>JAGFMF010011849.1:1036132-1255617 GCA_019455555.1 Galemys pyrenaicus | reverse complement strand
AGGAGTCAAGGACAGACTGGGGACACCTGGTGGGGAGGGGAGGGGGAGGGTTGAGGGAAGATGGGAACACAAGGGACTGAGGTGATGGTGCACTGGTGAAATGGTGATGGGGAATACATGGTGATTACAATTAATGTCAAGTAGATGTAAATTTTAAAATATTTTAATTAAAAAACAAACAAATAAATAAATAAATAAATAAATAATAGAAACAAACAAACAAAAAAGCATTGTATTTGCACCATTTTCCTTATCAGTGGAGATGTTGATGATAAGTTTACATAAATCAGGGAGAAACTTCCTGGCAGCTCCCTACTTATTTTATTGTAATAATTAGGTCTAATGTCTAAGGCAATAACAATAACATCACTGTTTGCCACTCTGATGAAATGCCATTTTATTTCAAAACTTAAGAGACTAACAAAGCTACATGATGCCCAATAAAAAAGAATAAAACTTAGTGTTCATTGACCACTGTCTCCAATGGAGAAAGTTCAGGATCTTTCAATTTTCTTCAGGCTAAATATTGCTATGCTTCATTTTACTTCCTATTTCAAGTATTGATAGTTTTCCTTCTCTTGACATAAATATAGTTTTGTCTTCTTTCTGCTTTGGCTGCTAGGGATAGTGTTACAATTATCAAAAGGGTCCTTATAGGAATTAGGATAAAAACACACAGGTAGTTTGTTTTAGGGGAGATTCACTCAATACTCCCTCTCCTCTCTGTATCCACTCTCTTCTCCATGACAGAACGGTCATATCCATAGTAACAGCAATTTGTTGCTATTGTTGAGAACTCACCTTCTAAGGCATAAGTGGTTTACAGTCAACATTTCAAACTGCCATACTTTGTTATGTCTGTTATTTTCAGGGCAATCATTCTAGTCGGTAATCTGTTCGTAGTACTTAGCCGTAAAAGAAATGGTCTCAGTATTGACACACTTTGTCCAGATGACTTTTCCCCTGCCCTGAGGATATAAAACAAACTCAAGTTCTAAGTGAAAAAGCAAAATACCGACCAATATATATATATATATATATATATAATTCTAGCTTTTAAAAAAAGTGATGTGTGTATATGTGTGTCCCCAGATGGGCATGCGATCAACATTTTGTTTGGTTTTCTTCTCTTACTCTGCAGTACTGAAAGTATCTTTTAGGCAGAAAATATTGTAGATCTCATTGTTTTCATTTCTCATTTCTATGGAATAACAACTGATGTGGGTTTCATTGGGGGCTCAAAGTAATTAGTTAGAATCACTGACTACTCTAGCATATAGTCAGAGGTTTAGTCTTCGTGCAAAAGCAAGATGTTGTCTCTTATGGGCTACATATGCAAACTAATTCTTTGCTTCAACTTGAGCTAGTTCTTTGACAATATCTTGCAAGTTCAGTACAGTTGACTCACACCTTCACAGGTGTCTCTCCAGTTTTCATAATGGGCTAAAATCACAAAAGATGCTGATTATCCCTCAATGCTCAGTGTAATAATTTACAAAAATAATGTTTTGTAAAGAACAACTGTAGATTATTGTATTCCAGAGATGTACCTGCTTGCTAGGATATGTTGTGTTTTATTTAGAGTCTCAGCTTAAATTGTCATCATTTATATATATACTTTTTAAAGATTTATTAATTTATGCATACAAGAACTGGGGTACAGGCCACAGGTGTGGTGAGTGAGAGAATTCACCAGAGACAGAGTGGGGAGCAAAACAGGCAGATCTACTGAAATACACTGCTGAGGGGAGCAGCAGACGAGGCAGGAGAGGTCAGCTGCGCCATGTGGGTCCCCTCCCTGGCAGGAGACTGAACTCGTGCTACAGTGGCTTTGGATAGCCTCATAGTGCTGTGCCTTAACCCCTTGTACAACCAGGGAGGCCTACTTATTCTTAACCATGTCATGAGCAGATATTTATATCTTTGTATTTTTTGACATTTTATTTCTTAGCAAAATTTCTTTCAAAGACTGTAGAGAAAATCCAATACAAATAAATATTTTATAACTTTGAATACTTTGTCCATCTTAAAATGATGATCTTTGTCCATTCAGAGTACAATGGATGGCCAACGTGATCTTTGATGTGCTAGTTCTGTATCAACAGATCTAGTTCTTTGACAACATCTTGCTAGTTCAGTACAGTTGAGTCACACCTTCACAGGTGTCTTCTCCAGTTTTCATAATGGGCTAAAATCACAAGTGAAAGATTGTAATAATTACTTCATATATTATTCATTCTTGAGGCTTCGGTGCCATAGTTAAGTGCTTTGTACCGGTGCCCACCTTGAAGCCTCAGTTCCTTTTGCCACAACTTTTATAACATTTTTTATTCTTGCATAGAATACCTGGGGTGTAGGCCAGAGTTGTGGAGAATGAGTGGATTCACCAGAGAGATAATGGGGAGCAGAACAGGCTACTTACTGAAATCCACTGCTGAGGGGAGCAGCAGGTGAGATAGGAGAAGTCTGCTGTGCCTTACGTGGGTCAGCTCTGTGGCGGGGATCGAACTCAGGCCATAGTGGTGAGAGTGCTGAGACTTACCCCTAGGCTACTAGGAAGGCCACCATTTAAAATATACATATATATGTGGGTGTGCACACATTCAACATCATTGTTCATTTTTGTACTATGTTTGATTTCTCCTCTCAGGTATTGTCCCAGCACCAAGTCACCTGCACATCATCACCATAATCTCTTGTACTCTTCCTGCTCCTGTTTTATCTTTCTCCCTCCCCTGCTGAATGTCTTGGATTTATAGTTGCCTGTTAAAATTCTGTCTTTTTTCCCCTCGATCCCTTATTTGGTTCCCTTATTTTCCTTCTATGAGTGAAACTATCTGATATTTTCCTTCTGACATTTCACTGAGCATAATCCCTTCCAGCTCCATTTGTGTTGCTGCGAATGGCATGAGTTTATCTTTTTTGATTTCTAGAAGGTTCATTTTTGCCACAGCTTCTTTCATTCATTGGAGTCATATTCTTCACCTTCAGAGGAGAAATCCTTGAATTCTCATTTAGTGGAATGATTCAAACTTCCCTCTGCAAACCTGTGCAAGTCACCTTCAAATATTTAAAAATTATGACTTTTCTCCACTCCTGAAGCATTACCATCAATAAACCCACCTTCATCACATGGGACCAAGTTTCTATTGGAGCAGGTAGAAAAGGTGCTTTGGGTCGGGTCTAGAATCAGGTCTGGGGGTTGATGGTCATAGCAGGTTCCCCTCATCCTCTTTCAGGCTGCCTCATTTGCACATCCCTGAATTTACAATTTATATTTAATCAGAGAACTTTAGTAATTTCTTCCCTGATTTTTTGGTATAACAAAGCTGATTAGACTTAGGCCTATACATGGAGCAGTGAGGTTAGGAGAAAGTGAAAATTATGGAATGTTTGGTAATAATGAAATAATTATGGTCATGAAGAATTTTGTGTTACCAATTGCTTCATTAAGCCAGTTGTTTTGAGGAGGAAAGACAGGGTCTAGAGATTTGCAGCTATAACAACATGAATTTTCTTTCAGGAATTTCAATATAAACGTTTTTATAAAAATTTTCTGAACATGGGCCTCCCTGGTGTTCAAGGGTTTAAGTCACAGCACTATGCCACCTTGGCATGAGTTTAATCCTTAGCCAGGGAGGTGACCCACATGGCGCAGTAGGCCTCTCCTGTCTCACCTGCTGCTCCTCTCAGCAGTGTATTTCAGCACATCCACCTTTCTGCTACCTACTCTGTCTCTGGTGACTCCTTTCACCACACATCCTCTGGCCTGTGTCCAGGTTCTTGTATGCATAAATAAATAACTTTTTAGAAAAAAAAGTCCTGAAGTTAGAAGCTACTAACTTCTAATATTTAACTTAAGCTAAGACATTTAGAATGATTTAATCAATATGTGCTGGTCATTTATCTCTAATATTGATTTTGTATTAAAATATGCTTAGTATAATATTCATGGGGCAGCTTTTTAAAATTGAATGTTTTTCAAGTTTAACATTTTGTTCCATTTACCTATAATAATCCTATTTTTGATGCTTATAATGTTTTTTTTTCAGCATATTCTCTTGTGTTTTGAAACTATATGATGATATCACTGGCAAATAATGGTATTTAAATTTTTTCTTTCCACTGTCTTAACCTTTAATTTGTATTCTTTTTCAATTTTATAGATAGTCTTTCAAGAATAATGTTAAATGTTTAATGAAATTAGTAATATTGGGTTATCCCTAACTTAAATGGGCAAATTCAAAATAGTTCCATATGAAGAATATTTACTTTAGTACTGAGTGAAATGTTTCTCTAATTTTTAGTATGGATACTTAAACATTCTAAGTATTCTACACATTCTATGAAGTTGGTCATAAAATCTATACTTTTATATTTACTAATAGGAATGAACACAACCAGATTCCTTAAAATTGAAACATACCTTGCTAAGATGACACCCAAAATATACTTTGTCAGGATATATTTTTACTCTTCAGTGTATTTGTAAACACTTAACAAAGAGAATATTTATGATTTTTCCCCCTAAAATTTTAGTTTTATCAGTCTTTTAATCTTTTTTTTATATTTGGTTTTTTTCTAACTTCATCCTATAATTACAAAAAAAATATTTATGCATACAAGAATGGGGGTATAGGCCAGACGTGTGGGGGGTGAGAGGATCCACCAGAGACAGAGTGGGGAACAGGACAGGTAGATTAACTGAAGTACACCGTTGAGGGGAGCAGTGGGTGAGACAGGAGAGGTTTGTGCACTATGTGGGTCACCTTCCCAACTGGTGGCAGGGATTGAACTCGTGCTGCAGTGGCTGAGGTTTGCTTCATAGTGCATTGCTTAACCCATTGCGCCACCAGGGAGGCCCGTCATGCCATACATTTTAAATTACTTGTAACATGGACCATAGTGTTGAATTTTTTGTAGATTTTTCTAATAAACCTATCAAATTTTATCCTTATTAATTTCTTATTCCCTTATTATCTATTGTTCTTCATTTACTAATTTCTTGAGTTGGAAAAGTGACACATAATTTTTTAAATAAAGGAAGCACTTAAGACTTGACTGCATATTTCCTTGAAGTCTGTTTAGGATGTAACTCTTACGTGGTATATTACCATTATTTTATAGAAAATGCAATTTTCCGTTTGGTTTCTTTTTGAGAAAAATATTGTTTGAGGGTCTTCTATTTCATTGATTTGAAGTTTTCAGATTCATTTTTATTTTTTGGTTTCATACTAATTTCTATTGCTATTGCATTAATTCATTTCCTATTTATCTTTTGTAGAAGATAATTTATAGATTTTTTTCCTTTTTAAAATAATAAACCAGCAAATGACAACCAAGTAATGGATGACAGGTATCTTTTAAGTAACAGTTCCCAGTATCATTTCAATCTGAGTAGAATCTTTGATTTACCCGTTCCTGTACACTAAGAGTTGGTATCTTGTGGATAACCTAGTAACATGGACATCAGTAATCATCTCAAAAATCTTGTGAATCTTTTATTATATAGTAATTGCTAAGACATTTAAGAAAGGTGTTCATTAAGACTTTTGAAATAGAAAAAGGAAAGGTTTTCAGTCTTAGGAAATTCATTGTTATTTTTATCATTTGGAGTTTAATTTATAAATTGGTGAGTCAAGTGTTTATAATATCTGTCCAACCCAGAGGGTGGGGGCCATCTTGGTTTATTTCTCCCAAGCATCCTACTACACATCCTGGCATAGAGTGGGACTCAGCCACCTCTGATACATGCAGATAAACCATTCTCTTCCAGAATGGTGGAATGTGTAGCTATGTTCCTCACCTCAAGTTTCTTATCTTTTCTTTTCTCTCAGAATCCACCTTTCCTGATTTCTGTCTTCCCCATCATTTCAGTAACACGTTCTCGTCAGGATATTCATGATATTTTAAGTGTCCCTCCTTTTTCCCTCCACTGCGTATAATCACTCCTGATGCTGCCCTTCCCCTCAGCCTTGGTGGGGGGCTGTTGAAGGGGAGGAGGAGCCTGGCAAGGACATGAAGTGGGGAACAGAGAAAGAGGGGTGCACACTACTTTTCCCCAGTCTCCTTCACAACTCCACACTGTCCAGTGGGGTGCACCAGTTGTCAGCAGCGGACCAGGTGCCTCCTGGTGAAGGCAGTGGAGGCTTCCTAGGGGCCTCACTCCACCCACCCACCCCCCCAGGATTCCAGCTTCTACCCCAAAGTTTCCAACTCAAGCCTCAGGCTAGCTCTCTGCATTTCTTAGCTTTATAAATTCAGGAACAGACAAACTAAAGACATTTTAAGCTCATGTATAAACACACATAAAAAATAAAACAGCAAAACAATAATATAATGACAAGGGAGTGCTTGTCACTAGTGAATCACGCTAAAAAACATTATGATGCTGACCTGTAGAGAAAAGGAATATGATTGTATGTAGAAGATCCAAATTGCAAGAGGCAGTGAAGGGCTGGTGAAGTTCAATGCATGGACAAGTTCTAAATGTATTTTTATGGCTAAAATAGCAGTGATTTTCAGACTAGAAAAAAATGCAGGTATTTACTACTTATAATGGAAAAATCTTAAGCATAAATATAAAAATCAGGACGTGCAGAAACTGATTTAGGACTAATGTTGATGAAAGGAAAACACCGGTACTCTTTGCTTTCCTTAATTGCAGACGGAAGTTGGTTTGATGGAAATGAGTTAGTAACCATGACTCTTTTTTTCCAGCATGAAATCAGAAGGTTGTCCCAATCCTTTATTTACTGTTGGGCTATTTTTGCTGGACATATCAGCCTATGTATCCCTAATGGATTCAGTTGGGGAGAAAGCATTTGGGTCAGTCTGTTCTTGCATGTTGCAATGGCTTCTAGAAAGCAAGGCAATGTACCTAACATTTCTTTGAAGAGTTCTATGAGCCACTTCCTGTGTTATTACTTGCAATCCTCACAATCCTCTAAGGGAGGTATTACTGTCGCCAACTTTACAGTTAAAGAAATTGGGGCTCCGTAAGGTTAAGTGCACTGTGCAAAGGTGTACAACTCATAATGTTGGAGTTGGGATTTGAAAAGAAAATGTTTTTGTCCCTGTATTTTTTAACTCCAAAAAACCTTTTGAGTATATAAGAGCTAAGCTATCATGGAAGAATCTCCAGCAAATAAAGTCTATATGTGGGAGGTCCCCCAGTATATGATCAGGGCTCATGGATTTTGAATTCCTTTATATAATAGACAGACTGATAGACAAGTAATTCACTTCATCAACCACCCATGGGAGTCTGCTGGTGCTCCACGCGCATTACAGGATTGCTTTGAGGATCAAGGAAGATTGTTCATATTAAAGTGCTCAGAAAGGCGAGGGCCACATTGATATGCGTCCTTGGTAGTGGCGGTTTATCTTCCTGCTTTTTTCAGGAAAGGGTCGATCGTGCAAATTACTGTGTGTTCTCATATGGATTTGGTATTTTTATGAAAAGCTGAAGGTAATGATTGCACTGAGCTCCCATATTATCAGCTGCCCACTGCAGAGATGCAGGCCAGCAGGCGCCACCATCAAACGCATTTGCTTTTCCCAAGTCATCTAAGTGTCAGGAAAGAGGTGACGGTAAGACCAAGAAGACTTGTTTTTAAATATTTAGTTGGCTATTTCTAAAGGGAAAGCTAGAGTCATGCTGTGTTTCAGATGAGGGCAAGTTTGCAAATATTTATTACATTTTTAATATGCTACAATATGCACTTATTCCTCTATCCTGAAAAACATCTTTATGTGGTAGGTCCCACAGACTGTCTACCTTTTTGCAGGAAGGGAGGTAAATCCACAGACTGAATGCTTATGTCCCTTTCCAAAGTCACCTGCTCAATCTTTACTCTGGATGAGATGTTCTTAGGAGCATCTTGGGGCTTTGGTCATGGTCATGATGGCAAAGCCCTTAGATGGATTAGTACCCACATAAAAGAGACCCCAGAAATTTGACTAGGCTCTTCTATCATGTGAGGATGCTGAGAGGATGGCCGTCTACAACCCAGGACCTGAACTCCTACAAAACACTGAGTCTGCCTTTGCCTTGACCTTGGACTTCCTGTGCTCCAGACCTTGAGAAATACATGGGTAAAACTGCCAGTCTGTGATTTTTTCCTGGACCCTGAGCAGATTAAGACAGGAGACCGAAACTTAAAAACATCAGATGTCTTCCAGAGCCAGTGAGAACCCCAAACTTAGTTCACCTGATGCTGACACAGGAAGACTTCACCCTTACAGGGCATTTATTTATTCATTTATGATACAACAAAATAGTCAATTTTATTTATTTTCAAACTTTTTTTTTTTTGCTGAAGAATGTGAGGCTTATTCTAGGCAGCCGTGTTTTCTACTAATATTTAGGGTGTTCTTTATTTTATTCCCCACTCCCCATACTGGTGCTCTGATGGCAGGAAAATTATGGTGAGCAAACCTAAGGAGATAAATCTTATATTATGAACAAATAGACAAGGATTAAAAAATATTGCTGGAGATATTGTCCAGAACCAGTAGCCTCGAGTAAACATCCCAGAAGGCTCTGTGGTTTAGAGGATGGGGAAGGAGAAGGGACAAGGCGCTTCAGGGCATTTATTTAAAACAATGAGTTAAGTAGTTTAGGCAAATCTCTATTGAGGGTTTTTGACATGGCAGGTGTTCGCTATCAAGTTATCTATTGGTTGTCCAAAAGGTAATGGTAATAGAGGTAATTGTAATTAGAGAGTAGTCTGTACCATGTTAGAAACAACATTCCAGAGGCAGCTGTATCCATAAAAATTCAACCAGAGAAGCATAAATATTCACTGATTGTTGCATCCATTGATTTATTCATCATGTATATGTACATACATACTGCAAAGAATTGGTTTACTCTGTAGTCATGACTGGCTGGGCAAATCTGACATTGGCCATGACAGCAGGTCACCAGGAAGGGCTAGCAGGAAGTCAAACATGCACTGGCATTTCCTGACCACAAGCAGAATTCTTTCTTTTACAGGCAAAACCCACTGCTGCTGAGGTTATTCAACTGATTGTATCAGACCCACCCAGATTATTTAGGATAAGCTTCCAATAAGGTCCACTGATAGTGAACTTCAGATACTACACATCTACAAAGTACTTTCATTGTAACACATAAAAGCATGTCTGAGTAACAGGACTGGCCAGACCAAACTGACATATGAAACTGACCATCACAGCTTGTAACTGAGCACAGGAGGGAGTAAGTCATGGAGAAAAGTTTAGTGGATGACTTAGTCCCTACATTGATTCTTCTTTTTTTTTATGCATATAACTCTGTTGATTCTTAAAGGATAGGAGGGAATTCCTCAGGATCCGGGTGGAGTATAAAACAGTCTGCTGGACACTTCCCACCATAACTACATTATAAACATCATGGGAGAAACAAGGATGTGGCTTCATTCTTTACCTCTGCTTAAGCAGTACCTGTAGAAGATGAAACAAGGTAGTGTTTCCTTGGGAAAATAGATTTAGTTTAAAAATGTAGTTAAAAAAAAAAAAACAATGAGTTTTTTTTCCAGCATGAAATCAGAAGGTTGTCCCGATCCTTTATTTACTGTTGGGCTATTTTTGCTGGACATATCAGCCTATGTATCCCTAATGGATTCAGTTGGGGAGAAAGCATTTGGGTCAGTCTGTTCTTGCATGATGCAATGGCTTCTAGAAAGCATATCTCAAAGGCTTCAAGGAATAGATGTCTTAGAGTCAGGTTTTGAAGAAAAGAGCTTGTGCTTGAGCAGGGTGCTTAGATGAGACACTGTGGCCCTAACCCCACATCCAGCTGGTGTAAAACTGTCTCTGCTGCTTGCTTCTGTGTCTGTGCTTCTGTTCCCTGTCACTAAGAAGCTGTCACTGCTTCTCTCTACTATTGATGATGCTAAAATTGATGATGACCATGCAGTGCCTTCCATGTTCTAAGCCCTGTGCGTTGGGTTCTAGAAGCTTGCATAGATCTTTACAATGAGCATGCAAAAGGTATTATTTCCATTTCATGTCAGCTTTGAGGTTTATCATGTTCAGGGATATGTACAAGATTATGTGTGTGTGTGTTTGACCATGTCATTAGAAATCATCAGAATTTATCAGTTAGATATCAACTGAGCTTTATGTAGTTTAGTTATTTTCATCTAGGTGTTAGCTACTTAACCTGGACTATAGTCTCCGGGTCGACTTACTGAATGGCAGAATTGGAGTTTTAGGCATTTGATGTTTCTGGATCTAGCTTCCCATTTCTTTTAAAAGGACCACACTGTTGCCACCCCTCCTTTGGGGTAGCTGCTTTTCCCTGCTAACAGCTGCAGGCCAAATTCCCTGTGCCCTAGATAAGCCAGTTCCCCTGCAACCTTCGGAGATCACCCCAGTTTCATAGGCGGGGAAACCAAAGCGGAGAGAAATGGAACACATCAGTTGCTTCAGGGCACACAATTTAAGAGAAATTAAATAAATCAGTGGCTTGATTTCTGAGTCAGGGATCTAATCTTCTCATTCTTTTGCCTCTTCTCAATGTCTGGATGCCTCCCAGAGAAGCTCAGTGTTCCCTGAGGACAAACACCATGTTCTGATAAACCCATGGCATTTCTCTATGGCACCCTGTTCTCAAGTAACAAACCTCAGCTGCATGTTCCCAGAAAAAAAAAATGTCATTTTGCACAGTTGGTTGCCTACATTGTGACTGTTGCCCTCAAGTAGAGACAATGGCTGCTTGGATATACTGGTAACTAAGCCTTACTGGTGATCTCGAGGGGAACATGGTCATATTTCTCAGGAAAATAAAAATTGGAACTTGCAGAACTTATCAAAGATGCTCTTCAGTGATGCCAGGATCCTTTTTTGTTGTGTATTTTCATAGTAGCAGGCAAAACAGGGACAGTTTATCTCTGATATATGAGATAGCAGGTATGACTTTTCAGTCTTTTCATCCAAGTATATTACACAGACACCCATGAATACCAAGGAACAGGTGGAAAATATATATATATTAGAACAAAATCAAAGTTTCTGAAAATGGAAATGGATCTATTTTAAGATTCTGCAGCAAAGGCAGCCACCTTATCAAGATGCAGAGAAAGAGTTGAAAAGGAGAAAGGAAAACTTTTTTTAAGATTTCACCAAGTTTGACTAAGGTCCTTATTTTCCAATAATATTCATTATTAAGTTAAAATGTATTCAGTTCTAACTAGACAGTTCCCCCACACCAGTTTTTTCAGGTTAAACTGTAGGAAGGATCAGTTGGTAAAATCTCATTGATTATTAAAAATGTGCACATGCTTTGATCTAGTTCCTTCTAAGATTTAACCCCTCATCTACATCCACGTGTGTTTAAGAATAGAGGCAGAAGAATATTTAATGTGTTATAATTTACAGTCGTTAACCCACAAAATTTCTGGTGGTTTTATAGCATTGGGGACTCACTCAGCCTCATTAGTTCAGCAGAATCTTCTGTTGAATCCACTGCCACTTCTTCAAATCCAAGAGTGCCTTTCTCTTTCTGAGAAATGCTGATATCATCTAAAGGTGACTAGGATTATTTGTGAAATCTTCCCCATGATGCTCCAGTTGTGTTTTTCTACCAATTTGCAATTTATTCTCCTTTCCTCCCCTGATGCTCCAATATTATTAAGCTACTAGTCATTCTAAGCTCTCTTTTAAAGTTTGTAGGTAGGGACCTTCCTGGTGGCACAAGGGGATGAGCGCCACACTATGGGGCTTCCTAAGCCACTGCAGCTCGAATTCAATCCCTAGCCAGGGAAGGGCACAGCAGACCTCTCCTGCCTCACCCACTGCTCCCCTCAGCAGTGTATTTCAGTAGATCTGCCTGTTTTGCTCCCCACTCTGTCTCTGGTGAATCTTCTCACCCCCTCTGGCTTGTACTCCAGCTTTTGTGTGCATAAATTAAAAATAATAAAATAAAATCTTAAAAAAATAAAGCTTGTGTGTGGAGAGACTCTTGTAGTCTTGGTCTCAGTCAGTTGTAGGTGTGTTATGTTTTTTTTTAGAAAACTCTCGAACCTGTGTCATATTAACCTCTGAGAGAAAAAAACCCTGGCCCGAGGTGATGAGGTTGGTCCTGAAGCCCTCCCAGGGAGGAAAGTGCAATTGCCATACTCTCTCATCCTCCTTTTCCTACTTTCAGTCTAAAGTCTGGGAGGGCAGGAAGGTCTTGCTCTGTGTCATGTCCATCAAATCTCTCACCACCTATTTCTGTTATCACTACTGAGCACTCTGGACTTTACGATTTCTTGCAGCTAAATGAAAAAGAATGGGGGGCCATACAGAGTGGGTGAGAAAGGATTAGAATGCTTTTCTCCATAGAGCCAACATCTAATGAAGGAGGAAAAGTGATTTCTTTTTCATCCCTACAATGAAAATCAAACTAATAAACTACAGGTCCGAGAGTCTACAGAAAAGGAAGAAATTACAGTAATTCCTTTTAGTTAATGCATGCCCTCTGTCAAAGGAACTCAACGCTTTTAATAGGCTTTTTCTCAGACTGAAGTGCCCCATGCCTTAATGAAGCCTTCTTGGATCATGGATTAAGCCATTATAGTCTTCTATTGTTTACTTCTTTATTCTCACGTTCTGAAAATTGACCAGACCAGTAGACACTAAATCTTCCACATTTTTTCATGTGTCTTTTTCTATTCCCTTACCCTTTAGGATTCTTTCCCCATAGTCTATTTTTGATATTTCTTTTCTGAGAACACCACTGACGTTCTCTGAAAACACTATACTTACATGGGATGACTAGCTCAGACAAATGGGGAGGGATAACCTCAATATTTGGAATCAGAATCCCTAGGCTATAAGTTTTCTCATATATTATTTGATAAATTAATTTATCTTCCTGGGATCTAGTGTCCTTATCCATATAAATATTGGAGTGGTTAGTCTCTTCTCAATTGCAACATTTTATGACAGTAAAAGGATATCTTGTGGGTCTCAGTTTTGCCCTGATAGTCTTAAGATCTGTTTTTAATTTATTATCTCCATTACTGCTTGGATAGAAAAAATGTTTTTCTCAGTGAATTGACCTAATAAGTTAAATTCCAGTACTTGATTGTGTTGCTCTGACTAGCATTTAAAATTTTAACTATGCTTGGGGTTGCTGGATAATCTATATTGCCATATGGGGTGAAGATCATTTCCACTGATTTTTCTTGAAAGAGTGCAACAGAGCGTGGTGCTTCAAAATGATGTTCAGATATTTTTACAGACTGAAGTTATGACTGAAGACTTCCCTATTTTTCTTAGGATCAACTTAAACATAGTTAAATTTTAACAACAGTTAAAACTAAGCATGAAATTTTTTTTCTGGGTGGTTTTCCCCTATAAATCTGTTTCTCATCCTCTTTCTGAAAGGCCATTGCCTTTACAGCACTTTATAAAATATGCTCATGTTAGTTTTGGAAGCATTTGCATATATGTAGGACATCTGATTTGTGGACAGGAATGTGCTTGACTTTTTACCTTCTTTCCCTATTCTCTGCACCCTGAAGTGCGGGTTGGATCTTGGAAGAGAGAAGAGTAGAGGCACTGGATGTTCTTGCTGACTTGGCAGTGTGGTGAAACAGCTGTGGGTCTGACATGTAGAATAGTTTCATGCGTAGTTCAGAGGCTTTTCCTTCTGGGCCTTTGGATGTGGATTGTGTTATCCTCCAGGTGCTGACGGCCTCTGGAAGGGCGAGCCACATACACATCTCCATTGGAGTCCTCTGGACCACCAAGGTGTCCCCTGCAAGCTTGGACAGTGGTGCTCTTTATTTCATGACATGGGATTTGGTCATAGGAAATACCCACTTTATCCTGAATTTAAAGCACAGCGAGCACAGGACTGCGTTCTCAAGCTGTTGCTTCTTCACTAAGCAGCTCACATAACCAAGCTCACTAAGTGGCGTGATTCCTTCTGTTTCTCCTGAGGATCTGGAATATCTGCTCTGCTTCCTGAACTCAAATTACGTGTATGAAACTCTGTGAGTGGTCCTATCCAAGTTCCTCAGTCATAGGTTTAAAAGAAGATCGACTCCTCCAACTCACATTTCCACATTTCTCTCTGAGACACAGGTTTGTGTGTGTGTGTGTGTGTGAGAGAGAGAGAGAGACAGAGAGAGAGACAGACAGAGAGAGAGAGAGAGAGAGAGAGAGAGAGAGAGAGAGAGAGAGAGAGAGGCTCACCATCTACTTGGTCTTACATACGCATAAAGAATTTTCCTGTCTTTTACCACCTGCTTCCACCTCTGCATCACAGTTTTTATTATGAAAAGACAGCACATCTGGGGTGTGACCAGTATGTAATATTCCCAATAAGCTGACTTCCAAATAATAAAGAACAGACTCTCTTTTCCATAAAATTCAGAATTTTATTCACTTGACTGTTTATTTTTTTCTTTCTTTTTCTGGTTGGAAATTCTTATTCTTCCTCTGGATGATTTTCCTCTGCTCAGGTTTTCTTGCAGGTGACAGGCGAACTTTCTAGCAGAGAGCTGGTGGGGAGAAAGATCCTCATTAAGGGCAAGTTCTGTTCACAGGCATCCATGTGTGCTTTCCCAGATACACACTGAGGAGTCTAAGTCAATACTGGATAGGCTGCCTGCTTTGTCTCTACCCTCACCCATTCCAACCTCTCTAAAAAACAGAAGGCAGCGCGGGAAAGGAGATTGTATGTGCAGCTGTGGAATTGTCATTGAAGATCCCGGCTGACTTGAGTTTTGGGGAAACACTTTGCCTGTTGCAAATCATCTCTTCTGTGTAGATCAGTTGTTTCTGTAAGTCATGGTGTCTCTGACCCGCTCCCTTCCCCAAGGAAACTGACTCAGCTGATCCAGTAGTTGAATGTGGACAATTGTATGCCATTATCATGCCTTTTGGTAACACAGTGTCACTGCTTATGAATGGTAATATAATTAGAACCATCATGTTGGACATTGTGTTTCATGATTTTAATAATTTATTGAGTAAATATTGTGATGGACATTAGAAATTATTTAGGGCTGAAATAAAGTGAACAGATTACATATCAAGGTTTGTGGGATGAGAATAAAATATCAAGATAGGAATATATAATCTTAATTGCATACTTTACCAAAAAAGATAATAAGGTTGTATTCAGCTAATAAATTTAGATAAATAATAACATAGTAAAATATGCAAAAGAGTGAATATAATGAAAGGAGGACATATTAGTGAAATCACTCTAAGTAATCCTATTATTTGAGCAGAATATTACAACAAAAGATTATTCTAGGATGATTGATTAAAATAAGAGAAGAAATGTATTTGATATGAGGAATGTCATATTATTCAGATAGTAGTTTCTTTCCTTGGCAATGAAATCACAGAAGAGCAAAGAAACTCCCTAGTCTTTATATTTAATGCAATTCCAACTAAAATTCTTACAAGGATCTTCACCAAACTTTGGAAAACCTGTCCTAAAACTATTTTGGAAACAGAGTTAAATTTGACAAAATGGTATTTGAAAGGGAATGAGGAGAAGGTAGTAAAGAAAGAGAAGGAAGAAAAGGGGAAAAAGAGGAGACTGAAAGAAATATTCATTCCATCAGATATCTAGAATTTCTATATAAAGTTATAATAATTAAAAAAGGGGTATTATTGTAAGAATAGAAATAATCCAGCAAAACTAAAACACCACCTGTGCTCAGAGGGCAGCTGGTTTGGTGTTTTATGGAAGTTATATTATGGACTAGTTGATATTTCAATTAATGTGTTATTAGAATATTCTGATATGAAAATGCTGACTATAGCCAGTTCAAGGTAATAAGGGCCACTGAAGTAGAAGGTAGAAGCTTGACTGCAATGGCATGAAGAGAGAATGGGAAGCAAGGAAGTGGGGTGAATCTTTATCAAATCTTGAAAAATAATCTACCATTATAGGTGAGCAGAGACATGGGGATAGACAGGACATGGAGTGCAAGGAGATTGTTTTTTAAAAATATGAATACTTAAAGGCTCCAGAGAATGCTTGTATGTGAGCGGGAATTGTCTAATAGAAATTGTTGGTACAGCAGGAAAAGGAGAGCATAAGTTTGTACATAAATCCTTGAGGTGGTGAGAGAAGATGAGACACAGGATGGGTGGGGGGTTTTCCCTCCAAGTAAGGAAAATACGTTAGTTCCTGCAGGATGGGAGGGAAAATATGGGGGCAAATGAATTTGGTGGTAGAAAAAAAGTAGTTGTGTGACCTTAGGAAATACTTTTGCTTTCTGAGTCTTGGCTCCTTTGGACAGAAATGGAAAGAGTATATATGTGCCATAGTAGTTTGTGATGATTTTGAAATAAAATAAAGCACTTAGCATATTGCCTGAATGCAAAATTTGTGCTTAACAAGTGACAGCCATTTTTACACATTACTACCTTGTGAGGAAAAGGAATTCTATGGATCCATTAGAACATTTGAGCATGAGTTAGCTCACTGTCACTTATAAGTAAAAAGTACAGTTAGGGTAGAAGAGAAGTGAGTAAGAAAGGCTAGGAAATTAGGGCTTTTGAAAATCAGAATCTTAGAGCAATTACTTGCTTCGATTTGTGACCACAATATAAATATAACCCTGACGATCTTGTCCTGTCTCTGGACCTCTCTCTGCTCACTCATTGAGGAATATAATAATATGGTATTGCAGGTACTTTAGGAAGGACTGTGGATACTAAAGTTATAATAGTGCCTGAAACTGCTATTATTAGGATACATTTAAACTTTTTATATATAGTATTAAAATATAGTAATGTAGTATTTTAGAATAATGTAAAATCGCAAAATTTAAAAATCATAGATAAAACATTCTATAACATGAAAATATTAGTTGTCTTTTTTAGGTAAATAAGTGTTACTTCATAAATTTTTCCTGAAGTTAGAAAGAATTAATAGAGTTATAATAACAGCTTGCATTCATTTCTTTTTACCCTGTGAATCCTCACAGTTAACCTCATGATATAATCAAGATTATGGTTACAGATAACATGCAAAATGCATAAAATGCTATCTCCCATACTAAGTGCTCAATAAATAGGAACTACTAAAAGACAGTATAGAGCTGAGTGGGAAGGGCTAGGGAAACCACTAGAATTTAAATGCTAGTTTTACTACTTACCGTAAATCTGACTTGGGCATGTACTTAGACTCTGTATGATTTCTCATATCTAAACTGAAGAAAAATAATATATTCAAAAAGTGACTGAGGATTAAAGCTGTCACTCTATGTAGCTAGTTATGTAATTATATTTTAGAACAATGTTTAGCATATTGTATCCATAGAGAATAGAGAAAGAAAGCTACTTGGTAAACCATCAAAATCCAGACTCCATCAGTGTCTTCCCATCACAGTTTAGTGCTTATCCAGGGCAACAGGTAAAAAAAAAAAAAAACAAAAATCTCACTTCTTCATTTTTTTCCTATTTCCAACCCTATATAAAAACACAGAGAAGCATCCCGCTTTTGGTGAAATATAAAAAAATCAAGACTACACACACACATTCAGAAGGTAAATTCATGGTGTTGCTTCAACACCCCTATTTCTCTACTAATTGTCCACTGATTTCCATTTATCTAAATTCATCTTTCCTGCCCCTTTGCTCCCACACAGATGGGAGGTAATACCACTTTCCTTGCAGAAGCTCACTGCATCTCCAGTATCCTAACATTCAGGGAGGATCAAATCAGTTCTATATTCTACCTCTATTTGTTTAAGCCAAGGTAGCTCAATTACTTTGCTTTGAGTCTTTATTTGGAAAAAAAATAATAAAACAAATTCCTCACAAACAAAACTCTTTGGAGTTCAAATGCTTGGAAAGACTACACTGTTGGTCTTTTCATTTTTAGTTCCCCTGGCAACAAATGCACCATAAGAGCTCTCCAAATCCTTCAGCTCTGCTGCTCTTAGAGTTTGATTTGCCATTTCAAAGATCTTAAGAAAGCAAAGAATTCTAAGTCTGATGTGTGTTTCAATTAACAAAACAGCATCTCCTATCTCACAAAAAGCACAGGTGGAAAATTTCAAAAATATTTTGGAATATGTGTACCTGGAAGAAGTGACTTTCCTACCCTGAAAGTGTTTAAGCAGCTGCCACACATCTGCAGATGGGAGCGGGGAGTGCTGTGGCTCCAGCATCCCAGCCCACTGCTTCTGTCAGATGCTTTTTCCACATTTCACTATGGGTTTACAGTGGGAATATTCATGTTCTTATTTGACTCGGGATCCATGAATCCAGACTGTAGGTAAATAAGCCAAAGGGAACCATGAGGAATTTTCTTGATACTTTCCAGTCTGGATTAAGAAAAACATTAGCATGTAGAGTTGAAGATTTTAGGGTGTGGAACCAGACATTTCACACTCGAATGAGTTCCTCCACTTATGAGTTTGTGGTAATCACAGAGCAGAGCACTGAGGAGATTGAGAGTAATGAAAATACTCTGCGACACTAAAATAATGGATTTGTGTCACTGTATATCTGTCCAGACACAGAGTGTACAGCAGCAACTCATAATGTAAATTGTGGATTTTGGATGATCATGATGTATTGATATATATTCATCAGTTGTAACAAATATCCTGCTCTGAGATGGGGGATTTTGATCGTGGGGAGTTGGGTGGGTATTAGCATGTGTGGCGGCATGGATATAATTTTTACACATTTCTGTGGTTGTGTCATTACGTGATTTCACCCAAGGGAGGTGGGAGATAAGTCCATGTCCTTTTCCAGACTTAATTCTTGACAGACGTTCTTCAGCAGTTCAGATAATGGATTTTGTTACTCAAGCCAAACGTCCTTTGGAATGACAATTACTCAAATAAAAATCACCCTCAACTTAGAATTCAACTTAAGGACTTCAGGTTACAATGGGGAAAAAGCAATATGTATTCAGTAGAAATCATACTCTAAATTTTGAATGTTGATCATTTCTTAGATCAATATATGGTATTCTTTTCTGTGTTGGGCAGAATAGCAATTCAGCTTCCATTCAGCCATGAGATCAAGAGAGTAAACTGACAGTACTGTCAGTGTACAGTACTCAATAAATTACATGAGATAGTCAACACTTTTTTAAAAAATAAAATAAGCTTTATATTAGATGATTTTTGCCCAACTGTAGCTATTGTAATTGTTAACATCCTGGCTTGGTTTGATGTAGTCTAGGTTAACCTTCGATGTTTTGGAGGTAGGGTCTATTTAGTGCATTTTTGATTTATTACTTGTTATTTTTGATATGCATTCCCATCATAAGTTAAAGAACATCTGTACATAGATTCCTAAACAAATCTGCCAAGACTCTTAATTTATGTCTAAAAGAATATTAAAGATACAAGGGACCCCACTCACTTGTTGGCATATGAAGAAATTGATGAACACAAGATTGTGAAAATGTAAATTTAATTACATCATCCATCTGAATGAAGTCACTCAGAAATCTTACTTAGCATAAGATAATGTTTCGCATGGTGTACATGACCCTCAATGTTTTAGTGTTGGCTTATTCCTTGACCATTAGCTTACTCAACTAATTTTGCCTCCTGTCCTATTAAAATATGTTTCCTATTGCTAGGAATTTATTACCTTCTTCCTCAATTATTACCCCAACTCTCCACTTACTTAAATTATTAATATGTCACTGTAAATATCACATTGCCAGAAAAAACTTTGATCTTGGGTCCCAGTTGATATCATAAAATCAACACTTATTAAACATTATTGTCTTTCTAATTGTACATGCTATTAAGAACATAAATTGAGAATTTTGAAACCATGTCTTATGTGATTAACATTGTATTTCCCATTACTTAGTGCAGTGCTCACTGCATATTAGGTATTTAGTAAAGAATTGCTGATTGAACATGTAAATAACACCACGGTATTGGTTTTCTTAATGGTCCAAATCACATTACTGACATCAGTGAAGCAATTAGCGATTTTTGAGTTAATTTCCCAACAACCAACACCAGAGAGATGGTGGATAGGAATAAAGTAGATGTAATAAATAAAATGTCTCTCAACAAATATACTCAGGAAAATCCTTTAATATAGAATTGTAACTCTTGTTTGGTTGTCACTAGTCACAGAAATATGGAAGGCTTTTAATTTTAGTTTTGGGTTGAATTGATAGCAATAAAAAAAGGGAACACATAAGATGTGACAAAAATATATGCTGAATGTGGGGAAATGGCCACCAGTAAGAATTAACTAGAATATTTTTTATATTTTAAGTATACATATTTTTCTAATGATTTATGTGAGGTATTGGAAGGCAATTTATTAATCAGCCTTCTTTATAATGTTACAATACTAACATGTAGCAAATGCACTATGGGGTTAGGGAGAGGCTTAAATGAAAGCACAAAACTCTGCAGTTGGCAATCAGTCAAAGAATGATAGTGTATAACCATGTTTAAATGCCTTGAATCTAATTTTCTTAAAAGTTTGTTATTTATTCTTAAGTAAGTCTAAAATTGTGCTTGGGCTGAATATACCAATTTCAGTATCTTAGGTATTGTAGTCAGTTACTCAATAACATTATGATAATTCTATTTTTTATTAAGTTATTATGTGTCTAAAAAATCCAAAGTAATAATGATCATTAAAAAGGAATGACAAAGAGAGTAGCTAGAGAATTGATAATTGGCATAAAGAGTGAACATGATTTTTCTCAGTTTTGACACATTTTATTTCTATATCTTTCATATCTCTCATTAGAATTGTCTTGGAATACACAGAAAGAAGAAAACAAGTTTGGAAAGTTGATTTTATTATCATTAAGCTGTCAAACATAATAAAATTTATAGTAGGTTGGGACATTAATACAAAAAAATGTCATTGTGCATTAAGAGAGTTTTAATTGCTTTACTTTTTTTTGAAAGTTTTATCTAGATCTGTCTTATGTGAGTGATTTAGAAAGTTGTGGTATTAAAATATCTATAATTAGGGTAAAATATCTGAAGTTGATAAATGTTGAACCTATAAGCAATTTTTTTTTACCCTCAGAAAAAAATGAGTTTTATTTACTTCTTGGAAATGTGTATTTTTATTTGGTGATTTCACAGTCAGGGTGGAGAAACACAGGACTGAAGACTTGATCTATTTCTATGGCATGTGTCCTTTCATAAACTTTGTTTTATTACCTGTATTCAATAGCCAAATGTAAACTTCAGTTTTTCTTTTCTTTTTTCTTTTTTTTTCGTTTCTATCTCTATTCCTCTTAGTGTAAGATAAGAAAATTATGTCATGTCCCTAAAAGTACCTTTACTTTCTGTCTCTGGTTTCAAGTTTTCTGTCTATTGTAGCTATACTGCCTGAGAGTCCAGACGTTAGGACTTTCCATTTCTCTGTTGATTGCAATAGATTTGATTCCCTCCACCAAAACAACCAACCAACCAACCAAACAAGCAAACAAAACTACAACTATCAGACTAGCATCCTTGTTACAAGGATAGGCCTTGTTAAAGTTAGCTTTATCATAAACATGGTATTCTCTTCATGGCATGGCTACCATTTTTAATGGACATGCAGAAACAAGTTAAAGAATGTTAGATTTAAAAGAACTTGTATAACTTTTCCAGTTCACGACCTTTCGTTAACAATAGAGAAACAACTGGAACGTCTCTTGATGTCTTCGTTGTTTTATTGTTTTCCGGCAGGACTTAAAAATGATGCAAAGATTACCTCTCACATTAACAAAAACTTAATATTCTTGGTTGAAAAATGTCAGAAATATGCTACATTGAGCATGGTATCATGAAAATCCATGATCATGTATTTTACATCAGGCCTGAATAAAAATGAGGCTCTTAGTATGTGGACCTGTGAAGAAATGAAAAGTTATCTGCTCTATACACACTAGATTATAATCCAGATTATTATCTTTATGTAAAGATTGTAGTAGTGAGTCCTATGCATAGAAGGAAGAATGGGAAAAAGATAATGGTAGACCACAGCAATTCTGAAATTGTGTCTACATATATTACAAGATTTTATGAGCCTGGGGACAGCAGGAACTCCTTGGTTAAGTGCTATTCTGCTCCCTAGTCATGGTTCCCTTGTCTAATCTTTGCCGAGGCTGTTGGTTATACTTCTCCTTTTAGGTAAGAAATTGCCTATGTTTTTTTTTTTTTTTTCTCTTGCTTTTTGTTTTGTTCCCCCCCCTTTATTTATTTATATATATTTGACATCAATTGTAGACCTCATGGATTTCCCACCACCATTTCACCCGTGCATCATCACCTCAGTCCCTTGTGCTCAATGGCCTATGTTTTTAATTGAGTAGCTTTTTTACTCTGCTCCTTGGCCATAAACGGTGAAGAGACAGAGGCCCCTTTTCAAATTTTACTAGCTCAGTATTTATAAATTCAGTTTGTTATAGTTCCTTTAATTACTTTGTGGGCTTCCTGTGCATCCTATAATCAACTTCATTAGAGAGTAGTTCCAAAAACTTTTACATTGTTCTCTCTCCATTTTGACATATTTTTGGTCACATGAGAAGATTTACTATGCACTCCCTCAAATCTTTCTGAGGTATTAACAGAATACTCAATTTGATCTTAGTCTGAAGTTTTATCTTTCTCTAAAAACCTTTGCTAGTTTTAGACTTTTACAAAATAATTGTATTTTCCAACCCATAATGTTCTAGTCCTTCTACATTTTCTCATAGTTCAGCTTCTTTTTTTTTTTAAAGATTTATTTATTTATGCATACAAGAACTGGGGTACAGGTCAGAGGTGCAGAGGGTGAGAGGATCCACCAGAGACAAAACAGGTAGCAGAACAGGCAAAGCTACTGAAATACACTGCTGAGGAGAGCAGTGGGCAAGACAGGAGAGGTATTCTGTGCCATGTGGATCACCTCCCTGGCTGGGGATCAAACTCATGCTTCAGTGGCTGCAGATGGCTTCATTGTGCTCTGCCTTAACCCCTTGTGCCGCCAGGGAGGCCCATAATTCAGCTTCTGAAGTAGAAACAGTTTCTTCCATTTGTGTCACATGGAGTTAAACATGACCAATTAATAATTTCAACATTTTACTTGCTAATACCCTTAGTTCAGTCCACAGCTTCTTTCTTTCAAGTTGCTAGAGGTGAGATTTTTACAATTGCATGCCTACACTATAAGACAAGTCACCATTTTTCTAAACTGTTTTGTAACTTCCTCATTTTTCAGTAGCTTTGATAATAGTTTCTTTCTTGTTTTTCCAGGCTTTACCTGCTAACTAGCTCTAAAGTCAATGCCACTTGATTACAGATTTTCTAATCTAGAGGTTAGAAGTAGATGTTTTCTAGGCATGAAATTGCTACACCAGTAAATTTTGTGGCATCACAAATCTCCATAAAACTGGATGACGTGACCAGTCATTTATTTGCTCCTGATTCTGTAGGTCAACAATTTGGTCTGGGCTCTGCTGGGATAGCTTATCTCTATTCCACATCGTGCACCTGGGGCCACTCACAATTATGCAGCCTCAGCTTGCATGGCTGTAATATCTCTACTGTTAAGGATAACTGGAGGATGACTTGGGCGTTTTTACATGTTGTTGTATCCTATTAGTCAAAACAATTTCCAAGGACATCTGGACTCAAGCTATGGAGGGATACACAATGTACACTAGTATGTACACTACTGGGCTAAAATCAGAATTTCACTGCAAAGGAACATGCATGTAGGAATGGGAACATTATATTGCTAAGTTCTGTCATTTACCAGATGTCGATGTATGGCAGATATAAGAGTTTTTAAGGGAGAGTGGTTTTTTTTTTTTTTTGTTAAGAGGCAGGAGAAAAGACAACTGGAATTATATGTCCAGAGATAATAGTGGATAATGTGATAAAATATATAAGATTGATTATTTTGTATTGGGCAGAGGAAAGAGACTACTATAATTTCCTCTATCCACAGGTAATCCATCCTGTAATTCCTAGTGGATGCTGAAACCACAAATATTACTGATATATATATATATTTATATATATTCTGTATTTCTATACATGCATATTAGTGAAATAAGTAAATATCTTGGGGGCCATGATTCTTTGAAACTGTGTGAATATTCTGTTCCCCACAAACTTGTGCTCATCACCAACATATTTATTTAAAAATCTACTTTGTGTTTCTGTGTGTCTCCTTGATAAAACTTGTGCAATGGGCCTCATCTCAGAAGGACAAGAATCTTTAACTTCCTGAAATGTTTCTGTCACTTGGGCATTGGCCCCTTTTTGTCCCTCCAATTTGTCACCTGAGCTAAAAGAATGGTATCAAGGTTATCATAACTTGAAGATCCTTGGTAAAGATTCTAGCAGCAATGATGCAAAATATATATGTATGTTAATTCAAAAGACTTACTAACTCAGGTGGAGTGAAAGGATTTGTCTTCAAGAGGGAATTCAGAACCAGAACTGAGATTTGGCAAATGAAAGTACAGGCCACAAAAGCTGGGAGGGAGCCTTTTCTCATAAATATTTACACAGAGGTCTCCGGTGGCTGCAAATCTCTAAATGTCAAATACTAAAAGCTGTGTTGGCTTTCGTTTTTTATACTCAAAATAAGCAACTCTCAATGTTAATATCATTTCAAAGGGAAATTTGAAAGTGAATGAATAGAGTAGCACCTTCACAATTAGGAACTGGGGTAGCTCTTTAAGGTTCTGATATTTATGAAAAGAATTGCTTTGTTGGCGCTGCTTGTAAAGTGCAGGCTTTAGGGGATTTTCAATTTGGATTTTGTTTTATTTTGTGAAAAAATATTTATTTTTCAAAATAGGAACATTTACTGATGCTTATTTTGCCCTGTAAAAATGTGCTGAATTCAGTTAGCCGCTAAACTCTTTGAGCCTAAAAACCTTCAGGGTAAAATTTTTTATAGGATTCCCCCCTCCCATCTTGAAATCCAGTGTTCCAATTTTAACACCAAGAAAGTTACCTATGTAGCTTTTAATGGTGAAAAGAAAATTCTAAATATTGGTGTTTTTATGAATAGCTGAGTGTAATTTTACACACTAACAAAAAATCCACAGGACGGGTGCTCTTTTAACAAGTCAGTCCATATCGGTATCCAGTTCATGGCATGTCGAACGTTCCTCATTTCAGAAAAATTGCTAAGTCTTTAAAATAGGGCTTATTCTACTGGCTCCTTTCTCTGGAGTATACAGGTTAGTTTTTTCTTCCTCTGTGACATTCTACTGTGAGAGTCTCTTTCCTTCGAATCTGCATGGCTGACGCCCTGGCAAAGGCATCTTGACTACTCCACGTACCGCAACACCCTCTGCTCCTACCCTCTGCCACTTCCTAGCCCCACTTTTGTGACTATCTGATTCCATTTAAATTGTGTCTGATGTACTGGTCTCATGCTCATGACCATAATTGGCCAAAGTCCTGTCACCTGTTCAGAGTAATAAATCTGAGTTATACCCAAATGTTAATTATTTTTATAATTTTTCAATCTTATTATTGAAAATGTAGTCATCAGTTTTACAAAGCTTGACCCTAGAGAACTGAAACAATCCCTTCTCAGGACTGTCATCTGCTCGATCATTCAGCTGGTGTCATGTTATATCCTTGTGATACTAAGTAGATGCTCCCTTAGAACAGGATATTTTTTTTCTAGTTCTGCTCTCTCTCTTTTTTTTTTTAAAGATTTATTTATTTATGCATACAAGAGTTGGGGTACAGGCCAGAGTCCAGGGAGGTGAGAGGATTCACCAGAGACAGAGCGGGGAGCAGAACAGGCAGACTGACTGAAACACACTGCTGAGGGGAGCAGCGGGCGAGTCAGGCTAGGTGCGCCATGTGGGTCTCCTCCCTAGCGGGCGGCAGGGATCGAACTGCTGCAGTGGCTGCGTTTGCTTCCCAGTGCATTGCTTAACCCACTGCGGGCCACCAGGGAGGCCCTAGTTCTGCTCTCTTAAGGTACTTGTGCTGGGGCCAGTCACAAAATATTTTCAAGATTTTGTTCAACAGGAGAAAAATACCTGTCTAAAGACATTTTGTTTTAAAATTTCCAGAAGATTTTTGTCAATTTCATTAAAACAATCACATCAATTGTATTTCTATGTTGCAAAGTAGGATATTCTTTTGCTGAATATTTTCAGAAACAATTTTGACATTGTTGCTCCACTTGCTTTTTATTTCTGATATTTTTACATTGTACAATATCTTAGGAAAAATGTTACAACTTACAGACTCATAAGAAAATACGGATCTGGAAATAAGGAAATGAGCTAAAATGGTTTTGAGTTAAGCGGACTCTCTTTCAGCTTCCTTTGGTGTCTCAACTTTCATTGCACAGACTCTAATTTTAATACTTGCCTTGGTGTAGAGTAATGTGGAGATTACCAGGTGGGAAATACATACACTGCAAAGGTTATCAAGTTTACTTGTTTACAGCAAGTAAACATTTTTTTAACAAATAAAAGTCCATCTACTTAAGTATTATTTTGTGGTAAGCACAAGACATTCCTTCCCTCTAGAATCTGTTTTTAAGCATCTAATGGGTGCTGTTCCACTTTGTTAGGACATAGTATATGAGAATGTAACAAGGTATTCACAAAACCTGTTGTGTGTTAAGAGCTTATCTTTGACTGGAAAAGAATAATGAGTGTGGTCAATTGTCTTTCTGATAATGGCCGGCAGTTCATTGAGTAACACAGGACTATATTCCCCATAGGAATACTTTGTCAAGTGTGTTATTTTCTGTTCTGTAACTATTTCTTCTCTCAGAATCATTGTATTGTTATCTATGTGAAATGCAAATCTCTCTTGATCAACTAGTAAAAGTAAAGCATTGCTGACTTCATCATGAATCCACATGCTGTCAAACTTTTATAAAAATCGTCTGTTGTTTCTGTATATCCAAATAACTGACTGACCAGCAATGGAATTTATGACTGAAAAATACCTCATTTAATATATCACAGACTGTTTTATGTTTACAAAAATGTAATAAAGATAGAAAAAATAATTTTGAAACTTCTCTAGATTAGGTCCTTGACATGTGGGATAAAATCTATGAAATGAGCAAGATAAATGAAGTTTGTAAACATGTCCCTTGATCTTAGCCAAGATAGCAAAAAATACAACAAAGGGAAACTACAAAACAAAACAAATTCATCTCCCAAAACAATAAATAAAAACAAAAAACCCAAAAAGCTCAATATTGCATCCTAGATGGAAAAGTAGATATCAGTATCAACTTTCCTAATTGATCTCTCCCTTAAATTGACCGTTCTGGTCCTGTAGAAACCAGATGGATACTTGAGCATGACCATGAACTACCACAGGATGAACCAGCAGTAGTCCTAATTGTAGCTGGCTTTCTTCAGACATAGTGTCACTATTAGAAAGGTTAGTAAGGCTTCAGGTACTTGGTATGCAGTCACTGCTTTGAGAAAGCGTTATTTTCCATTCAAATAAGAGATTCAGAAAGATTGCATTGCTATGCAACTGCTCAGCCCCAGTGAGTATCTCTTTCTAGAGGATGTGATTCCTTATAACAATTAAAGAATGTGTGCCCTACGCATGGAGACCTCTCACCAGGGTGCTCACAGAGGGACAGGAATGGAATATGGAGTGAACACCAACTATTAGCTGTAGTTTGCCCCAGGGTAAAGTAAACTGTCCCATACGCTGTCATAAATCATCCAAAATGATCATGGCCTTCAGGACTGTCTGCAAAATATCACATTGGTATATTATAGGGATTACGTCATCTTGATTGAGAGGAGAAGCACGAGGTGGGTAATACCTTCACAACTTCGGTTAGAGTCACGGTCTCCACAATATAGGAGGTAAACTTATAGATATTCAGGGTACTAGTGATCAGGGGCACTTTTTGGTTATTCCTTCAAAAGTGAAAAGTAAATTGTAGCATCTTGCATCCTTTATCACAGAAAGGAATTTCTGTGGCTAGTAGTCTTTGACCCTGAAGGAAACTTACCTCTACACTTACGAATTCCTCTCTGGCTCATATACTGAGGAATACAGAGGGCTGAGGGATTTGATTGGTTGAAACAGGGAAAGGCTTGAAAGCAGATCCAGGCTGTGGTAAAAGCCATTTTCTTTCTTGGTCTATGTCCAGTAGATCCCATGCTGTTGAAGATGTCAATATTATTCAGTTTATGACAAGTATAAGTGAGATTTTGAGGAAAGATGAGGCCATCTAGATCAGAAAATTGTACTTCAATTATAAAGAAATCCTGAAATGTCACTGGCCAAAGGGCACTGAAAGATAATGCATCTGAAGTTCCAATTTTAAGTTTCTTCCTTTGAACTTGGCAAGCTATAAAATTGAACTTGATCCATAGCAGATCACTGTAACATGAAAGTGGTATATTAGGGTGTTTTGACTTGGGGATAGGAGTAGGGTGTAGGTCTGGTAGGCTCAGACTTGCCATATCACTGATCAATTTCAACAATCCCTCTGCTAGCTCACACTTATGGCTCTTCCTGTAAGTCCAGCTGAAAGAAAAGGAAAAAGCCCAAACTTGGCTTCTCTGGTAAATTTATGTAAACCAAAAATGGATAGTGGATGCATTACAGGCATATTTGAAATGGTCTTGAGAGAGTGGAAGGAAAAAGTCTTCCCAATGGGCAAATTTATAACCAATACACTTGATGACCTACTTTAGTTAAAGGAAGGTGTCCTGAGATACATGAGGTGTATGCTTTTCTAGGCAGTGACCAGCGATCATACTTCCTATGTGCTAGAGTAAGGAGGGCTGGAAGTTCACAGACAAGGAGTTCTTGGGTAGAGTCACATGAATGAAAGCATGGTAGTGTGCCCAAAGTACAGACTTTGAAATCATATTTAAGGGTCACCCAGAGTAACCATGACAGAAAAGATAGTGGACAAATTAATGTTCAACCTGTATCATCAACCTTTCTGGAACAGTAGGAAGGAAAAGGTCATTGCAGAAATGATGGAGAACATTCTCAGTTACTAAGGCTGAGCTTGATAATGTCACTTTTTTCCCCCCAATTTATTTTTTCTTACAATGTTTGCTTTGTTTTCTGGGTGTAGTTCCCATAGGATTTCCACCACCGATTCACCCATGCACCATCACCATCGTCCCTTATGCTCTCCCAGCTCTGCCTTGATCTCAATCCCTCCCTCTTCCCTGCAGAAGGTTTCAGTTTTGCAGCTGTCTGTTTATTTTAGTTTTGTCTTGTTGTTGTGTTTTTGTTGTTGCTGTTATTATTTTATTTTTCCCTTAATCCCCTATATAGCTCCTATAAGGGAGACCATCCAATATTTTTCTTTTTCCTTCTGACTTATTTCACTGAGCATAATCCCTTCAAGCTCTATGCATATTTCTATGAATGGCTCTAGTTATCTTTTTTGATTGCTGAATAATATTCTGGTGTGTATATATACCACATTTTCTTTCTATCTTTTTTTTTTTTAGATCCAGTCATCTATTTTTGGGCATTTGGGTTGATTCCAAGTCTTACCCATTATAAACATTCCAAGTCTTACCCATTATAAACATTATAGGGGTGCATGTATTCTTTTGAATTAATGTTTTCGTGTTCTTCAGGTAAATCCCTAGGAGAGGGATTGGTGGGTCATGTGGTAGCTCCATTTTTAACAGACTGAGGAACCGAACCTCCTTACAGCTTTCCATAGTGGTTGGAACAGTTTGCATTCCCACCAGCAGTGAAGGAGAGTTCCTTTTCCACCAATACTCGCCAATATTTGTTGTTGCTAGTTTTTTTAATATGTGCCATTCTATTGGTGTTAGGTGCTATCTCATGGTGGTTTTAATTTACATTTCCCTGATAACAAGTGATGTTGAGCATTTTTTCATTTGCCTGTTGGCCACTTGCATTTCCTCTTTGGAAAAGTGTCTTTTAAGTTCTTCTACCCACTTTTTGACTGGGTTATTTACTTTGTTTTTCTTGAATTGTGTGAGTTCTCTGTGTATCTTTGGGATCAGTCCCTTATCAGTACCATGACATGCAAATTTTTTTTCCCAATCAGTGGGGTGTCTCTTTGTTTTGGGTAATATCTCTTTTGTTGTACAGATGCTCTTTAATTTGAGGTAGTCCCAGATAATTATCTTTTCCTTCACGCTCTTTGCTTTAAGTGGTGTGTCTTTAAAGATGTTGCTGAGATGTATGTCATGTAGTGTTTTGCCTACATTTTCTTCTATATATTATATGGTTTTGGGCCTTAATGTCTAATTCTTTGATCTATTTTGAGTTGGTTTTTCAGCATGGTTAGAGGTAATAGTCTAACTTCATTCTCTGGTATGTAGCAGTCCAGTTTTCCAATAAGGTCACTTTTGAATGTCTAACCTGCTAACCACACATACTAATGCTAATAATGATAATGATAATATTTTGGTTGAAATGTGCATCTATATCTATTAAGGTACGTACCTGGAAATGAAATTGCTAGGTTATAGGCTATGTGCATAGTCAACTTCAATAGATAAAGACAAATAGTTTTCCAAAGCAATTTTATCATTGACACCTGACCAGTATTGAATCAGTTATAGTTGTTCTACTTTTCTGAATACTGATAATGGAAAAATTAATGATAGTTATGTAACTAGACAGTAATGCAATTAACAACAACTATATCTTTAAAAGAAGTTGAACAGATACATAAAAAATGTGAATGATTTTCCCCAGAGATTTATATTGGCTCTGTCAAAGTATTCAGATTTTCAGTATTAATAATAACCTCATATTCATTAGGTAAAGGGGGTTTTTAATGGATCCATATTTATCTTAAAGGAACAGAATGCTTTAATACTTATATTGAAGTAAATTTGTGAAATTCAGATGTGAAAAAAGTAACTGTAAAAACATTTCTCATGTTAGTAAAATTTTTTATTAATCAGACAATTGCACCAAAATTTCAAAATAGAGCTTATGTTTAATTGAATGTTATGTGTTTTAAAAATGTATTTAAAGTGGCAATCACAAATCAACTTTTTTGTGGAAACCTGGAAATTCTTCAAAAAGTTATCTTTTATGTCTAACATTGCTTTCTATGGAAATTGTACTAGCAAAAATGTCCTAAAATTTTTGTGAAAAGAAGAAGTTGGAGATGATGACAAATGATATTTAATTTTGTCCTGGACAGTGATGAAATGTCCACAGGTGGAATATTGACTTAAAAGGAACAGACAATGAAAATTCTCAAAAATTTAAGGTTGAATTAGAGAATAATGTTTAAGTTTGACATTTAGATTCTTCATGGAATATACTTATGAGGTGTTAATATGATCCATAACACATTATTAGGATATTCATGTTATTGATTCATAAAACAGAGTACTTTAGCATACCCTTGTGGTCAACTGTTAATATTAATTATAAAAAATTAATTGGTTTAGTGGATTAATAGAGAACATTCACTGAAAAAATTTATGAATTCCAATGTAAATGGATATTATCTTGTTCTAATCTCCTCTAATTTTCTGGGTATTGCGTTGTTAACATCTAACTTTAGACTTTTTTTCATTTACCATTATGATAGCATGGTACAAATTTAGCATGTTTGAAGATATTCAAAGATTATGTATTAGCTAAAATGAAAATGAAAATAGCTTGTAGACCATTTAGAGAAGGCAGATGTCATTGTAATTAAGTTAGGAGTGAAATATATACTTCATTTGATTAAATTTAACTCTGGGTTTACTAGTCATAAAAGCAGAAATGGAAATGATTTTATATAATTGTCATCAATTTTAAGTTAGAAATACATAAGTTTCTATAGATTTTTCTCCCTCTTATATAATCCCTCTTTAAGCTATTCCATTGGCTATGGAGAGTAGCCTATTCAATATGACATTGAGTTTTTCTCTTTAAAATTCTGTATCAAAATCTACTTTATTCTGACAGTTTTTCCTGTTTTGGGGTAAAACAGTATCATAACAGACACAGTCTGCTATGGGAGATTGGACATGGGAGGATGGACAATCTGTCTGAAGATAGTATTCAAATCAGTTCACATCCATAAACACCAGAGATTATTTTCTCTTCAGGCAGGATAAATATCCCGTATTGGAATACTGGTGTTGATGGTTTTATCTTTATGGATTTGGGTAAACTATTTGACTTCTTTGAGACTCAATTTCCATGTTTGAAAGATAAGATGTACCTTAAAGATTTGTTGTGAGGCTTATAATAAACTTTAAAAAACTACTTGGTGAATCCACGGATCCTTGAAAAATGTCCACAAAATCTTTGGCACACAGTAGAGTTTGGGAAGAGGTTATTTTCAATGTAATTTTTTTTGTAACTGTGTAGAAAAATTTACTAATGTAAATTATATATATATGTTTTAATTTATGCATACAAGAGCAGGGCTACAGGCCAGAGGCGCGGGAGGTGAGAGGACTCACCGGAGACAGAGTGGGGAGCAGAACAGGCAGATCGACTGAAATACACTGCTGAGGGGAACAGCAGGTGAGGCGGAGAGGTCTGCTGTGCCATGTGGGTCCCCTCCCTGGCCGGGGACCGAACTTGAGCTGCTGTGCCGCGGATGCTTCACAGTGTGGTACTCAACCTCCTTGCACCACCAGGGAGGCCCTGTAAATGATATTTTGGTAGAAGAAAAACGTAGAATATTTTCATTAGGTTTTCTCCGCATTGGAACGGTTTGTTTATAAAGCGACGAGCCTGAGAGACAGCCTCAAGCGCAGACCTGAGGAATCAATCAGCTTCCATATTTGGCTTTGCCCTTTTCATGGAGCGCTTCAGTGATATCAAAAGATCTTCCTCCCACAGCGGGTTTGTCAAAAGAGCAGGGCGTACCAGAGAGAGCCTAAGGACACACCTGAGCCTTGTCCTGTGAGGGGTTTCAGTACCAACATTTCTACCCCGCTTTGTATTTCTGAATTTTACAGTGTCTTTGGCAACTTTTTTCCTCAGAGGCCAAGTACTCTGATAGTCCAGGAATGATGCTCGGGGTTCAGAGCCACACAGTCCCGGCTGTGATAGTCCTCACCTTTATTCCTTGCTCCCATTATCCTTGCGTTTGCGGGTACCTGTGCTTCCGTGCCTATATTAAGGTCATTCAACAGAAAGACTCCTTCAGGAATCAAACATTTTGTTCCAATATCTAATGAAATACAGTTTAAATGAAGGCCAAAATGTAAGCTAGAGCTTAATTCAGAGATTTATTTTTTCTCAGAGCCTTTAAATTAGCCATTATCACAGTCACTAAGGCTGAATGGACTTTGTCTTGCTGTGTCAGAGTCTCCCATGCCTCTCAGTAACCTTGAAGTTTAACGGAGGAATATTTCAGTGTCTCTGAAACCTGGTATTTGATCAGATTTATTTTTAAACGCAAGGGTACCCTAACTTTACTTCTACTTATTCTAAAATCTTGTTGGAAAAAATGGAAAAATAAAATTCTACATCTTCATTTGCTATCTCGGTATCTTGTAATTCTGTTTTCTCAGTCATTTCATTAATTGCTTTAAAACTTAAGTTTTGTGTAGTAAAATTGTGTATATAGCTTTATTAATCCTAGTTTTGTTTTTGTCTTACTTCCTCCCAAGGGATAACCTCAAACCTTGATTAGTTATTTAAAAATCAATATCTTATAAAGGGAAAATTGCTTTTATATCTTATTTTACAGTGTTTTGCTACACACAGCATTATTGCTTTAAGTGAAGAAATGTTAACTGTTTAAATCAAAAGTAAACCTTATGGGTGGTTTATATACAGCTAGTTCAGCGGGCACAGCTTTCTGTGTAGCAAAGGATACATTAGTAATGTAGTAGTTTGTCATCTACTAATTCCTCAAATTAATTTGAAATTAGTGGCAATTCTGCTAATTGGAAGCTTATTTTGCTATCCATTTGTTTCTGTGCTTGTTTGCTTATTTTTAAAATAGCACACGATTTTAAGAGGTTGGTATTCAGACACTAATTTCCCATCAGAGGCTACTTATTTCCTGAGTAAAACAGTGGTCTATTGTTCATTTACATTGATTATGTATATTTATTTTATTTATGTCTTTAGTCTTTTAGTAACAAGTCAGGGACTTAGCATCCTTTGCTTCCTTTCTTGCACTTGCTACATGAGCAAAGTGGATTTTTATTGCCTCCCTCTTGTCCCATGTAAACTCCATTCCTGGGCTCAGCATGTGGGTGAAGTGTTCAGGGCCACTGTGTATGATTTTTGCTAGAGGTGAACATGTGCTTTCAGTGTCTGTCCTGCTTTACAAGAAAGAGGGGACATCTCACAGGTAGGGTTCTTTTTTATGCAGTATGTTGTAACAACTACATCTCTTTAATGTCTTTAATTGAGGTAACAATGATTTACAACACAGCCAGTGCAGCATGAGTTTGATCTGTGAGTTCACCCCCCACCAAAAAAACGTAGGAGAGAAAGTTCACACCTCCTCAGGTGTATGTCACCAGCACTAGTCATTTTTAAAAAAGATTTATTTTTATTTATTTATGAATACAAGAACTGGGGTGCAGGCCAGAGGTGGGATGGTGAAAGGATTCACCGGAGACCGAGTGGGGATCAGAACAGGCAGACCTACTGAAATACACTGCTGAGGAGATCAGCAGATGAGACAGGAGAGGCCTGATGTGCCATGTGGGTTGCCTCCCGGGTCGGGGTTGAACTCATGGATCAAAGTCATGGTGCAGTGGCTAGTGATAGCTTGATAGCACTGACACTTTAACCTTTGCACCATCAGAGATGCCCAACACCAGTCATTTTTAAGAGAACTAACTGATTATGTTCTGGGACAGTGTTGAAACATATAATTGCAAAACTTTTGGAAAAGCAGGTGGACTACAATATACATGGCATTGTGTTTTGAATTAGACCTGGTTTGCTTGTGGAAGTGAAAGTTGAAAAGGTGACAGGTTGTGAGTGATTATGAAGTTGTAGGAGTCTGGTTATCTGAAACTGGAGGGAAATCATTGTACTAGATGTGACTCGAAACATAGTCATGGCCTGAAGTGACAGGCTAATGATTAGGTGTGTGGGGGTTTGCATTTCTGCATGGCTCAGTGCAGTTGGGGCTCCTTGTCTGTGTTTACGCAGGATAGTTGCATATGAAATCATCCCTAAGTAAATGAGAAATTCACAGTTAACTCAGATTGTCCCCTCATATAAAAGCCACACTGGAACAAATATGCATTTTAAATTAAGTGTCATAGCAGAACTGGCTATGTTCTGGATATTATAAGATAACACAAATTATTATAAGATAAAGCAAATAATCATGTGAATATTGTTAAGAACCAGGATTTCATCCTAAGAGAATAAAATAAGAATAAAGAAGTTAAAAGTCTTATGATGGGAAGTATAAAAATAAATTTTAGTATTAATTCATAATGCTTACTTCAAAAAAATGCATATTCCTGTGTTTTCACATAAAACTCCTAAAAACAATGACAATCCAGTGGCAATGACCAACTTCTGCCCAAAGTGCACCTATATTGGTGTTTAAATAACAAAACAGTATGTGAATCTTTAGAAAAATAACTGGTTTATTTTGGGAAAGAATAGTAAAGATGAACTCTTATTTTTTTTCCAAAATATTAAGCATAAAGTCTAAAGGACACAAAAACTAGCTCAAAAGGACTCCCAATTGGTACAAAATTTTCAGTTAGAACATCAAAATAAAATTATGACTGCAGTTCATTAAACACTCCTTAAATGTATAATATTCATGAGCTCAGTGAATTTTTTTTTTAAGGAGGGGAAAATTTAATTTCAATTCTCTGGTCACTATTGGGTATTGATAAAGCCTGAGTTCATTAATTAATCTGAAATTTGGTAACTTATGGGGAAGAATTAAGCATTTATTCTGGCCCTTGCAGAATTTTAGGGTAATACACATAGTCATGGTAGAAGGAGGAGAGGAGGAAGGAGGAAGGGGAAAGAGGAGGCATGGTGGGTGGAAGAGATAGAGGGAGAGAGAGAGTAGGGGGTGGAAAAGATGGATGGAGGAAAGGAGAGCGACAGAGACTGACTTTTGAAACAGAAGAAATGTTAGCTAAGAGATGTAGAAGGAATGATAGAATTGGCAAAATCACAATTTTGCAGACCAAGAACAATATTTGATTTAAGCAATGGTTATTAGCAGATGGGAAAGATTTGAATAACATTTCAAGGAGAACATCATACTAAAGGAATCAGACTATTATCACATGGACTCTGTTAGCCATTTTGAAAATTGTTATAAGCTACACAACTAAGATAATTTGCTTTACTTCATAACATGATAAAATACTATACTCCTAGCAGCAACCACAAATCGTTTTTATATAAAATTGAAACCTTATTTTATCAAATCTTTGCTCTAGTTCTTAGTGTTTAGAAAACAGAGGAGATAGAAGAATAAGTTAAATGTTATCAAGAGAAAGTAATCAGTTAAAGGTAAATTATGACATAGTTTACAGGATATTGACTTAGTTTTTTTTTAAACAGGTCATTTGTTTGGTAAAGCAGAGTGTTCTAGATTCAGTAGACTTAAAAGGGGTATATCAACAAATTATAATAACGATTCCTTATTTAAATTCTTATTCAAAGGAGACAACCATGAGAGATATTTTTTAGATAATTGGGGAAATTTGAATATGAACTATGCTTTAAGTTATATTAAGAAATCATTTAATTATATCAGGTCTTGATAATGGTTTTGAAGTTATGAAAGAAATTTTTTTGTGTGTTGAATCACATTATGAAATATTTAAGTATAAATTTAATCATTTTGTGTCTGAAAATGCTTTGAAATACATTAGCAAAAAGCAAAACCCTCAAAAAAATTTCAGCCTGAATAGAGCAATATGACAAAATGTCAATGATTATGAAGTTAAATGACAGTTGCATATAAGTTTGCTTTATGCTCTTTACTCTGAAGGTCTGGAATATTTCAGAATAAAAGGTTTTAGATGTAGTAGTAAACAAGATAACAAAATGTCATTTAGCTATTAGGTCTAGGCAATGGCAAAAATGTCATTAAAATTATGGACATTTAGCTTAGCAAAATGCTTTCAATTCTGTGCCATTTCTATAAATCTTTATTCATTAGCTCTAAAATAAATTTCCAAGGAAATTTTAAGCAATATTTCTTTCTGAGGTTACAATCCATTAATGGGTTTAGAAATCAGCTTAATGGGTCTGATAGCATTTTCAAAAATGAAGTAGAAAAAAAGCAAAGTATAAACAAAGAAACAAAAATGTCCCCAAACAAATTATTAAACAAAAAATGAAATAGAATGAAAACATTCCAGTACATCATAGAAAGTAATGAAAAATCATTACTTAGCAAACTGTTTTTATTAGGTCATCACACATAATGTAAATTTTATGGTTAAAAACATTAAAAGCCATCACATTAAATATGCTTAAAAATGTGTCTGAAGTACCACTGCAGCCTGTACTGTCAGTGAATTAGGCTTGTTTTGTTCTAACCTTACTGTGTCGCGGGACCTGGAGGACTCTCCTGTTACCTATCTTAGAAACTGGGGATTTGAACTTAGGACCCTGAACTGCAAAACTTTTCTGTGTTCCTGTCCTAAATGTAATTCCCTGGCCAGCTCACATAAGGCATCACCCTGACTCGCTGACTCTCCTTACTCCACAAAGTCTCCCTTCATGGTTATCATGATTTTTATACATTGTGAAATACATCATTTAATGAAACATGGGTAAAATATAATGCACCCTGTAATCAATACATGTAAAGCAAAGCCTTTGTCCTCTACCCCCTCAAGGAAATTACTCTCATAACCATCTTACTTCTGCATTTTCTTTGTTTTCCATCATTCTCTTTTCCTAGCACGTTTACTGTTTTAGTCATCACTGTGTCCCCCAAACAGAGATTAGGTGGTCATGTAATAGGGTTTTTCTGTGGAATAAATCAATAAATATATGTTGTTATTTTCCAATGCATGGTCTTTTGTTAATGCTTCTGTTGTCAGTGTGGGGTCTTTATTAGTCAGAACTCAATCTTCAGGACAAGGGATTAGATAGATGATAGATAGATATATAGATATGTATATAGATAGATAGATGATAGACAGAGAGATAGAATATATATAGACGGACCTATAAGATAGAAGACAGGATAACTAGATAGAAAGAGAGAGACAGAGACAGAAAAAGACACAGGGAGAAACAGAGAGAGAGAGGGAGGAAAGTAACATAGAAAGGGTTATTACAAGAGATGGCTTCTGTAACAGTGGAGACTGGCTATGGCAAATGGAAGGGAAGATCACAGCCAGGCTAGAGTTCATGTGTGTCAAGTTGCAATGGGTCCATAAGTAGTAAAAAAAGGGAAGATCAGGGAGGGGAGAACGATCGTCAATTTGGTTGTTATTTGAAGTCTCATTTGCCAGGAGGAAATGCCCAGTCTCTTAAGGACTTGTCTAATTAGGTCAACCCCACACAACATGATTATTTTAGTTTAAAGTCAACTGATTAGAGACTTGAGCAAATTCCCTTGCAGCAGGAAGTAGATGAGTGCGGACAGAATAGCTGGAGGAGAGTGTGCACATGCAGCAAATGCCTGCCCTTATTCTACCCATGTTGTTTTTGCTCCCCTAGACAAGCTGATGCATTGCCAACCATCAGAGGGCCAGAAGGTTTTACAAATGCAGACCTTAGTGACCCCTCTTTCTTGCCAATATGATAATGTTTCATTGACAGTGTTCTGCTTTATGAGAGCTTTGAGTCTACCTTGACAATTGTAGCCAAGAGTTTGAGGTGGAAGAATCTCCCAGACTGGATTACTATGAGGCAGCTGCAAGGATGCCATGATACTTTGGTCTAATCATCAGGGAGTAGGAAAGCATGAAGAGTCACTGTTCAAGATTCTGTATTGTGAGGTGCAAAGACAACAGGGTTTAAAGGCGGCCCCTGGGCATCTAAATTAGAGTGATACTTTTACTTCTAGTTGGATGACTTAAAAATTATTCACAGAATCAAAGTTTTTCAGTTAAAAAAAAATCTCAGGATTTAACTCACACAAGAGTATTTTTTTCTTGATCTATGTTATGATATTGCTATTACAGTGAAAACTACTGTCCATTGAAATCTTATTGGACATTTAAACATTAAGTTTGTATGTATCTCTAGTATTAAATTTCTGTAATGTTTTTCCAACTGAAATTGCATACTGTACTTACACTAGTTTTCTGAAAGCTAAGCAGTGCTGGCCAAACCAATATAACTTGCAGGCAGTTGGTAATTAAAGAAAAAAAACAACAACAATGATTGTGTGTAATGATAGTTTCGTTTAAAACTTGATGGCTTAAGGAAGTTTGAACATAATGGAATTACCTCCCTTGCTTAGTAACTTAGACCATTCTCTTTCCTCAATGGCACAAATCCTGGAGCAACGGTCATAAGAATTACCCAAGTAGAGAAAAGTTGAAAATCAGCAATTCTCTATAAACTAGTTGGATTTTCTGGCTCCTTTACAGAGTAAAAAGTAGCAAGTAAGATTCTAAAGTGTAGTTATTTAGAGTCTGACTTCCAAAAGATTTGTTATATTAGGGAAGTCCTATTCACCATCTTTCAGCAGAAAATGTCATTATTTTCAAAGAAGAACATAGTATTGCATGCTTATCCTTTATCAACCGTGATCTTGATCTCGAGGGTGACTGTGCATTCTATTACATAGCCAAGAATCCATACCCTGAAAGCACTTATTGTCAATAGGATTACAAGCTTTCAAGCACATGTGATTTTTTTTTTGGTAGAAAGTCAACTTTTTTGCACTTCTTGAGAAATAGAAGACTTCCAGTTTCATAATGCAAATTTTAAAGTGAATTTAGTAGTTTTTCTTTTTACTTTTGAATGCGAATAAAGTAAAACATACCTAGAGTATTGGCTATGATTGATCTTAAATTTTGAATGTGTGATCAAAACCAAATTCATTTTTATAAAATGTTGGTTTAATAATAAACCATCAAGAAAAAAAGAGTTTATTTCTACTTTATTTAGTTCATCATTTGTTTCATTTCTTTCTATGCAGCATATAGATGAAGTTATATTGTGTCTGACTTTCTCATTCTGTCTTACTTCATTAGGCATAATACCCTATAAGAGGTCCATGCTTGTAGCTGCAACAATTTGCAGGGTTTCATAATCTTTCTTTTTTTTTTTTTTAAATATAGCTGAGTAGCATTCTACATCTTTTAAAATCCAATCATCTGTCACTGGGCACTTCTGGATATTTATTTGAAGAATGAAAAAAAAAAAACCCACTTACTTGGAAGAGATATATGCATATCTGTGATCATTGCAGCTTTTTTTCACAATTGATAAGTGTTGGAAACAACCTATGTATTCAATATATATTGAATGCCTCCTCTCAACTATGGATGACCTAAGTTGTAGAGCTGCTGTGCCTGATAGGTGAGCTGCCAGCACACGCAGCACCTGAAATCGGGCAGAATGGTTAAGCAAGTGGACTTTTAATTGTATTTGATTTTAATTAAGTAAAAATACTTGAAGCAGTACATTTATTTTTTAAAGATGAATTTACTTATGCATACAAGAGCTGGAGTACGGGACAGAGTTGGGGGAGGCGAGAGGATTCACCAGAGACAGAGCTGGGAGCAGAACAGGCAGAGTGACTGAAATACACTGCTGAGGGGAGCAGCAGGCAAGGCAGGAGAGGTCTGTGGTGCTATGTGGGTCCCCTCCTTGACCAGGGATCTAACTCATGCTGCTGTGCTGCGGATGCTTCACAGTGTGGCATTCAACCCACTGCGCCACCAGGGAGACCTGAAGCAGTACATTTTTAATTGATTATATGTTGACATGAAAGTGTTTTGGATATTACTGTAACTAAAATGTTTCCCTTAATAATTTCTATCAGATTCTTACATTTTTTCATATGGCTACTAGATATTAAACACCTGTGACTCATTATATTTGTATTGGACATTGTTCTAGTGTTTCTGTAGTGAATCAAATAGAAATGATTCTCACTATCATGAAATGTCTGTCCATGATTTATTATGGAATTTAGGGATGAAAGACTCTTTTTGATCATTAACTTTAGCAATGACAATTACACCAAAAATGAATTACTAATGAAATCAATGAAGAGTTAAAAGTAATAAAGAATGTTTGAATGTTTCTGTACTAAAAAAAATCCTAAAAGAACCTAATGGATCTTAAATGTCTAGATGAATGAGGTTTCACTCTTTTATGTTATCTTATTATAATCCATTTTATGATGGCATAGTAACCTTTTTTTTTTTTTGACTCTGGACAGAATGTTCATTACTTTCTAGAGCTCATTTAGTTATAATTCTGTGAGATAAGTTTTGCTTCTCCCATTTTGTAAAAAAAAAAAAAAAGACAGGTTAGAGCGATTATTCAACTCTTTAAAATTTATACAAAGATGATGAGCATAGCAGGGATGTAGATGCCTATTTGTTGCATTTCAAGTTTAATACTCTCTATTTAACAAGGAGCATGTCCTTGTGGTTGAAGAAGTGGCCTTTGCAATGCTGTTTTCTGAAAATAATACTCTATTTACAATGCTGGTACAAGAACTAATACAACTGATGAAATGCTTTTGTCCTTTACTCCCCCAAAAGAAAGTCAGCTTCCTCCATTGTGGGGTTGCTGGTTATTATAGCAATTAATCAGTTTCCTCATAATAAGCATTTTCTCATTTTTCTCTCTTTCCCTTATAGATTCTGCTACAAACTGCATTTAGGGCAGTGCCGTCTTTCCTAGGTTTGATGCTAAAAAATTAAACTACAGTAAACAGATTCCCCAGTATCATTTGACATTATCACTAGGAAAAGGTGGGACTGAGTCACAATTTCCAGGGTACTTTTAGGGCAGAAGATCTCATGAAAGTGGGTTTGATTCTACATACTGAGATCAGCAAAATAAAATTTAACTTTCAGAGACAAAAGAATGATACAAAAGTTACAGACTTATAATTAAGAGATGGATAAGTCCTTAAATTTAAATACTTGACTTAATGACTAATAGTCTATTTAATTTTAAATAAAAGTCTGAAAAAAATACTATTCCCCTAATTTAAAATCTTTAACCTCTGACCCTCAATTCAGTATAAACTTAAATAAATCCTTCAGATTTCAGTAGAAAAAATTAGGAAAGATCTTGATAAAAAGTAAAAGCTAATATTCAGGAAGATGTACAATAATGTTCTGGAAAAGAAGCTAATGTCATGTTTACTAATCCAACAAAAACTCTTTAAACCACAGTTAATTTTTATAGAAACCATTTTGTTATTTGTGGCCATTTTGTTATTTTTGTAGATTCAAGAAGTTACCCTCTTTCTGACTGTGGCATGCTTGAACAAATCAGCATTGCAAACTAGATGGTGCTAGGAATCTTATTGGGTTAAGTTGACAAAACCTTTCTTAAGGAACAAGTACTATACTTCTCACGTTGTTGTTGAATAAAGCAAACCAGCAATTCATAATATTGAAATGGAAAAATCAATTAATAAGCATATGAGCTCTAAGGAAGGCGACTTGAACAAAAGTCTCAGTTATAGCTAAACCAGAGAAAGGAAACATTGTCCACCCTGAGATACACAAACCATAAACAAGTCATCTTGCCTTACTCTCCTCACCAAAGTGAATGAATCAGTGAGCATCACCTGTAATTGGCTAATTCCCTAACAACAGCTTTATTTCTGATTTTGCAGTAGTAATGTTGGATTTTACATTACAAACTCTGTAAATCCAGTTGCTTAGTTAAGTGCTTTCGTCTTTGAGGCTTCTTTTTACAACATAATTTGGAGGAAAGACAAGGGTTATCTAAACCATGAAGTAGGAATATATAATAAATCCAACTTTCTGTTCTAGTTTTGGTTTGTGGATTTTTTCTCACTGGAGGAGAATGTGGATATTTTAACAACAAAGACAGAAGATAGGCATTTAAAATGCGACAAAGATAAGGGAAAAATACCTGCTTTTACCTCAATAAAGTCTTTTCAATCCAGCTTAGCTCTTATTGTCATAATTAAAATAGGACAGATAAATACAGTGGCATTTTTAAGTTGCATCAACCTTTCACTAATGGAAAAACCACTTCTTGATTTCAACCTGGGGATGCTATAAATAACCATCTGAAAACAGCCTGTGATTGTGTGCGGCCTCGCCACTGTCAAGAGCAGAGGCTGTTATGTCTTTCCAGTCTATTGCTGCACTCAAGCCCTTTTATTGAATAGAGTAAATTGCAACTAATTCAATGAGTTAAAATTCATTTCATTAGTAGATATGAATTAAAGACACCAGGCCTTTTGGGTTACTTTTTGATTATATATTGTAAATATAGACATACAGTAAGTTTTGTCAGGTTTCATGGTGGAAAGAGATTAAATAAATTTTACTGGAGCATGTAGTATAAGACATCTATGACAACCATGTTCATGTAGTTCCACAGGTGACCATTATCTAGTATCTTGCCTCTTTTGCTGTGTTAGTGTAGCTTTCTTAACTAGTTAAGGTCCTTTATTATAAAGGTAATAGTAAAAGATGATGATCATTGTGCTAAATTTTAGATATTTGTGTTGAGTGAGAAAAGAGATGACGCTGACCTTCGATATGTGTATTGCTTTTGTACACTATAAACAGCAATAAAATGTAGCTTCTCTTAAATGATAGATACAGTTTTCTTCTTACACTTGTGTATTAACCAAATTTAAAAATACATTGTGCTGATTATCACACACGCATCATTAAAGCTTTGAGTGAATGTCACATTTTTGAAAGGTTTTAGGGTACAGGGGGAGAACACTTCTGAAAACAAAACTAAACCTCCAAGGAAGAAAAATTGAAGAAAACAAAAAGGAATGATTTTTAGATATTCATATTTGGAAATAACCATGATTTAGAAACCAAATAAAAATAATGGTGATTAGTAAACATGTAAATTGTTCAGAAATATTAATGAAATACAAACATAGCAAATTATTTTTTCTAGTTCAATGTTATTACTGCTGAATATTCCAATAATTTTAATATTAAGAATAATTATATTGTTTATATATCTTCAGGAAATGTTCCTATATTATTTCCCCAGTATGGAATGCCATGTAAATTCTACCCTACTTTTCATTCATTCATTCATTCTTTTCATCTCGGTCATTATAAAATGTGGCCATATATTGTGGCTATGGCATGCTATTTGCTATTCTGGATCCTAAGGTACAATCAGGAGCTAGACAGAAGAAGTTAAATTCTTTTGGATCTTGCCTTCCAGGACAGGAATAAATATCTAAGGTAGTTTTGTTATAGGGCAACCTTGAAATAAAATGGGTTTGCCTGAGTGGGTCCTCACTCGTGTGCTTGAAAGGATTTATAATAAGCCCCAACTGCAGGCATACACGACAAAGATTAATAAAGGGTTTTATTTACAAAAGAAGGAGAAATAAAGTAATGAATAACACAAGGAGAAGAGAGGGATACAAATTTGTAAATGTCCTACCAGTTTCTCTGAGCTGGAACCCAATGGCATGCTGAGAGCTGGCTCTGAACAAAGAGAGCCCCCAAGGCCCACGTCTGGTTATACCCAATCTGGCTGTATACTCCACCCTCAGATCCCAGCGATCCACTCTTCAATAATCACCTTACAGGATTTGTGGTTTTGGGCTATTGTTGGTTTGGAGTGGGGGTTGAAGTCTCTAAACTTATTTGTGTAATTTATTCAGGACTACCATTCCCCCTAACAGTTTCATTTATTGGTCCATGTTCTAAATGTACCACTGTACTGGTTTTCCAGTGCTGCTGTAACAAAGTGCCACAAACTCAATGGCCTAAATAAAATAAAAGTATTGTCGGGCCCCTTTAGTGGTGCAAGGGGTTGAGCACTGCACTGTGAGACCTCCATGGCCACTGTAACACCAGTTTGATCCCCCAACCAGGGAGGTGACAATGGTGCGGCAGACCTCTCCTGTCTCGCCCGCTGTTCCCTCAGCAGTGTATTTCAGTCAATCTGCCTGTTCTGTCCCCCACTCTGTCTCTGGTGAGTCCTCTCACCCCTCACGACTCTGACCTGTACCCCAGTTCTTGTATGCATGAATAAATCTTTATTAAAAAAAAAAAACAAAACACCAAACAAAAACCAAAAAACTGTTGCCTCACAGTTCTTTAGGCTAGAAATCCAAGATCAAGGTGTAGGCAGTGCTGGTTTCTTCTTCTTTTTTTTTTTTTTAATATTTTTCATTTGCTGAAATCCAGTTTCCCTATTTCTTTTCTTTTTTTTTAATTTTTTTTAAGATTTATTTTATTTATGCATACAGGAGCTAGGGTACAGGCCAGAGGTGCAGGAGGTGAGAGGATTCACCAGAGACAGAGTTGGGAACAGAACAGGCACATGGACTGAAACATACTGCTGAGGGGAGCAGTGGGAGAAGCAGGAGAGGTCTGAAAGCCATGTGGGTCCCCTCCCTGGCCGGGGATTGAACTCACGCTGCTGTGCCACGGATGTCGTACAGTGTGGCGCTCAACCCACTGCGCCACCAGGGAGTCCCAGTGCTGGTTTCTTCTGAGGGCTATAAGGAATCAAACTGATTCTTCTCCAACTGCTATATACATAAGAGTATGCGTTTTCTTTTGAACTAGTGTTTTTGTGTTCTTTGGGTAGATACCTACATGTGGAATTGGCATGTAGATATGGAATGGCAGATCCATTTTCAGTGTCTTGAGGAAACTTCATACTTCTTTATTAAGGGTTGACCAGTTTACATTCCCACCAACAGTGTAAGAGGGGTCTTTTTCATCACAAACATGCCATCACTTGTTGGTCTGATTTTTTTTTTTTTAATGGGCATTCTCACAAATGTCAGGTGGTCTATCCCTGTGGTTTTGATTTGCATTTCCCTGAAATTTTATCTCCACGTCTTCTTTGGAGAAGTGCCTATTTAGCTATTTTACCCACTTTTTGATTGTTATTTGTTTTGTTTTTACTGCATTGAATAAGTTCTTTGGAGATCTTCAATATCATTTCCTTATCAGATAGATGTATGGAATGGAAATGTGTTCTCCTATTCCGTAGGGTGTGTCTTTGTCTTGGTTACTATCTCCTTTTGTATAGAAGCTTCTTAATTTGATCTGGTCCCACTTGTTTATTTCTTCCTTCACTTTTCTTGTTCCTAAGGACAAATCCACAAAGAGGTTAATGTCACAGAGAAGTTTGTCTGTTTTCCTGTATGTGCTTTGTAGTTTCAGATCTTGCAATCAAGCCTTTTATCCACTTTGAGTTAATTTTCATGTTCAGTGTGAGAGAGTAATTTAGTTTCATACATTTGCAGGTGGCAGTCCAGTTTTCCCAGCACCATCTATCGAAGAGGCTTTCCTTGTTCCAGTGTGCATACTGTACTCCTTTGTTGTGGATTAATTGTCCATAAATGTGTAGTTCTATTTCTGGGTCCTCACTTCTTTTCCATTGGTCTGTGTGTTTGTTTTTGTTCCAGTACCATGCCACTTAAGCTCTTTCTGATCTCCTGTTTTCTCAACAATGAAATAATTTACTTTCGTTCTCACTCTATGGGTTATTTAACAGAAATAAAGAAGTGAAACACCCCTAGCTAGATGCCATATTCACCCATAATGTTCAACTGTCAGCTTTATAAAATGTGATCCTTTTTTTAAAGTGGAATTCTAATTGGCTACTGTACGTGGCATCAGTTGATTTTATATATATCCAAAATTTTAGAGAATTCAATTTTTTATGGATTTTTTTAAATGCAGAAGCAAAAACTCTTCTAGGTTCAGATTAAATATCAACTCCTCTTCTGTTTCTCCCAAAGTCCCTATAACAGCTATTACTTTGTTCATATTAAAACTTGAAAACTTTTCATATTTTATTGTATCTATTTGTTACCTGATGTCCTAGATAGTGTATGAACTCCTTTACTTATAGGAACTTTGATTTTGTTATTTTTCATCTCTCACAATCAGCAAGTTGCACAATCCTCCCTAAGATGTATTTTGATGCTAATGCTACTTTGCTTAGAACTAGCCTCTCTAAAAGAACTTTATTTTCCACTAACCAAAAAGTTACCAGTATTCAAAACCAGTGAGACTTTAATAACAGCCCAATGGTGAGTTTTATCATATTCACTTTTGACTTTTGTAGACAAACCTCCTTCATTCTGAAAGTGCCTTATTCTTGTTAAATCTAAGCTTTGTCATTACAAACAAACCTTTGGATTCTTCTGCAGTGGGTTCCTCTCTGGTTCATGCTTCTTGGAATCCCTTTCACTAGACTTTTCCTCCTGACAGAGGGGAAAGAGATCATCCATTATTAAATTATTCAGTATGGCTTCTTCAGACTTGTTAAATTTCAAGTTTGTGATTAAACATTTCTAAATTTGTAAAACTATAACCTGTAATGCATGTACTTAGGAGAAAAGGATGGACTTGTGTTTTTAAGTGCCTCTGCTGTACTCTACTGTTGGAACACAATTTTTAAGTGTCTGTGTAGTTACATTCTAGCTGTTCTGAACTTGGGAGTGTTTAGGTGAGGTTTGATGATGGCTATGGACTTGGAGATCTTGAGAAGCAGATGGAAGCATTTCACTCAGGTAGAATAGTAAGTAGTATGGATTTTATACATAGGTTGGGGAAGAGAGAGAGACCTGCATATGTTACAGAAAGTTGTACTGGTGTGGAGTGGTCAGGAAATTGTATTGTAGCTATGCTATGAGAAAACGTCAGGTGAAGAAGAAAGAATGGGCTGAAGGAGTGGGTAGAGCATGTGATATGGGTGGAAAAATACAGAAATGGGCACAGCAGAGACATTAAAACATATGGTGATTTTGAAAAATGGTATAGGAACAGCAGCTGTGGCTATATGGCAAGGTCTTTTATTGGAAAAAATAAAATAATCTTTAATTTTTCCAAATTATGTTTACTGAGGTTATGTTTTATATCTGCTGCCAAAGGTATTAGATTCAAACTGCTATAATGTATACCTTTTTTTTTTTAAAGATTTATTTATTTATGCTTACAAGAGCTAGGGTACAGGCCAGAGTCCTGGGAGGTGAGAGGATTCAGAGTAGGGAGCAGAACAGGCAGATCTACTGAAACACACTGCTGAGGGGAGCAGTGGGTGAGGCAGGAGAGGTCCCCTCCCTGGCCAGGGATCTAACTGGAGCTGCTGTGCGGGGGTGGGGGGGGGATGCTTCACAGTGCATTGCTCAACCTGCTGCACCACCAGGGAGACTCCTGCAATGTATACTTTTATACCCTGCCCCCCACTCAATGCCCCAACTGTCCACTGAGTCCTTCCTTCCTCCATTCTCATCCTACCATCCTCCGCCTCTCTGTAACTCAGTGCTGCAGTCAGATATTAAGAGCTTATTGGTTTGTTTTTGTCTGACTCCTTGTTATGTTTTTCTGTACTCCACATACGAGTGAGACCATCCACTATTCGTCATTCCTCTTCTAATATTGGAAAATTTTGTAATCTGTTCTAAGGTCATTATTTGAGAACTTTTTCTGGTTAAATTTGATATTATGGATAATAAAAGTTTCTTTCCTCCCTAAGCTTTCTAGATTTGAACTTGAATAATCCTATAGCTTTTCCAGTATGAATAAGCAAAAAAGAACTTTTCTCTTTAATCCAGAAATGACAATTTTATGAAACAGTTTTCTCTTAGAATGCTTCTCTTGCATTTGAATATCTGTAGCTTCTAATTTTCTTAATTATTTCTGAGGTAATGAAGGTTAAAGTAGGATTCTAATATTCTAATAAAATAATTGAAAGAAGGGGAACCCTGGGTGATGAGCAGGGCTTATCCCATTGATTACCAAACACATGCTCTGTAAATCATTAGAGACTGCTGCTTGGAGTTTACTTCTTTGAAGATAAATAGATGTGTTATGCATTTTGCTGTAGCTGCTCTAACATTTGGATTAGTTCCCACACATCTTTTGGGCCACTGGGACATGAAACAGAAGCAAGATTTCAGTCCATCATCCATAATTAATTAGCTATCTTTTAGAGGAAGTTCTTTCAACGCTCTGTGATTCTTTTTGTTCATCTGAAAGGTAGGAATAGAATAAACCCTTAAAGTGAAATAATGGATGTAAAAGCCCAAATTGCCTTGGCAAGGATAATGTACTACATGGATATGCTATCTTTAGAACAAAATTGTATGACTTTCTACCTTAAAATATGATTAATTCCACACTTTTATCAAGTTACCTACATATGAACCTGTACACACATAAATATCTGATTTTCAGTAATTCAGTTTGATGCTTTTATATTAAATATACTAATTGGCTGACTTTTCCACTTTTTCAGATTGTTATTTTAACATCATTCACTTTGTTTTCCTTTTTAAAACATGGATTAGTGGCTTTTCTCTAGGGAAACTTGTAATTTACAGTAGATATTCAAGGTGAACATTTTCAGGTGGAGGAATAAGGTGGGTCTACTAACTTGCATAAACAATTTGAGCTGGCATTTGCAATGTATTCCTCTTTTTCATGGTAACAATCTAATAAAGATTAGTAAGACGTAAGTGATGGCATGATTTGTTTATGAGATCATGAAATATATGATCAATTTTAATTTTTATGCTATCATTTTTATAACACCATTTGCAATCCTATATGAAAGATTTGAATTCTAAGTAGGAGAAAATGAGTCCTCTCAAGACTTGTGAGTTTCAGCAAATACTTAGTTAACCTGTGTCTACAGCTAGACTCCTGAAATATCCTCCCAGTGTCTAAATGTGTTTTCTGGCTCACTCTCAGATTTACTAGCTACCCCTGAAGTAAAATATTTGTGACCTCTTGTAGGGTATTAGGGAACTAGAAAGTGAATATAATGAAATAGGGACCCTAATCGGTGTGTCCGTTGGGTATATTGTTTGGTTGTGACAGACAGGACAAATTTATGAGTAGGATGGATTTTTGTAAGATCCAGTCTGTATCTGTTTTTTTCCCCAGGTCAAAGCATCATAATAAAGTTAGTATTTTTCAGTCCAGAGCAAAAAGTTTACAGTATTCAATTAACTATTTTAATCTCTTTCTTTGAGGGGAGAGGGATAGAATTTTACTTAGCTATCAGAAGAGTATAAACCTAATGGGAGAATTTTTAAATTATATGAATAAAATAAACGAATAAAAGTTTAACTCAACTATTAATTGTTATCCAGGATCTGTACACATAACTACATTCAGGATCAGCAGATACTTGAACAATAAATAGGAAAAAACAAGTCAATTAATACTCATATTTTAATTATTTATCTTGTGCCAAGATGATATAACTTTGGATTTTATTTTCTTGCATTTGGGGAAGGGACCTGGAAAAAAGAATAAATTAATTTGGTTTTGATCTTCATTGCAGACAATTCTGCAAGTATTTTACCACTTTCACTTCAACATTTGCTCTGTTTGGGGTGAGCAGAATTAAAAATATTTCTTGTAGACATATGGAGAGTAGGTGTGAAGCAATTCTCACTCTATTAACACATTTCTTGACAGAATCTCACTTTGGTCAAGGAATGGTAACAATTGTCAGAGAACTGAGAAGTGTGTAACCTGCAGGTGATGCATGTGCTAGAGATGGTTCAGGAAGAGTCAAGAGGTACAGGAACTTTGCTTTAAATAGCTTGGATTGCTGTCAAAAGAGTTTGAATGAAGAGAATAACTGGATGTAGATAGCTTTAAGTCAATTTATGTTCAGTTAAAAAATAGTTTCTCATCATGAATGAAAGCAAATATTAATAGGATGAAATGAGAGGATGAATTTTCAGAGACAAAATTTGGTAAAATTATTCTCTCTGATATGATGGGTGCCTTTAATATAGCATAATGGAATGCAACGTCTTGCTCAAGATAATATTGTTCTCAACTCTGATTCTCCTACTGTCACCTTTTTTCTTTTTTTTTGCATCTGAGACTGCAGGTTAAAATGATATGAGACAGAAAACACCATCCCACCCAATCAACTATTCTGCTCTGGATATTGTTTTTAAATGTGTTTTTCTTTTCATGATCTTGTAAATGTTTATTTGGAGCAAAATTACCTGGAATTAACAGGGTACAACTTTTACAGATTAATGAAATATGTTTTTATCATCAAATTCTATGCATATTTTGAAATGAAAACTTTGTTGGAGAGTTTGAATACTTTTTCATTAGATCCATCTTTAATAAAGTATAATATAGCTGTAGACTATAGTATTGCAATTAAAATGGCAGCTATTTTATAAAGACAGTGAAAAATGTGAACCATTTACCAAAGACTTTTTGTTTTACTTATAGTTGGGTATATAGTTTCACCAATTTAGTAGAAAACCCCAAAAACTCAGTCCTCTTTCCAGTGAGTCACAAGATTAAATCTTGTGACTAGTTATATAACCAATTATTTACTTCAAAAATAAAAACATGTTCTTACTGGTAACTCTGTAATAGTGTTTTAGAGTAAACACAGACATAGTTCTGCTGGATTCTGCTGGATTAAAACAGCTGAATAACCCAGACTGTTTCTCTAATTTCATTAGGGGGAGGGGAAGGGAAGTGCCTGATCAATATGCCCTATAAGTTTAGGGAAGGGAAATGGTTAGCAAAGACTCATCCAGAATGCTGGTTGGTATTAGGTTGGCTGAGAAGTAAAGGAAAACAGAATGTGCTTTCACAGGAAAGTAATGAACTATTGAAAAGAATTGAGCAGGGGCCTCCCTGATGGCACAGGTGTTAAAGAAAACACTATCAATCTATCACCAGCCACTGCAGCATGAGTTCAATTCCTGGCCAGGGAGCTGACCCATATGACACAGCAGACCTTTCCTATCTCCCACTGCTTCCCTCAGCAGTGTATTTCAGTAGATCTACCTGTTCTGCTCCCTACTCTGTCCCTGGTAAATCCTCTCACCACCCCCCACCTCTGGCCTACACCCCAGTTCTTGTATGCATAGATAAATAAATCTTTAAAAATGAATAGAGTAGTATTATGCAAATAAAAGGAAACCCCTATATTTGTAACTGTTGCTGTGACTTTTACCAAAAAATGTGACTTGCTATGTGTAGTGTCATGGAATTCAGACAGAGATCTACCTTGGAATTTGATGAACAGGACAGATAATACATTGCATACAGCATAGGTAAGAGGATGATAGAAACTTCTATTATACCTGCACAAGTGTGTGTGTGTGAATTTGTCATGTACTGTTCCAAGTACATTTGATTTGCTCTTATAGTTCATAGTCAAATTTAAGTTTGAAAGCTAATCACAGACAGTGGGTTCAATGGAGGAAAACAGTCATCTGAGAGAGCAGCACTGAAGACTGTTGCTAAGTACAATTAGAGCAGCACTGAAGACTGTTGCTAAGTACAATTAGAGTTGAAAATGACATGAGCTCCTTGGGTTAGAAAGAGCAAGAAGGATGAGGCAGAGGATAAGATAACTGAGAAAGAAATAGAGGTGTGTGAGTTTTGCTTAAGGGCAACTTCTAAAGATGATTTTTTGTCTTAGATATATTCTCTTTCTGGAAGAATAATCCTTGAGGGTCTTGATTCTCTGCAGATGCAAGGGTCCTAGCTGAACTGCATCAGCCTGGACCCCACCATGGTGACTAACTTAGATGTCCAACCTGGGGCATAACCAGCTTTGAGCTTTAGGGGGAAAAAAAAGAGGGGAAAAAAAAAACCATGGCAATTTTGGAGACACGTAAATCAGGGTTGAACCGGGCCAGTGCCATTCAGATACAGCAGGATTTACCTGTCCAGTTCTGGCACTGGGTAGTGCAGGGCAGTTTGGATTCACTGCTAGGGTTTTGGTTTTGAGAAGGGATCAAACAGGTCTGGGCTCCCACTGACAACAATTAGGTTAGAGCTTGCACCAGCACCAGTTGAGACTTGGAAACAGTTTGTTTGGAAAATGGGCCAATCAGGTTTGAAAGGCAGGACCTATGGAAGCAGGCTTCAGGGAGTCAGCTTGGCAGAGGGGCTCGAGTCAGCTAGCAAGAAGCTTCCTGAGGAGACTGACTTTGGCTTTAGGAGAGACGCTGCTGCAGTCAGTGTGGTCTCAGCAGTACCTGTGCTGCCCCAGCTGCCACTGCTCTTATCTTGGACTCCTGGACACTACCTGGGGTAGGACAACTGGCTATTTGTGGCCTTAGGAACACTTCCTTTTCCTCGACTACCCCTTTCCAAATGAACCCTGCTGTTGTTGCACACTGAGATTGAGACTCGGCTTGCAATTTTCAGCACCTGGAGGAGAACCCACAGTGACCTTCCCAAGCTTCGCACTCTTCATTTCTAGTTAGCTTCTTCAGGTGAGCATTTGGGACAATTAAAAATGGGCGTTCTCTGAGGAGGGAAAGGGGCAGCTGTTAAATGCAGGTGGCCTGGGGGAGGATCTGACTTGTGAGATCCCAGGACACCCTCTTCTGATGAGAATACTCTTTTGGAAGTAACAGTGCAAATCACTCTAAGTCTCATTTCCTTTCTAAAGTCTTGTGTCCTTATGAAACTCAAGTGCTTCCGGGTCAGGCCACATTGAAAGTTCCCACCAGCCCTCTGTCTGCCAGTTTCAGTCGCTCCTGAAACTAAGATGTTGAATGAGAGGATTTCCAAATTCCCTTCTAATCCTAATGTCAAATGCTATATTTGGAAGACAGCCAAGGGAATAAAAAAAAAGAATTTTGATAGGAATAAATTGGTAGCAAGTTAAAGGTAGAAACTCAGGTCTAAGTGGATCCATACCAGGACTTACTTCTCAATGGGACTCCAAATTCATTTATTCCAAAGATTGATGGAAGGGAAAGATAATACAAGACTAGCATCATGTAGTGATCATTTTCTGTTTGCCATTCTCCACGCTTAGCTCTTCACTGCATTTTTCATCCAGTCCCCTGAGAGCCTCTCCTGTGCATCTACTCGTAGTTTTGCATACCTGTCTGGGATGCAGAGTACCTCATTAATAGACTCAGAGTCCAAACCTGACTTGGTCTTATTATAAATCTCTCCCTTTTTACTACCATGCCAACTTAGTATTTTCTATCCAATTGAGGGTTAGCTTTCATATCTTTGTGAATCTGTACTGATAATATTCACACCTTTAAAATATGTACTTTAAAGGGACTTAGCACTGACTAATAGACCATCAAGCTTAGCGGTAATGAGTCAGAAAATTTGGAGTGCAGTGTCAGCTGCCTCTTCTTCAGGGAGGGCTCTTTACACCCCGACTTAGTTTTTCTATCTTTACAAGATCCTCAATACATCTTTAGTAGCCCATTCTCTGTGCCTCAGGATTGAAACTTGGGATCAGACAAAGGAATCTACTTGAATACATTGTGTAAAACACAAATCAGCACATAATGAGGAGCATATTACCTATTCTTACCTGCTGCTTCGGGCAACACCACACTGATAAAGAGATGGGAGTCGTGGAGCAGCTGCCCAGTACAGGAGGCTGCTGGATAAGCACAGTCCTGACTTCTTTATTGAAAGAATAATCACCGAGCATCAGTTACGTGGGGTAACTGGGACAAGGAGAGAAGATGGGTGAAAGTAAAGAATGTGTTTTTGTCATTTAGGACTTTGTGGGGGGGAATGAGTTTGCTGACCAGATCATTTTTCTTCCACCTGGCGATTAAGTGTTGTCATCGAAACTGTACCCCCAGACCCTAGGGCATCAATAATGCTTATCAACAAGGCATTCCACTGATCAGTTTCTGGGGTCCTTTGTCATCAGCCCTCAGCCCCCCAGGCATTCCTGGTCATACCTCCTGATGCAGTGCCTTCCCAGGGTGATCAACCTTCTGCTCTTGATTGATTTGAAAGGCACCTCATAAGGTTTGGTGCCTATGACTGACTGACTGGTTTTCTGAAGGGCAGTTCTGACCTTGTATCGGAATGCAGAACTGCAGGTAACAGTAATGGTGTTTGGCAGGCCGCTTAAGTCTGGCAAACCCACACTTACCTTTACCCATTGCCTGCCATTGGAGAGGGATTTCACAAAATAGTTTGTAAACTACTGAGCTACTGTTTATTTTGCACCCATGAAAAGAAGTAATGAAAGGAATGGTAACTGAAAATTGAAAAATGACTGCACGACAAACATCTGGGTGAGGAACATGTGGTTGTCTGAAGTGTTGTCTGACAGGCCGTGCAAGTACAGACACAATGCGACACAGCACAATTGAACTGGGAAGATTGAGATCGGATGACTTGGGTGGCTGATGGCAGAGGCAGTGTGATAAAAGGCAAGCAAGATAAAAGATCGCAGAATCAAAGCGGGAACTGTTTATTCTCAAAGATGAGGTGCAATGGCACTTTTTGAGCATGAAAGATGTGGTTGTTATATGAAAAAAATCCATAAAGGCCTTTAAGACAACCGTGTTGTTGTAGGACAAGAGTGAAACAAGTTAGTGAGTTTTATCTTAAGAGGTTGGGGAAGGAAAATCAATGTTTTCTTTAGCAAGTGCTGGTTTCTCTCTCCTTTGAATTCTGTGTGAAGCAGAATCATAGGTCTAAACTCCATCCAGGGTTATAAGAGAGATCGAGCTTCGAGTGCCCGTGCTGCTGCTGAAAACTCGGGCAAGTTTTGGTTTCTTCCCCCTAAGTGAAATCGCCTTGATCAGACTGATTTTTGAAAATGAAGTATCCAGAGTTAAATTAAAATACATTCCGGGTTGAAAATAAGATTCAGAATGCAAACAAATATGCAGTGTTTTGTTGTTGTTGTTTTTTTAATTTGTTTTTGCAAAGAAGAACTGGGGTGTAGGTTAAGGGTGCAGGGAATGGGGTGAGAGGATCCACCAGAGACAGAGTGGGGAGCAGAACAGGCAGCACTACTGAAGTACACTGCTGAGGGGAGCAGTGGGCGAGGCAGGAGAGGTCTGCTGCGCATTGTGGGTCCCCTCCCTGGCTGGGAATTAAATTTGGGCCATAGCAGTGAGGCTAAGTGTTTAAGATGTTTTGATGCAAAAATGCTTTGAGGATGAAAAATTGGGGTTTATAAATAGGTAGAAAGATGACTGTATTTATATTTTAATGATTAAGAAAATATTATTCACTGGCAAATAAAATGTGAAAATGACATTGGCAACTGGTGACTTACTGAAGTGATGTGACTCTTTTCTTTCATAGACACAGTATCAGACCAGAAGGAAGTCCTGCAAACATTCCTTTTAGTGACTTTAATAGCTATGATAAGCTGCATTGGTCATTAATATACATAATTATGACAATGTATCAAAATATATCATTTATTGTGTTCTGTGCATAAATTTATCACAACAGCTCTGAGAGGTTGATATTGTAATTGTAATTGAGAAACTTGGAGACTGAGCCGAAAAGGATGCTGGGGATGGCTTGGGTATACAGCTGGATTCTGTAAAGGTCTGAGCAAATAATCAACACATCTTCATGTCCTTCTGTTCTTCCTCTTTCTTATTTTTATTCTTCTTCTGTGTGATCTACTTTCAAGGCAGGACCTATGACCTTGTAAAGAAAGGCTACACCTTCCACCCATGTATAGACAACGCCCAGGAGAAAGCAGGGGTCCTGGGTGCTAACCTTGTCTCCTTTCTTTTGGTTTGTATTTAACTTGGCAAGTTATATAATTTCTTAGATAGTGATAGATAGAAAGTGATAGATATCACTAGATATCACTTAGGAAGTGATAAACATGATGTCCTCTGCCCCTGAGCAGTTTCAATGCAGTGGTCTGGGGAAAAGATAGTTAAATCATTACAAGCAAAAAAATTACATTCCTAAACCAAGCCTCAGTGTTAATAAAATATTTCCCTGGTATCAAGCTTTAAAGTTCAGATAATATGGATTTTCTGGTTTGTGTTTTATGACAGAGAGTAAAACTGACCATCTTCCAGAATTAAACTTTTCAGTAGTTAGAAAATCTGCCTAACATGTAACATTATTTTGAAGTATATTTATACCTTTCTTAACAACCTCCTCAGCTCTGAAACTGAGCATACATTAAAAATAATTGCACAGCTAAGTAACTTCTCAACCATAGTAACTATTAAAGTGCCTTCATAAGAAAGTTTAACAAAGTTTTAGCAAACTTCATTAGCAAGTTATCAAGTCTTCAAGTGGTTTCATTACAAATATTCATAACACAGATATTAAAACTATATAATAATCGGGCAAATCAAATATGATTTGAGGAAATGACTGAGTCAATGATCCCAAAAAATCTCCCAAGTATAATGCAGACTGACTCAGCCCCTATGGAAAGAAATGTGGGGCTTCCAAAAAGACTAAAAATGGATCTGCCATAGTCCCAGGAGTCTACTCCTAGATATGAGAGTGGCAGGGAGAAGGGGAAGGAAGGCGAGGAGAGCACAGTGGACTGTGGTGGAGGACTATGGTGACTACACCTGAGTGGAGACATACTATAGTGTAAAAAAGAACAAGGATGTAAAATAATGGTGATTCAGTGAAAACATATATTATTAAAAAAAAAAGCAACTCCCCTGTAAATGCCTAGTCTATAATAAAAACCCAGCAAAATTGGTCAAATAATCAGAAAACCACAGTTTATAATTCATTTAAATTTGTTTAAATTTAGCTCTGTCTGCATAATTTTATAATTCTCAAAAAAAGAAGTGTGTGTGTGTGTGTGTGTGTGTGTATGAGAGAGAGAGAGAGAGAGAGAGAGAGAGAGAGAGAACCACTCTTTAAGCTGGTGAAACTTAAACCTAGGGAAGGCCAGGAGAAGTAAATAAATACAAACTTTCTATTGTCAGGCTTCTCACACTTGAACAACAAGGGATTCTCAGTGCCAAGAGCTTAACATAACAGAACTACATTCAAGAAGAGAATGTGCAAGAACAAGCATGCTTGTATTTATAAAAGGAGTTGTAACCCTAACAATGAATGTAAAACATACGGATTTAAAAAAACACTGAAATACAGTTTCTACAAAAAAAAATAATTGCAATTAAAAACATTTTAAAATGGCATAGTTGAAAGGTATTGAAATTGAAGTAGAATGAGGTGCTATAAAAATGAAAAATATGAAAGATGGAAAATATGACAAGACTAAGATGCAAGGAATAAAAACTTAGACGATGCAACATATTTCTAATAGGTTGAGCTAGAAGGGGATATTGGACTTAGAATATAGTTTGAAAAATAAAATTAAAAATTGGCCAAATATATAGTAAAAAATTAAATCATGGCTGAGAATTTTCCAGAGCCGATTAACAATAATTTTTTTTTATTTTAACAATAGACCGTGAGCAGAGTTGATGAAAACAAGTCTATTCGTCAAAATATTAATATGACTCTGAAAACACCAAAGTCAAAGAAGCATTTTATTTATCAAAACATCCCTGGTGGTGCAAGGAGTTAAGTCTCAGTGTTATCAAGCTATCTTCATCCACTATGGCCTGAGTTTGATTGATCCCCAGTCATGGAACAGACCCATATGGCTCAAAAGACCTCTCCTGCCTCGCCTGTTGCTGCACTCAGCAGTGTATTTCAGTCAGTCCTCCTGTTCTGCTCTCCACTCTGTTTCTGGTGAGTCCTCTCACCCCCTGAACCTCCAGTCTATACCACAGTTCTTGTATGCATAAATAAATAAAAATAAATCTTAAAAAATAAAATGAAACATCTTTGTCTGCTTTTTTCACATTGTAGGATTTCCCCCCTAATATGAAGTGACCATGGTTTTTCTGCCACTAAAGCACCCATTGCTCTATACTATAGTCCATTGTGTTCTCCCTCTTCCCCAAGCCTCCTGATGTCTCAGCTCTAAGATCAATTTTCAAGGCTCTGTCTTACAGTTTGTCTTTGTCTTATCTGTTTTTTTTTTTTTTGTTTCCTTGTATTCTATATATAAGTGAAGCCATCTACTACTTTTCTTTAGAACAATACCTTTCAGTTCTATCCATGTTGCCACAAATGGCAGTTTATTTTTTTGATTGCTGAATAGTATTCCATTGTATAGATATATAAGAATTAAATTTTACTTTCTTTTTAAGAACCAGCTATTAGACTGACAATAAGTACATCAAGACCATCAATTTAGGAGAGGAGGTCAATGCTATAGTATCCTCTGAAGGTCAAGAAGACAAATTAAGTTTATGTATTATATTGGTAGTGGACATATTGCTCAGGAACAATGGCTAGTGAAAGTTGACTTCTGAAAAGCACGTCCTAGAATATGGATTCATTTGAAAGTGATTTATAAGAAAGTGCTATCAGGAAAGATTAGTGGGATTTGTCATGAAAGTAAGTTTAAAAACAAGTAGTGCTGGTAAATCAAACATCCATAAACATTACTATAATTATTATCCAGAATAATTATGATTATGAAAATTAGAAAAATAGTAGAACATAGAGGGTATGCTTTTATATCTTTGGATGAATTTCTTTAACAGAACACAAAATACACTAATTGTAAAAGAAACACTTAATATATTGGACTTTATTAAAATGAGAACATCTGTTCACTACAGAAAAAAAACAATCAATTGAAAATGCAAGTTCCACACAAGGAAAAGTTATTTTTGTATATATATGTATATATGTGTGTGTTTGTGTGTGTGTATGAATATATAAAACTCTAGAATCAGTTTTTCAAAATAAAAGCTTTTTTCCTAGGAACTTTTAAGCATGAGACATTTACCTTATAAGCTGGGGAAGGGGTGACAGGCAGCCAGCAAAGGGTGTCTTCACCCAGGTGTTCCAGGGGTCCACTCAAGCTTGATCCTGCCAAGAGAGTTGGGGGATCCAGGGAAGAAGCTTGCTTTAGGGTTATCTCATAGGTGGGTCCAGGGAAAGTGGAAATTTAGCACATAATCTTAGCATTGATTGATTAGGGACTGCTGGGAAGGGGTGGGAAGTTAATTTCCTAGAATTTAAGAGCAAACCTGGTATTACTGTTCAGTCTTAGGTAAAAGATGGGAGGAAGAGAGGGCCGAGGGAAGGAGGGAGGAAGAAGGTATTCAAGAATTAGGAGTCAGCTTGGAAATCTCTGAAGTGACAAGGGTTTGGGGACATAGGCAAGACTAGCAACCCTATATCTCAGTTGAGTTTATAAATAAAATATTTTTTTAATTTCAAAATTTAAATAAATAAATAAATAAATAAATAAATAAATGAAAATGTATTCTTTATTTCCACACAACTTCATGCCATGGGTGTGTGTGGGGGGAGTTTACTTGTAGCTTCTGAGCCACAGTCATTCCAAGTTCAGGTTCCTTCCAGAGTCTCACGGTCTTTTGGCTCCAGTACACTAGTTAGCACTTGTGCCAAGAATGGGTGAAAAGTTGTGTTGAAAATTTTATGATAAAAGTTCTGGAAGTAGCATATTACTTCTTACAAGGTATCATTGGTCAAAACTCAATTGTAACATGCATCTTATTTTCAGGAAACTTTGGAGATTTAGCCTAAGTATTAGTCCTGGAAGAAACAAAATTTCATATATGGTGAGAATCACAGTCATCCAGTATTTATTAGACCATACCATTTTCTTATCTTGGCTGATGCCCTTAATAAATACACCCACACACCATATATACGATTGCATTGTTCTCCCTTGCATTGAGTGCTCTTGAGTAGAAACTTATCCTCAGATATTATTTTTACATATAGACTCATCATTTTTTAGTCTCATGTTGGAAATAAATACATTGTGCTTTCAATAATTTAGGATGAGGCAAATCATAAAGTTGCACTTACCTGAAGGTTTTTTTTTTTTTTACTTCATTTACCTTTATTTGTTGAGCAAATTAAGCTATAGCAGTCTGTAAAGGAATTTATCTTTTTATATTTCTTGACAAAATTTCATTCGACACTTCAACTCAAGAAATCAGCAAAATATTAATGCCTTCATTTGTTTCCCCTAAGCAGTGAAAAGCAATTAAAAATATACGCACTTGGTCTGGTATTTTTCAAAATAAAAGCTTTTTTTCTAGGGACTTTTAAGCATGAGACATTTATCTTAAAACTAGACCAAATACTCTTGAAATGAGTAGTGCTCCAAACATTTAAAAATGCTCTCTAGATCAGCATAGACACATTTCCCTGTTCTGAAACTTTTTCTCTCTGGCAGGTCATTTTCACATTACATAGAACATATTTTGACTGTTGTTATTGGATTCACCTTGTTGTACTGAAAGTCTCATATTTTTGAATATAAAAATATCTGAGTTTCAGTGAATGGAAGTATTCATCTTAAATACATATGCATTTTGGTAAGAAGTATGATGAAAATATATAAGCCACTGTAGACTTTTGAAATGTTAGAATTGTAAAGTTGCTTTTGTTTTTTAATTTATACCCATAGAGGCAATGTTGGTTTATATTGTTGTTCGTACTGTGAAGTAGAGGATCCCCCTTTGGGAGCTGTTCCTGTAATGCTCCCACCACCCTGGCACCCAGAGTACACCACCTTAGTCTACTATGCTCCCCCGCCCACTATGTGCTAGCCTTTCCTTCCTCCCTACCCTCCTCCTTTCCCTCTCTGAATGTCTCCATTTTATAGTCAGCTTCCAAGGGCTAGTTTTTGGCTTTGACTTTATCTGACTCTTTGTCTGGTTTTCTATAAGAGTCACCATCCAGTGTTTCTCTCTCCAGAAGGGAGTTTAAGTTGTAGTGAAATTATATGATATTAACTTTCTTATTTGACTGCCAGGTAGGCAGGGTATAAATGGAAATATTATTTATATGGAGAGAGAGAGAAAGTCCAAACAAGAATAGATGTTAGGAACATAGAAATGGAGGCTGTCATACTCCAGTGAACTGCCTTTCTTATGAAAGTGGATTGACTCTACAGCCAATCTTCTCCTGGGAATGAGTCTACTTTTCTCATCTCCTTTGAAGGTCTGGCCCTAGGAGTGAGTATCGATGCCATTTTTTTAGCCTAATGATGCACTTGGGTCAATGTCGGAATGCCTAGGAGGGTAAGAAATATTGTGCCTCTTTTGATACAGCTGGAGAAGATGATTGTGATTGAAGCCCTTTGTGTGTTTATTTTTTTGGATAACCTAAACTAGTAGCTTTCAACCCCAGGCAATTTCTCCCTCCTAGAGGAAATTTCTGGGACACTTTCGATTGCTAAAATTGTAGGCAATTGCTTCTGAAATCCAGTAGGCGGAAGCCAGGAATCCTGCTAAACATCTTACATTTCTAAGATGGTTCTTATAACTGAGAATGACCTCATTAATGCGGAGGTTGAGACTTAAGATGTGGAGGTTCTTGACTTAGAGTCTTTCATATTATAATATATGAAAACATATGAATTTCCTATTTCATGTGAGGAAGATTAAACACCAGGGTCATACTTCTAAAATAGTTGGTAACTGATTGTTGATTGGAACTCAAATCTATTTCCTTTGCTCTAGTCTCTGATATTTAATTCCTTTTTTTTTTGCTCTGTTTACTTTGGCTGTCAGTCCCTGCACTTGCCCCTCCTGGCACCTGTTCCTCTCACAGGTGGGTTAGCCCCATATGTTCTCATTGGATCATTGGCGCTTCAAAGGCAGGTCAGACACAAACCAGAGGAGAGAAGGCCCCCTTGGGGACAGTGTGAATTTTCATCCTCCAGTTTTTCTCCTCAGATTCTTGCAGTGTCTCTCACACTATCAAGCAGTCACAGAGATGGGAGGTTTGGTGAGGTGTGGGATGGGCCAGGGGTGATGCCGTCTCTTCTGCTTTCGGATGGTGCTCCCTGCTCGGGTTCCCACTGCTTCCTCGCTTGGCTTGACATGCCCCCTGGGGGGTTCTGCTTGGTTGGTCGTGCAATTCTCCAGTCGTGAACTGAACAGTTCAGTCATTGAACATTCACAGGCTGTACTGTTATTCACTGTTAATATTCCTTGTGAGCAACATTGCCTGCTAAAGTCTGGCAGATTAGTAGGTTGAAAGTCCAGTCTGAAATGAAATGGAAGAGTTCTATTCCAGACTCTTGATTTTGAGTTACTGAGAACCAAAGTATCAGTTCGTGAATTATCTTCTCTATTTTAATGTGCTGTAAAACCTCAGTGGTTCAATTGGCTGAATCCCATGAATCATTCTGGAAGGTGATATGTGGAGAAAAGAACTTGGGTAATAATATTTTTGTTCAAATTATTCTATTAACCCAGTTCATGCTTACATCATATACTAGTCAATTCAAAAAGTAATCAGAACATGACAACTGAAGTTTACCACCTGAGAAGGTAACATATTGAAAGGAATAAGACAGGACTTAGAAGTCTCAGTGGTGACGTCAAATCCTTGCCACTTTCTCTGACTCTATAATCTAGAAAAGACTATGTGGAAGCTTAAAGAAGCTGAACTTCAGTTTCCACACCTGAATTGAAATTGGAAGGTCCAAGTTCACAGTGGGGCGAGGATTATATATGTGTGTGCTTGTGTGCATACACACACACACATCTTCTGTAACACACACACACACCTCATGTAATATGCTCCAAAACTCTTGTTCATTTTCAACCTCAAAACAGAGCAAGGTAAAGAAATCAAGAAAACAGAACAAACCCCAGATTACAAATAAGTAGTAAGAGAAAAAACTCAGTTTAGAGCCTTGCTCTTTTATTTCCTGATTGTCTGAACTTAGAAAGGCAGCAAACTTCTCTGGGACATAATTTCCTGAGTAGTAAAATAAAGCTACTGGAACATTGAATGGTTTCAGACAATTGCATGCTTTATATGACTAACCATGGGACTGTCTTCAAATTGAAGCTCACTTAGAAACTCAGTATGTAAAAGAGATAATCCGTGGCATTATCTAATTTGAGGAAGTTGGGAAAATCTCCTCTGTGGGATCTGCAGACTACAATTTGGAAATCATTGGGTTTTATGACTCACAAGGGTCTTTCAATTCTAAAGTACTGTAAGAAGCCTTAGCTCAGAATCAGTTCTGTTTACAGAAAAGGATCGATGGATCTATCATTCTAAACTGACAAACCAGAGTTGTGTATGATCTATGCTACTTTAGTAGCTGAACTATACTGAAGTGTTGGGAATGACCTCAATTTTAGAAGTTAAGGACATAATTCAAGCTAATTTCTTTTTTTTTTAAAGGATTTATTAATGCATACAAGCTGGATACAGGTCAGAGGTGTGGGGAGTATGAGGATTCACCAGAGATAGAGTGGGGAGCAGAACAAGCAGACTGACTGAAATACACTGCTGAGGGGAGCAGCAGGTGAGGCAGAGAGGTCTGCGGTGCTATGTGGGTCCCCTCCCTGGCCGGGGATCGAACTCACGCTGCTATTGCGCAGATGCTTCACAGTGTGGTGCTCAACCCACTGTGTCACCAGGGAGGCCCTGAAGATAATTTTATGTATAAGAAATACAAGAAAATATACATAGAAACCTTTGATGAGTTGAATTCTATGTACTTATGCTGCATTTATTGTTGATTTCTTTATCTTTTTATTACCTTATCCTTAATACAGTTCTGCTTGATCTCTCTCTCTCTCTCTCTCCTCTCTCTCTCTCTCTCTCTCTCTCTCTCTCTCTCTCTCTCACACACACACACACACACACAAATTACATTTTACTATGGACTAAAATATGCTTCCTCAAGTTCATGTTAATCCCCAGTGCCTCAAAATGTGACTGTATTTGGAGACTGTATTTAGAGGTGATTAAGTCAGAGTGAGGCATTTAATCACCTAATCTGGTGTCCTTATGAGAAACTCAGGCCATGTGCAAAGCCAGGGTTGTAATCACACTGGCAGAACCATATGTACAAGAGAAAGTGGGTATCTGGAAGCTAAGGAAAGAGGTCTCTTAAGAAGCAACCCCACCAACATTTTGATCTTGGACTTCTAGTCTCCAGAATCATGAGTAAACATATTTCTGTTGCTTCAGGCACCCAATCTGTGATATTTTACATGGCAACCCTAGCAAACCAGTACTGTTTTCAATTGCCATTTCAAAGATACTACTTAATAGTGAGCATCCAGAGTAATATTTAGAAGGTAGCTATTTCTGGTTTAGTTTTTCGATATAAAATAAGAATTTAATAATCAGAAGAAACTATAACTGAAGTCAATCTGTGTTATTTTCTTCATATCACTGTGCTAACTTTCATTGTTGCTCTTCATTGTAATCTGAAGTTTGATTATTCATTTTTTTCTGTACTTCATTAAGTTCTTAATGAAGAGAATCTTAATGAAGGCATGGAGTGTGTCGTTTGTTCAATGCTATCAGTGATGGTTCACACGGAACTTGCAATAAAATAACAATTCAATAAAATTGTTAAATGATGACCAGTTTAAATAGTAGTTGTGAATAATTTATTGACATAGGTTAATAGGGATGGAATGGTACATCTTTACCCTGAAGCAGCTACACATCACAACAAGTAAAATATACCCACTGGTAGCCATTACTCATTTATGATGGTGGATCTTGATTTTTTTTAAAGATTTTATTTATTTATATACATAAGAACTGGGTACAGGCCAGAGTTGCAGGATGTAAGAAGATCCACCAGAGACAGAATGAGGAACAGAATAGGCAGATTTACTGAAATACACTGTTGAAGAGAGCAGTGGGCGAGGCAGGAGAGGTCTGCTGTGCCATGTGGGGCCCCTCCCTGGCGGGGGATAGAACTTGCACTTCTGTGCCGCAGATGCTTCATAGTGTGGTGCTCAACCTGCTGCACCACCAGGGAGGCCCTGATGAAGGATATTCAATCATGATAATTGCTCTTATTAGGAAAGATTTTGAAGCATTAACAATTATTGAAATATGATTTGATAATCTTTTAAGATACAATGTGTTTACCATACATTTGTGAATTATAAGATTCTAGACCATTGCCTGGAAACCCAAAAGCACTTCAGGGTTTTTTTTTTTTTTTTTCTCTTTTTCCTCTTTTTCTTTATTTATACATACTTGACATCAATTGTGGTCCACAAGGGACTTAGGTGATGGTGCACTGGTGAAATGGTGGTGGGAAATCTATGGGAACTTTAGGGCTTTGATAAAGATGTCTGAGTTTTAGTAAAAAAGTCTGTAGTTTCTAGAGACATTATTTAACTTAAGTTTCAAGTGATCTTTAGACCCAACAAACATCTCTTGCAAAGTGTATTTTAGTTTATTTGAAGTGGGAAGTGAGTGACAAATTTATTAACTTTCAACTATATAGAGAAATGCAAATTCTTAGCATGGTGTCTTTAATTGGTAGGAATTTAGAGTGGGTGTTCAGAGAAGTAATATTTCAGTATGTGTGTAAAATGTGATTATTTTTGTGAAGCTGAGTTTAAGATATAACTGTTTAAAATATTGGTAAAAACAATTATGCACTTTGTCTTCTATTTTTATAAAATAAAATGATTGTTGACAAATTTTGACAAGAAATGAAGTATATAAACTTCAGTGTACTTACAAGTATTCACTGCATTGTTTCATTGTACAGCGGGGATATATTTTAAAACTATTATTATTCATGTTTTTTGGATGGTATTTAAATTCCTGATTTCAAATTTACGTGGATTACTATGGCAATCCCTAATTGTATGACCTCGGGCAAGTTTTTTTAACCTTTCTTATTCTATAATTTTCAATTTTCTTATTGTATATATTATAATAGTCCACACACTGGATTATTACCTTGAGAAAGTATTATATAGTATACATAAAGATTTTACATGATATCTCCTAACACATATTATGTATTCTATACATAGCGACTGTTTTTGTTTTTGTAGAGGTTATGTGCGTGTGTGTGTGTGTGCACGTACATGTGCATGTGTGCTGCTTTAGGGTATAGATTAGCTTTAAAAGTAACTCAAAAGATTGCAGGACACAAAAGATTGTAAGAACACAAGGGAATTCTACCCTCCTATCTGCTATAAAAAATACACTACTGGATAGACACTTGTCAGATTTCAAGTGGAGCTCTAGCAAATTAGACACTGAGAAGGACTGTCCAGACCTTTTATTTATGGCTATTATGGATACCTGTGTGCTCACTCAGATAAGCCATTCATTGTGAGCTTGAAATGCTCTTGAGACTTGCTTCCTAGGTGAAGGTCAGCTCCATGCAAAGGGTTATTATGACTAAACACTAGCCTCTCTTAAATGAACCAGTTGCTCTAAAAGGATCTGTCATTCACTGCATTGAAAACAAAGCTTTATTTTATGATGAATAAAATAGCCATCTGCATGACCATAACTAGAACAACTGGAATAGATCTCTTATTTGAGAGTTGACAAGAAATAGAATATATTTCCAAGATGTCTGGTTACACACCATGTACTTGAGGCCGTGTTAAGTTAAGGCTGTCCTGGCATGGCCTGAAGTGCAGACCTGCCCAGCACTGATAGTTTCCAACTCTCTGGAGGGATTATCCCCATCCCCTGCACTGCACTTGTCTCCAAAGATTCTAACCTACTTTCTACTTCACCTGGCCTCGCGGAGATGAAGTGTTAATATGCACTAGCAGAGGTTCCTCATTCTGTACCACTGCGGTTAGCAGACACATGAATTAAGTGGAGATATTTTGGGTACTCAGCACCCCAAAATCTTACTAACTTCTACCATTTCTTCCAGGTCTTGATACTATTTTAAATTTTTCTATTTTGGTGGATGCAGGGATACCTTTAGAGGCTGCAACTGACTTTCCCCCAGTACAATGGCTCTTGTGCTATAGATTAAGGAGTCAACGAGGGATGTGCCAACTACCAAGCATAGCTATTCAATTGAATATCTGAGGACTGGGAAGATTACTACCAGATGGTCTTGTGGATGAAGTGGGCCCACTGTGATGTAGAATCAGCTAGGATTCCATTTATTATCTGGCCTCCATAGTCCTGTACTCTAACAAAAGGAATGTGGGTCATTGGTTATTGATGCCAGTTTGGACATTTGATATGACAGTCCTCAATGTCCTTGGACAATCTCTTCTTTCCTCACCATATATTTCCTGACGTCAATGGCTATAGGTTCTTTTGAAAAAAAAAAAAAAAAAAAAAAAAAAAAGAATTGGTGAANGTTTTTTTTAAAAAAAAAAAAAAAAAAAAAAAAAAAAGAATTGGTGAATCTTGTCCACATATCCTTGTTAGATTGTTGCAAGGTTCTTCCTTAAGGAAACTCTGTAGCTCCAATATTTTGGGTCTGAAAACTATTAATAGCTCAAATTAAGAAATCAATAAGGTTGTGACACATTCTTACTGGGTTAACTACTCTTAGCTTCCTGATCATCGTTCTAATTTCCTCTGTTTGCAGAGAGAGAGAAATAATAATAATATTTCTATCTTGCTCATGGAGGCATCATGTTCTGTTACATAATTCCAATTCCAGAGTTCTCCATATTTTATATAGAAACCTCATTGGCACAGCATTTCTACTGTGAATAAAAATTTAATATTTTCAATCTTCTCTGAGATTCTGCTACTTATATGATATGAAATTTGATTTCTCTATCTTTTAGTTTCATAAGATGGGAGTCTTTTTATGTATTACCAAAAAGGACCTCTTGGGACTTGATTGCTGATTAATCACCCAGTTTTTCATATTTTTTTCTTCCGATCATCAATTTCTTTCAAAATAGAACTCCATTTCCGTCACTTTTGTATTTTGATGTGCTTCTTAAAAGCTTGATACATCACTTCCATCAGCGACTTCCTTTCCAGCTCTTACTAGATCCTAAAAATAAATCTTTTAACAAATATCATGGCCACTCTTGGCCAAGAGATACCAATATCTGCCTGCGGCCAGCGAAGAACTCCCTGTTGGCAGTGGGCCCGTAGGTGACTGGTCCTTACACCATTTCCGGCATTAGCCATGGCAAACTATGCTTACCAGAGTCTGAATTGTGTGCAGGGGCTTGTAGGTAGTGCTCCCGACATCAACGGTTGTAGGAAGTGAAGAGCATGGGAGTGGGTAGCAGAATTTAGGCTATGTTGGAGTAGACAAGGCGGGCGAGCTGGGAGGGCCTTGCAGAGCTGTCTCTTCATTAGACGAGGGATTTATCCAATCTGAAAAGGGTGGGGGTTGCCTTTTTACCCCAGGGCACTATCAGGGCACTAATAGTTAGTTAATAACATAACGTAACATAATGTAATGTAATAACAAGACATGACATAACATGTTATCAATGGCTAGAATAAAGGAGCGTTTAGCTTCAAAGTATGAACACCTGCGTGCATGTGCTCTTCTGTCCATGTATGAGGTGAGCTCCACGTTGTTATTCCACTGCATCTGCTTCTCATTCAGTACGTGGAGTTGGTGACATTAAGCCCTTTGTCTCTTTTCACTCTGCTTTATTTTCTTTTGTTTTATAACTTATCCCTCCTAATTATATTAAGATGTTAGGTTAATTGTAGAAAGAATTGTAGAGAACAAAGGGAGTTCAATTTACCTGGGATTGGCGTTTGTTCTTATTTGTATAGTACCAGAGTATGGACCAGAGGAAGCTTAAGGAAGATGAGTTACTTTTTGGAGTTTAGGTGATGTCATTCCATGAAATATTTGATTTGAAACTTTGTAAACCTCTAGAAGATGATAAAAGTTCATATTTAAATGGAAGTACAGATATTCATTCCAAATTAATTTAGAAACATTATTTTTAGTTCTTGTGTCTGTTTCTTTTCATTAGTATGGCCTACTAAATTGTGATAGAAATGAGAATAAGGAACTAGTAGTAGGGGGAATTAAAAATCAGAGATTATATCTTCTGTTTTCTTTATTCTGTAAGTAACAGGGAATTTTAAGATGGCTAATTTTAAGGGTATTTGCTGAAATAACAAGAGGGCATATGCCCTCTCCAAAAAGGGGGGGGGGTAATTTTATGGTCCCTGGAATATGTGGATATATAAGATGTTATTTTTAGAAATGCTGTAGAAAATGTAAATTAAAGTTGCCCATGACCTTATTTGAACTCGTTGTATATTAAAAGAAGTAAGATGAAGAGTTCATTCCATTTTTAATTCAATTGGTTGCAAACTGTTTAAATGCAATATGGAGATTTACTTGCATTCACACACCATGGGAAATGACACCGACTGCTTCCCCAATTCCATATGTGAGATTTGAGTAGGTGAACTCTTCATCTCAAGTGCTGTCATATCTACTTGCCCCCGTGAGTATCTTCGGGGTTTTGCTATCAAATCAGCAAGTTACCTTCAATGCCAATGGTAGTATTTTATCATGTTGCTTCCCCATGGTAAATTCCAATCCTTCTCTGGCTCGCCTGTGGCCACCTGTTCTTCCACACCTGTTTCAATTTATAAACCATATGCTGTAGTCACAGCTGAGAACCGCTGTAGACATGATGTGATTTCTCATAAATATTTCATAAGTTCAAAGTTTCCTGTACTTCAGAATAATTTGAAGGTGCTGATTTTACTGAAAATCTCACAGAGACTGACATATGCTCTTTATTATCATCATTATTTAGTTGAAGAAAGATGAAGTTTGCAGGCTTACAAAATAACTTATAAATATTAGAATAACACTACCTGGTATTTATGATTTTAAACAAAGACAACTGCAGCCTGTAACAAGTGCAATAATTGGTTTAAAATCTATATATGCCTAGGAAATCTAATAAAACATCTCTTTACATTGTATTTGGTACATAGAATATGTGCCACACTTCACAAAACAATCATAGTCACAAAAAAAAATCAATGCACACTATTGATATAATGTTTTCATTATTTTGAGAATTTAAATTCGAAAGGTTTTACCAATCATCCTTTGTAAGTAACAGAAGCCTAAAATCAAATTTGTTTAAATTATGAAGAAAATTACCTGGCTCATTAACTGGAGAAATAAGAGATCTGGTGCAAGTCAGGCTTTGATTGATACAAGATTAAAGAATTATGACCAAGATTCTGTTTTTCCACTTCTAAACTTTGCTTCCACAAGCTAGTCCCACCTTTAATTTAGAGAACAGATGCTCTTTCATGGGTCTTCCTTATTCCCTTTCTAAGGCAAGTACAACAAATGAAATAGATAAATGACAACAAAAACCAGGGAAATAATAAAAAGGAATCTCCTTTTTCTTTAGATAGGTCAACAAACATCTCCTCTTATCTGATTGATTATGTTCTCATTAAATGACCAGTTAGGAAAGAAATATTTTGAATTAAGGAACAGAGTATGCTAAGCCAATTGGTATTCCATTCTAGGAAGCAATCTCCCAGAACACACTCTTCATGATAAGGAAGGGTGAAATTCCCCAACGGAGGTCAGAATACATTTTTATGGAGAAGTAGGATTACTGCCAAGAAAGTCAACATTTCTTCATCTATCTGGATGTATTTACCTACATGTATATGCACACACATACACACACAATTGGGATGATACTATATTGTTCTAACTTGTTTAGACCTAATATTTTACCATGAGTGCTTTGTCATGTTAGTAGTCTACAAAAATATTAATCTTTCATATAAAACGAAGACCCAGGTTATTGCTAAGTTAACCACTCTTGCATTGATGAATAAATTTATACTGAAGATTTTAATCTGATTTGGCTAGAATTATTTAAAGAGATCTAATAACAGAGAAGGCAAGTAGTTTTGATGTTTAGGCATATTTGTTTTTTTTTTTTTTTGAGAATAATAATAAATAATGAAGTCCATACTTTTATTTTTATTTTTTAATAATATGTAAAACCCTTTATTACATATGTTAAGTTTAGATAATTTGTATATATATATTTTAATTTACATATAATTGACAGGCATATTTGTTAATGAAAAAAGACTTGACCAGAATAAATGTAATGGCAACACAGTGCCTACATTTACCATTAATTTTGGTATTTCTTTAGAGTATAAATTTGTAGTTTGTGGCAGAAATGCAGCTTATATTATTCTTATATTATTTCTTTCTAGTTGAGTTATTTGTTTTATTTATTTATCTGGCCACAGTCTTGTTTTCATAAATCCAGACCTGAAATTAAATCTACCTCTGATCTGTTCAATTAGTAAACAAGGTAGAATTCCTTATTATTTTAAATCAGTTTGATTTTAGGTCACCATTAGTTGCAAATATGGTTTGTAAAATGTGTATAAATTCTCAAAAGTGAACACCTGTGCATTGAATACTTTTTCAACCTGATAATGGTCTGTCAAACAGAGGATGATTGTATAAGTTTTGTGTCTTTCGGCAGGGAAATATAATCATGGATTACTGATTTTAAAAAAATTCCTTGGATTATCTGAGAGAGGAGAAACTTATCTATTGATAGCTCCTCGTACACAACCATATCTGCCTTGTTAATTCCCTTTCTCTTTTACGAATTGCCTATGATTTTCCCACTGGAGAGACACACTTGACTAAGTACTATATACCCTGCAAATTCAGAAATACGTACTATCTACCTCTTTCCAGAAAATGTTTACTGATACCTAATCTAGACAATGAATGACAAAGTTCCTATTACTTGAAATTTTAGGAAGACTGATATTTTGTGCAGACTCTTTGAAATATTGGGATGGAATACAACAAAGGGTACTGATGTGTGCTTTGGATTTCTGTGGCTGAGTTTTCATTTATGTTGTTATTGGCAATGCACTCAGTATAGAACTAAAGGAGAAACATGTTGTATGAAAGGAATGCTGAGAGATGATGTTTTCTCCATTACAAAAGTCTTGATGTATATTGCTCTGAGATGATTTAACAATCCTATGCTCAAGATATTCCTATACTGTTAAAAAGATACGTTCTATTGAAAAAATATTTTCAAGTTAGTTCATTCACTAGTTCTACTTTTTTTTATACTTGGTCACCACAGGGCTTTAAAAAAAACTTAGGTGTTATGAAATACAGAAATTTATCCACAATAAGCACAGGCTTATTATAATAAGCACTATATAAAAAAATGAACATTTAGGGCCTTCCTGGTGATGCAGCGGGTTGAGCGCCACACTGTGAAGCATCCGCTGCACAGCAGCATGAGTTCGATCCCCGGATCCACATGGTGCAGCAGAACTCTCCTGTATTGCCCGCTGCTCCCCTCAACAGTGTATTTCAGTCGATCTGCCTGTCTGCTCCCCGCTCTGTCTCTGGTGAATCCCCTCACCTCCTGGGACTCTAGCCTGTACTCCAGTTCTTGTATGCATAAATAAATACATCTTTAAAAAAGTGAACATTTAGTACCATGGTTATAATCTGAAACTGTTTCCTTGACATGAGGATTCTCTCAAGAGTCCTCCTTTTTAGCCTTTCTTTCCCCTTTGCCATTCAAGAGTATAGATTGTAAATAATCTCTCTATTGCTGTCCCAGTAGTACTGTATTATTTTTTCATCACTTTCCTAAATCTTGCCTTAAGTCTTTTAAAATTGTTATTTTATTACATTATTCATATTACTCAATTGGAGTATGCCATCTATTTATTCATTCAAACTTGACTGATACCAGCTAAAGATTTTAGGTGATAGTAAATGCCACAACGAAAAATAACACAAGCACCTTAATGGAAAAGTCGGCATCCTGAGAAAAAGATGCCACCTCTGTCTTGTTAATTAATATATCCCCATTATGTAGAACAAACGATGCTAGAAACATGCAACAATATTCTTTTAAATAAGAGAACAAATAATGAATGAAAGAATAAGGATTGAAAAGGCAGGTAAAAGAATCTCTGAAGTCAATCATTCCTTTGCCATGACTTTTCAGTTACGACAACCCATGGCATCCAAGTTATGTTCTGAAATTATTCTGATATTAAAACTTTAATACTTATTATTTGAAACAAATAGAGTTGTACTGGATTAGATAGATTCTTTCCTCCTCCAAATTCAGAGTCTTAATCTTCCTCCAAACTGTAAAATCTGATCTTTAGAAATTAGATTTTTGCAGATCTAATTAAGATGAGGTCATACAGGACTAGGCTGCACTTTAATTCAATAGCTAATGTACTTACAAGAGGGAAATTTAGACTCACAGATATGGAGGGTAGACATTGTGAAGAAAACCAGAGAGAACACCATGGGGGAAAGATGAGGCAGTGACTGGAGAGTGATAGCTACAAGACAAAGAATACCAAGGATTGCTGGGGACAAGTAGAAGCAGGAGAGACTCATGGGACAGATGCTCGCTCTGATCCCTAGATGGAAACAACCTTGCTGATGCCAGTATTTCAGACTTCTGGCCTCCTGAACTAATAGAATTTTTTTTTACTGTTTGAAGGCATCCAGGAGCTATCATTTTATTAGTCCTTAGAAAGTAAGGCAATAGTTCATTGACTCCCCAAAAATAACCTAGTGTGCCAGGCACTGGACTAGGTTGTAGTCACATAAAGAGATATAGGAGGCAAAGAACATCTCTCTGTGGAGCACATATTGTGTTGGAATAACAGTAAACAAATACACAAAGAAGTCTGGGGAGGGATTAAAACTACAATGGAGTAACACAAGGAGTGATCGTTAATGCACCTGGGAATACAACTGATTTTTATAAGTTGACTTTTGAACTTGTCACTTTACTGTACTTGCTTATTGTTTCAATTAATTTTTAGTGAAGCCTTGAGGCTTCACTGTGCATATAATCATGTCCACTGCAGCAGTGATAGTTTTTTCTTCTTTCCCAATTTGGATTCCTTTTATATCTTTTTCTTGCTGAATTAGGACTTCCAATATTATGTTGAATGACAGTGGTGAACATGGCTATTCTTGTCTTGTAATAGTTCTTAGAGGAAAAGCTTTCAGTTTCTCACCATCAGATATGATAACAGATTCAGGCTTGTCATATGTGGCCTTTATTAAATTGGAGTATGTTGCGTCTGCCTCCATTTATAGGGAATATTACCATGAACGGATGTGGTAGTGTGGGATTGTGTTGATTCAGACTAGTGAAAGGGAAGCTCTAATCACTTTTAGATTTTATTGCACAGAATTCCACTGGGGAATCTCATTACAATTTGGGATAAAAAGCCAGAGTCCTCCTCCATGGAGCAGATATGAAAGAAGTGAGTGGTAGAAACGGGACAAGAAGGCAGTCTCTGTAAAGGGGGAGACTGCCTGTGTCTCCTTGGGAGGAGCTCTCAGGATTAGTGACACGCAGCCCGTGGGGCACAGAGCTGTGTCGGACACATGGTGAGTGTCCAATAAATGTAACAGGCTAAAGAAACAGAGAAGCACTCCACTCTTCAGTCTTGACATTCTAGGAAACCCTTTCTCAGGCACCAGATATTCCCCTTCAGGCAGATGAGGTTTAGAACTGGAGAGACTGTGCCCACGAATATAGAAACAGTGTACTGTACAGCCACCCCAGGTGTCTGTAGAGGTTGGTTCCAGGACCCCCTTGGAGACCAAAACCCATGCTAAGTCCGTTACATAAAGTGGTGTCGTATTTGCATATAACCCACAGTCACATCCAAATATATATGCTTAGAAATACACATTATCATAATTACATTATAACCTACACGCAAAAGAGGAAGAATCTCAATAAATGTAGAAAATATTGGAAAAGATCCAACATCCTAGTGTAACAAAATCTGTTAGCAAACGAATAGAAAAACCATCTTCACTTTGATAAATGATATCCATGAAGAAAATGTTGTTAATTTACTTACAGTGGGAGAATGCCTAGCTGCTTCCCTCCTTAAGTGGGAAACAAGGTGGGGCTTTTGCTTCTGCAACTCTGACTCCTCATTGTTCTGGAGATTGCTGCCAGTGAAATGATAAAAAAATAAATTAGTCAAAGCCTTACAAATTGCAAAAGAAGAAATGGTTTTTGTTCACAGATGGCGTGTTTTCTACATGACCAACCCCAATAAATTTATAAAGTTATAGAATTTATAAGGGATTTTCTAAGTGTCAGCCCATAAGGTCAACATAAAAAATCAATTGTGATTCTACTACCCAAAGGACACAAAAACACTGATCCAAAATAGCACCTGCACCCCTATGTTTATTGCAGAACTATTTGTAATTGGTATGACCTGGAGACAATCCAAATGCCCAAAAGTAGAAGACTGGATGAAGAAGATGTGGTATATATACACAATGGAATACTATTCAGCAATGAAAAATGAGAAACTAGGGACATTTATAGAAACATGAATGGAACTAGAAGGAATTATACTCAGTGAAACAAATCAGAAGGGAAGAGAAAAATATCAGATGACTTCACTGTTAGGAGGAATATGAAAGAACAACAATAACAACAATAACAAAAAAGAAAAAGCTCAAGGAAATGGGCAATTATAACCAAAATCAAACAAAAAAATCAACAAGACCAAAAGTCAAGATAAACCAAAGGGACCATTGGGGATAGAGGGGAAGGAGGGGAGGGCAAAGATGGGGATGAGGGCAGAAAGAGTACAAAGGACTGAGGTGATGGTGCACAGGTGGAATGGTGGTGGGTACTCCCTGGAGAATACAAATGATGTCAAATATAATTAAATAAAAAGAATCAATTGTGATTCTATGTAGTACTATAAATGAAGAAGTAGAAATTGAAATTAAAAAGATTCATCAATTACAACAGCATCAAAACCATGAAATAGTTTAATGGATGTGATAACATGATACATTGTAAAAATCACATGCTAAAAACAAGGAAATATTGATGATAGTGTTACCGGGCAAGGTAAAGGGCACCCTAGAACCCCCAATTCTGCCTGTTCTGAATAGTTTCTGCTATCTGGTACATCAAAACAAAACATACTCTTGTGTGTAAAACCTTTAATAAAAGGAACATTAAAACAATCAGTGTGCAATAAAGACAAGAGAAGAGAAATAGATAAAATAGTTTCTAAATCAAACGCCCAAAGTTATCTAGCCCCCTGTGGGTAAATGCCCAGCCAAACAGGGTTGGCCCAACACAGGGTTTGTGAGGCCCAAAAACTGCCACAAGTCTAAGGCACCTTCTGCTAGAGACCCCGAGAAAAGGGGCAAAAGGGACCAGACTAGCCTGGAAGGAAAAGAGGAAATCAAAACAAATGCTGCCATTGTCAACCTCCCTATGGGCCTTTCCCTCACATCTGTTTCCAGTGTCTGCTTTATGGCCCCCAAATACCTGGTACAAGTCCAAGGCCAAAAAGCAAACAGCTTCTTCAAGCATCTCTCTACTCCATGTGCTTCCTCCAGGTCTCTGTCTTGCTCTCCATCTTCTTACTTCCTTCTCCAGTCTACTCTCCAGCTTCTCCTATTACCTACTCTTTGCCTTCCCCTCTGGGCTGCAAAGCAGTAAAACCTGCAAAACCTCTCAACTTTTCTGCTCTGAGTTTGTCTGCTAGAAGCCTCTCCTCATCCTCTGGAGGCCTGCAATAGCCTTCTGGAAGACTGGAGTGGTGGGGGCAGGAATGGCTGAGCACCTGGGGGATGCTTCTGCCATTCCTTATATTTTCTATCAGAGTCTCCACCCCTGCCAGTTCTTTTTTCCCCGGCATATTTCACATGGAGCTCCTCATCCTCATCTTCAGGGGGCACCACCTGTAATAGCCTTTGCCATCAGCCCCTGGTTGCAGTAGAAGGCAAAGGAGAACTCCAAAAAATTGAATAGGTACTACATGCTCAAGTTTTTAAAGACTCGATATTGTTATTAGACTGAGTCATGTAAAAATAGATCTACCTATAAAATGCATGTCAATCAAACTTCCAGCAGACTTGATTCATTTGGAAAACGACAAGGTGATTCTAAAATGTCTATATTATTGTAAATTACCTAAAACAACCAATTTTGAAAATAAGAAAGCAGTTGGAGAATTTATTACTTATTGTCAAAGTTTAATGTAAAGCTACAGTAATTAAGAAAATGTGTTATTAGAAAAATGTTAGCTATCATTGTAAAAAATAAAAGTAGAAAGCACAGTGTAAAAAATAGAAAGTAGTAGAAAATAGAAAGTAGAAAGCACAGAAATACACACACATATATGTATGGTTAGTTTATTTCTGTCCAAGTTGTTAAGATAATTCAATGGAAAAAGTTCTTTTCAACAATTAACTCTGTATGTAAAGAATGAACTTTAACCCATGAGAAATTAACTCAAAATGAGCCATAGATATAAATATAAAACCTAAAACTTCTCAAAGAAAGTGCAGAAAAATCTTTTTAGTTCTCATATACTAAACAAAGGCCTACACATAAAATCATTAACTGTAAAAAAATGAACTATCAAAGAAAAAAATTCTAAACAGACCTTTATAAAAATCAAGAACTCTTCATTGGACAGTAATATAAAGATTATGAATAAGGAGGTCACTTACACAGGTGAATTTTATGCAAAACAAATATATCTGATCAAGAACATTGTTCCAGAATATATATACATACATATATATGTATGTTTATATATGTATATATGTGCATATATGTATATATATAACTCTCAGAAAATCAATAGTAAGAAAAAATTCATAATTTTTATTAAAGATTTCAATACATATTTCACTAAAAATGGCAAGGGTAGTGAGCAAGCAGTTGAAAAGATGCTCACCATCAGTGTCCATTAAGTCCCAATGTGATAGTCATGTCTGTTATGGCCGTATTGTACCCTGCCTCCAGATTACATTTTGGAGCTCTAGATTTGATGCTTCAAAATATCACTGTGTTCAGGCTAAGGCCATTAAACAGGCAAGCAACTTAAAGTGAGACTTTTAGAGTAGGCCTCACCTGACCTAACAGGTGTCCTTATGAAGAAGAAGATGCTGAGCTATGCGGAGACACCAGGGACATGTATGGCCATGGAGGGTCACAACAAAAAGTGAGCCATCTGTGAGCCTGGCGGATTCTGGAGAAGACAGACTGCCAACACTCGCTCTTGGATTGTTTATGCCACCCAAAATGGTGTTTTGTTATGGCAGTACCACCAGTTTATGTAATATCCATCGACTAGAATGCTTAATATTTTTAAAAAAATGACAAAACCACATTTTCCCACCACCTACATTCCTGGTGAGAAAAATATTTACAAACACATTTAAAAACAATTTGTCTAATTCTTCTAATGTCTAGTGGGTTTTTTATAACCTAGCAATCCCATTTCTAGGTATTTATTCAATGGAAAGAACAAGATAGAACTGCACAAAGACCTGGATCTGAATATCAATTGCAGCTTTATTTGTATTGGCTCTCAAATCAGAAATCATCTAAATTTTATTGACTGGTGAACAGATAATTGTGACACATGCATGTCCTACTATGGAAGAAGATAGAGTAATGGCAAGGGTTGAACTACTGACATGTCCAACAGCATGGTCAAATCTTAAAAGTACAATTCCAAGCAGGGAAGGCTGACAGGAAAGCTTACATTCTGCATGGTTTTGTTTGTGAGACTTCACTAAAATACAGGACTGTAGAGACAGATATAGGAGGGCTGTTGTCAGATGCTTGGCTTGGATTGAGAGGAATGATTACAAAGGGTTACAGGAGAATATTGTGTGTGGTGAACATATCCTGTATTTTTTTAAAGATTTATTTATTTATGCATACAAGAGCTGGGATACAGGCCAGAGTTGCAGGATGTGAGAGGAGTCACCAGAGACAGAGCAGGGAGCAGAACAGGCAGATGGACTGAAATACACAGCTGAGGGGAGCAACAGGTGAGACAGGAGAGGTCTGCTGTGCCATGTGGGTCCCCTCCTTGGATGGAGATGGAACTTGCGCTGCTGTGCTGTGGATGTTTCACAGTGTGGCGCTCAACCCGCTGTGCCACCAGGGAGGTCCCCCACATCCTGTATTTTGCTTGAATTTATGACTATGGATACTTTTTCAAAACACCTGAAACTCCACTTCTAAACAAGAGTGATTATTACTAAATGTGTACATATTAATTAACCTGATATAAAAATATAGAGAACAAAATAAGCTAAAAACAATTTATGAACTTTGACACATTGTATAAAGCAGTAACATAATAAGAACTAACATAGAGTATTAAAATCATTGTATACTTACTAACATTCAAGTAATATGTGATAAATATATAACTGGAACTAAGCCTTCTGTTAGGAACTTCATAGACTATAGAAAAATATAAATTAGTTGGAGCTTTAGTCTTGCAACAATCTGGAAGGAAGTGTTCTTGACTACAAATAGGGACAACAACAGATGCCACATTTGAATTATTCTCTAAGTGCTGGAATATCACCAGTCATAGGGCAATTAATTCTGACTGAAGATACTGGAGAGGGCTTCAATGAGGAGGTGACATTTGAGTTGAACTCTGCAGTTTTCCATTGTACACCGATCTCTTGATAGCTATAAATATATATATGTACATGATGCAAAATCCTGACATAGCTTCATATGATTATGAACATATATCAGGCATTGAGATATGTTAAGTGCATTTGCAGTTTGCAGTGCACTTGTGGGTGCCATTAAACCCCTACTTTTTCAAAGGTCATATTGTTTCCATAGTAACAAATGTATTTCCAAGTGAACATCAACTTTGTAATCACTCAGCTAGCGCTCATAAGATTCTGGGTTGGCACCTTGGCAGCAATAAATTCTGCTAAGAAAAATGTTAACCTGCATTTCTTTTCTAAGGCTCCATCCACTGCTTTTAGGAGCATAGTCAAGAGAAGTGACCCCATCTATGTTATGACACAGAATAATGAACATGAAAAACGTACTTCCTCATGTATTGGGCAGAGATAGTGGTTCTTCAGCCATGCCATGTATACTCTACTGTTTCATGAATTTATTATTTCATTTAATTATTAATTCATCTAATACATTAATTTGAAAACCTATAATGGGCTAGGGCATATGGTTGCATCCTTACAATCTCCTTGGAAGCAGGTATTATGAACTGTATTTTTTAGATAAGAAACAGACACAGGATGCTTGCATCATTATTGTGCTGTCATAAACAGAAGTTCCTTTGACTAAGATGCAGTATTTTTTTCTTGGACTGGCAGTTACTCCACTGGAATGTGGTTTCTGATATCTGAAGATTGGCCTTTCATTTTTAGCTGAACACTGAGCTAGACACCGATCTCGGCAAGGGTTTCAAGTTTCGGCACCTATGCCTGTTATAAATGTGGCTATGAAATTGGGAGAAGCGTTTGACCATTAGGCTATAACTAGCTTTTAAAGATGAGAAAAAGTTTAGGGAAAATTTTGTCTTTGACTTGCTGGGTGTTACTAGTGCTATTCTCCAGGGATCAGTGCTGGGGCTTTGCAGACTTATTTAACTATCTTTTAATATAAAAGATTTGGAAGAAAGAGCACTTAATGAGATGATCAAGTTTACAGATGAAAGTATGTCCTCCTGGGTTGAGAAGTGCCGAGTTAATAGGAATAAACTTTAACAATTGCTCACATAGCTGTTTGAATGCTGAGCCAAGGTAGATGAACTTGAGAATAGGCAAGTATGAAGTTTTACTTTTAGTCAAAAATAATTCAGACAAATAGATGAAATTAAGACCTCTATCTGGTAGATATGACCCAGGAAAAGATCCTTTCATTCACTATTGTCCCAGGATATTTTCTTGAATAAAAGAAGAACTCTCTTGAGTATCCGTAGGATAAAAAAAGAAAACAAAGATAAAATGAACCTGCTCTTTTGCTCTTGAATTTTGCTTGCAGTTTTGGTTTTTGCATTTCAAGAAAAAAGTGTCTCTAAAGGTAATTTATAGCAACCAAGGAATTAGAATGATTTTTTAAAAACTATACACATAGTTTAAAAAATGTAAGCATGGGGACATAATTTTAGACAAAAAAGCTGAATTATAAAAGTGTGAAAGTACCATTGCCTTGTAAAACTCAGCTCATTAATTTTGAATTAAGCTGGGATTTTTAAACTTGTGAACTTTATGTTTAAGGAAAAAAACCTGGTAAAAAACAATAATATATTCAAAACATCTCCTGTCAGAAAAATAATCCATCTTAAACCTTTCTTCTTGTTCTCACTGCTTTGAAAACTTTGCAGGGATTCTTGCCCTTTGGGAGTTTAGGAAATTAAATTTTGAATACATTAGTTGAATTTGTTTTGATAAAATAGGTAGCCATAGATATAGCAGATTCAGATACCACACTCTGTTTCTAAGTTCAGTGCTCATTCTGCACCATGGACTTGTTGTATTAAGTAAAGGGAAAATGGGGAATTTCTAGGTAAAGCTCATTTACTCCGTAATAACACTTGGACCTGAGAAGGCTGTGTATTATTTAGGTAATAGAAAAGGACAGAACCTCCAGTAGACTTTATCCACATTTTCATCACTGTTGATAAGAAAAATTATTCAATTCAAAGATTAATATATTTTTTATTTGTCTATTTTTATTTTACTATGTATATGCCTAATTAAATAGTACTAATAGTGATATTTATTTATCTTCTATAAAATCCTTCAAATAGATGATTATCTTTAATGATTAGGATAATCCTACAAAAACTATATTATTCACAAAAACCAGAGAGAATTCTTCACTGTCATTGCTTCACTATTATATTTCTCAGGTATTTATTCTATATGCATCTTCAGTTTTAATACTCTGATTAAGATTAATCATTGAACTTCTTCCATACAGTTGAGCATGAGTCCTGCCTATAGTCATAGCTCATCAAGCCTTCCTCCATATTCATTCCAATCATTTACTTAAAATGCAATTCTGCACTTACCAGAATATCCATTGTCAATGACATAAAGTCAGCATTCTTTATTATTGACTCCTCTTCCACCCTGCTCATTTCTGTCTTAATGGTGTCAGTGCATATACATAACTCCTTCAGTTAGATTGGCTAGGAAGGGAAATATATTGATTGAACCTGACGTAGATGGAGATGTAGCACTAGTAAAAGATTTTTTTTTTTTTGGTATTGTGGAATCAGAATTAAGAATCAGTGGAGAGAGCAAAATTGGACACAAATAATTCAAGGAATAAAGCCTTAGGAAAGAAGGATGGAAGTAATGTCAACAGATATTTGTAGATGCAAGTAAATTTAGATAAGTTTGAGTACATGCATTTGTGTGTGCGTGAGAATGCACACACTCACATAGATGTATGACCAGTAGGAGTAATAGTTAAGAAAGGACTGCAAAAGATTTCTGTTTACCAAAAATACTATAGAAAGTATGAAAAAATAGAAGATAATTGGATACATTTCATTTCAACCGTTCCCTGATATACTCAATGTCTTACAAAGACCGTTACAGTTGTAGACTTTAAGAAATAGTCTTTGTCAAAGATCCACAAAGAACTAACCAGACTAAAAAAAAAAAAAAACAAAGTAAACAATCCAGTCAAAAAATGGGCAGAAGAGCTAAAAAGGCATTTCTCCAAAGAGGAAATGAAAATGGCCTACAAGCATATCAAAAAATGCTCAACTTCTCTTGTAGTCAGAGAAATGCAAATCAAAACCACTATGAGATACCACCTTACATTAGTGAGAATGTCACATTTCAAAAAAATTAGCAACAACAATGTTGGCAAGGATGTGGAGAAAAAGGAACTCTCTTACACTGCTGGTGGGAATGTAAACTGGTCCAACCATTATAGAAAGCAGTATAGCAGTTCCTTAAACTACTAAAAATGGAAGTTCCATATGATCTAGCAGATTCCCTCTTAGGAACATACCCAAAAGACACAAAAACACTGACTCAAAAGAATACCTGCACCCCTATGTTTATAGCAGGATTATTTATAATAGGTAAGACCTGGAAACAACCTAAATGCCCAAAAACAGATGATTGGATCTGGAAGATGTGGTACATATATACATGACGGAATACTATTCAGCAATCAAAAAAGATAAACTAGAGTCATACATAGAAACATTGGAAGCTGGAAGGGATGCTCAGTGAAATAAGTCAGAAAGCAAAAGAAAAATACCAGATGGTTTCCCCCCTAGGAGGAATATAAGGGAATCAAATAAGGATCAAGGAAAAGAATAACAACTATACTACTACTACTACGACTAATAAAAACACAACAAAAAGACAAGGACAAATTGGGGATACTTATGGTAGGGGGAGAAGGTTGAGGGCAGATCAGAGCACAAGGGACTGAGGTGATGGTGCACTGATGAAATGGTGATGGGGAATACATGGGGATTACAATTGATGTCAAATATATATAAAAAAAATTAAAAAAACAAATTATAGAAAAAAGTTGCCTCAAACATACAAATTGTTCATTATTGATTTTCAGTGTTGTGGGGATGAGTCACAGGTTTTTTTTTTTACTTTATGTATTTATGCATACAAGAACTGGGGTACAGACCAGAGGTGTGGGGGGTGAAGAGATTCACCAGAGACAGGTGGGGAGCCTAACAGGCAGATTGACTAAAACACACTGCTGAGGGGAGCAGGAGGTGAGGCAGGAGAGGTCTGCTGCTCCGTGTGGGTCACTCCCCAGCTGGGGATCAAACTCGTGCTGCAGTGGCTGCAATGTTTCATAGTGTGGTGCTTAACCTGATGCGCCACCAGGGAAGCCTGAGTCACAGTTTTGTTCCATAATATAAATGCATTTCCTTGTGTGTATGTGTGTAAGAGACTTTTATTTCAAATACCTGTTTATGTCAACAAATTATTTTACAGACATAACTAATGCAGATGCATGCCAAAACCTCCAGACATTTTGAGTTATAACGTTGCCTGAATATGTAATATATATTACCACATTATTTTGTTAATTATATTTTTAAAAATATTTAATTCCCCATTTTCAAATCATGTATGTTCTTTAAAAACTCAAGTAGCTTTTACAAAGTTTCTAAAGAAATTAAATTTTTTTGAGGTTTTGCTTTCTCCCAAGCAATTCCTGTTCCACAGAGGCAACCATATTACTAAATTTTGTTTCTAATATCTATGTCCATATCGCTACTATTTCTTCATATTGGTATTTAAATTTTTATATTAATTATTTTGCTAATGAAGAAGAGAATTTAGCTCTTTTACCCGTCATCTCTGTGTGTTTGTGTGTGTATGTGTGAACCCTCAGGGTTCTACCATAGGTCCCTGTCTTAATGTAAATTTATTATACTCTAGACTTCATTTGTAGTTTTTATGTCCTTATATTTACCATCATTTGTAGGTATTTTCTTTGTGATGTATCATTAGTTTCCTGGATCCAGCTCCTTCTGTTTTCTTGAAAAAAAAAATTACTTGTTTGGATGGAACACATATTTTGGGGAATTCCTGAGAAAGAATGCTAACTTTTGGGACCCTGTGTTTGGGATGGGGTAGGGAGCACCACACTTACCCGTGAATTTGGTGCTTTGCTAACAAGACTCAGGATTCAAAGGCAGTTTGTGCTCACAATGATGGTTTAATACAGTGTGAAGGCACACAAGGCAGGGGTAAGCGATAGAGGCATCTAAAGATACCTGCTTACAATACAGGGTCCTGATATTTTATTGAATACTGGTCATGTCAGCACTCTGTCCAGCAACCAGTTGGAATTTCCAAAATTCCAGACACCAAGAGGGAAAGCAGGTGTTCACCCACAATCACATTGCTGACACTGACTCTGCTGTTCAGTGTCACAGTCACTCAAAACCACGTATCAATACAGAGTAGCGAACTTTTCCATGGGCTGTGTTCACAAGAGGCTTTCCATGTGTCAAGCAGGTCCTAGGAATAACAATATCAGGTCAACAAGGCTCTTTCCTCCACACATAAAGGCCTAATAATGTCTCTTTTTCTTTTCTTTTCTATACCTGTAGACATTTTATTTGAGCCTCTTTAGGACTAAATATATATATTTCTTCATGGAAGTCTGAGGTATTTGTCTTTTCTAGTTTTCAGTCTTACAATTGAGGAATCTGTTGTCACCCTATTCCTGATATTTGTATATGATCTGCTTTATTTATTTATTCTCCTTTTGTGAACATCTCAGGCTTACTTCAGAAACTCCATATTCTAAAATTTTGAGTGATGACTTCACTTGAGTATTTTGAAGAATATTTTTCTGGGAAAATATTTTTCTGGGAAAATCATGGCTCTGTAGGAGTCATGATTTTTAATTTTGGGAAAAATTTTGTGTTGATTTAAAAATTCTCTTTCCCTCTGTTTTCTCTTCCATCTTAACCTCTCCTACTACCCCATACTTATTTATTCAGATTTTATATTTTTGGAATGAATTAAGTGTGGGGGGTCCTCAGTGGACTATGGTGGAGTGACCTGGTGATGATGAGTGTCTGTGGTCACATACATCTGAAGACATACAGTCATATACAGTGTTAGAAACCAGTGTTACCTTAATCTATACAAAACAATGGATCGTAGTATTGAGGTTCGTCTCGTTTTTCATATGGCACCTATGGTTTAATAAAAAATAAACAAAATTCAAACAATATTAAAATTAATCTCAGAGATATATCCTTTTAAGATGTAGAAAAAACACAAAGCAGAAAACAGAAGAGGGAAAGTTAAATTTTAGTGTTAAATATCAGAGCAAGGATATAATAAATAATAACCAAAAATTTAATGATAAACAAAATAGTTTATTCTATCAGCAATGAAGAGAAGTGGATGACACAAGTTATATTAAAACAAAGTCAGGTTAATTCTAGACATGTTAGCGATTTCAAATACACAGAACACAGCACAGAACAGAGCACAACCTTTGCACATGCTTCATGGAAAAGCCCTGTAGTGCACATTCAGATTCCAAATCCATATAAAAGCTATCAGAGGGCAATTTTATTCACTTGGGCCCTTATTAAAACAGATGTGATTCTTCCTTGTTTTTATATCCTAAGTCTATTTCAAATTCGTTATCGCCCTCTTACCAACACAGTGACTTTTTCTGTTGACTTCCAATTTTTCACCATGAGCACAGCCCTTTAAATGTGTCAGTTGCTGCATGCACTTCCATTCTGTTTATTCACAGGGACAAAATCAAGATCATCTTTGCATATGATCTTCACATTTCAGCCCTAGATGACAAAACCAGTGCTTCCTCTTTTTGCCTCCTAGGTCAGGTAAAGTGTAACATCAGAGAAAAATCACACCAGCTTTTAGTTTGATTTTTGTTTTTTTTTTCCAGGAAATTATTCCCCTCCTTTGTGGTTAGACTTAGCGCTTTAAAGGATATCTGCTTTATTTTATCTTAAATTTTGCCATGTTGGAGCAGAAAAGTTACCAGGTAATTTGTCATATTGACAGAACTCAACATTTTTCTTCAGTTTTCTTTACTTTTGCAAGTCTTATGTTTTATACATTATTAGCTCTATTAGAAATCAAGTGATTTAGACTGCATTCTCTTTTATGTTTCTTAAATATTGGACATATATTAGGCATCTAATAAACACTTATGCAAAATAATTGAAACAATTAGAATGATGAACTCTTATTTTTCCTGGAATAATTTTAAAGTTTTACAGTAAAAAGCAGAATGAACACACAAAGTGTGGTTAGTGAATATTGTAATTAGATGATAGAATCAACATTAATAAGATCATCTTTAGAATGGAGTATCAATTCAGAGAATTCTCTTTTTTAGTTATTCTTCACATGTACTTTGGAATATTATAAATTTAAATTGAGTAGTTACAACTTTTTAAAAATGTTCCACCTTGAGGAGAAAATGCAAATTCAAAAATAGGCAATCAGTCCATGAAGATGTATTATAAACTAGCTCCAAGTAGCTGTCAGGCAAGCTGGCTAGTAGTTTAAATAATGACATTTTATTGCATACTATGAAATCTTCCTATCTAGAACATAAAATTTACAAAAAAGTATATCTTCTGGCATAATTCTAAATATCATAAGCTTGAATAAATTTATGGGAGAATAACTCAGTAATGGATTTCATATTCTCAGTGTATTGGCAGAGAACAGTGTTCTCTAGAAGTCGGAAGTTCATGTCCAATAGCTGATGCAAAAAGCTTTTATTGTGAAAAATGGGATAAATGCTATCTTGTATTAATGACAGAGACAAGTTTAAACCCAAGCAAAAGAGTCAAGATGGAAGTTTCAGCTACAAAGTTCCGTGAAGAATACATAATGATCACATAATAGAGTCACAATACTAATGTTTCGTATTCACAAAATAATCAATAAGGATGGGGAGAAGTGTAACACAATTTCCATTAAATTGCATATCTATACTAAATTGCATATCTATACTAATGGTATGTGGATGAACAAATCCAAGCAGCATTTGACTATAATATTTTGAATATATATCCTCATGCTGAAGACAAAAAGTACACATAAATAATGTTCTCTAATAAGAATATTTATTTTCTTCAGAAGTATGAGTTAACAAGTTTGTAACTATTGTAGTTGTATCTTACGAATGAGCAACTAATGAACTACATATTTAATAATGAGAACTAAGCTTTTTTGGGATAACTATTGGAAGTATCAGAATGCACTCAGAATTTTTAATACAAAGATAGAAGAGTCATTTTAATTATTAAACCTATGTCTTTATCTATGTATCTCTTTATTTATCTACCTACCTACCTACCTACCTACCCACTCATCTATCCTCTGAATCTTAGAAACAGGGTTGGTCAGTAGCTATTAGGAACACAGAATAAGTAATCATTTCAGGCTAGAGGAGTCTAAGAGAAATGACAAATAAACCCACGACTGGATTAGATTATGCGCAACAAGAACAACAATTGTTACAAATGATAATAGTTAGATAATATAATTCTGTATTTGATACTTTTTTCAGTAAATACATATCAATATATTTATTGGTAAAGGAGCATTATGTTTATAACCTGCTTTCATATAGAAAATAGTTGTCTATATCAGCCTAGCTATCCACACATGTCTGCATGCACTGTGTGAGAGTAAATGGTAAAATTCACTGTATTCTTATATACTAGCAGCACACATTTGAGAAATGAAATTTTTAAATTACTCTTTAAATAATTAAAAAAATATAAAATATTTAGGAGTAGATTTATGAAATTAGTGCAATGTTTCTACACTGAAAAATAAAGGAAAAAAACATTGCTAGGAAAAAATAAAGACAACAAAAATAATAATGGGGAACATACATTATATTTTTGTATTGGAAGAATAAAGCAAACAAAACCCCACCGACCTTTGCTATATTTCCAGAATTAGTAGCTTGCAACTTTCAAAGGAAGAGAGTATGACAGGGAATCAGCTTTTGAACTGTAACAGAGCAAGGTGAGAACAATGGAACAATATCTACACACTAGTTAGATAAAAAGAATACTAGCCTAAATCCTATAGATAGGCAAGATATTACTTACCTGTCATGGAGAAAAAGTGTGTTTTTATAAGAATTAATGGGATATATTGCTCAACTACCCAAACTAAAATATTCCCAAATATAGATCATTAACTACATAATAAAGTAAAATGAATACTTCAAAATAAAGAAGTATTAAAGAGCAGGGGAATGAATTGTGAGAAGTGCATCTTGATATATATGAATTTGATGCTCATCCACTACTAGAATCTATCTCCTTGAAATAAATGTACCAGCAAATAAGGGTAGATGAACAAGAATATTCATAGTGGAATAGTGAAAATGAACAGCAGTGAATTTCCATTAGTAAGAGAATGATTGTAAAGGTTGTGACATATCCTTATCATAAATTTTATTCAGTCCTTACTGAAAAAAATAAATATGTAAGACAAAATTGGAAAGGATTTCTATAATGTACACTTAATCTGGGAACATCAAAAGTAAGATATAAAGATGCATAATATAATACTGCAAAAGAATTCGACAATGAATAACCCAATGCTTTTGCATGCATGACTACAACAGTATTGAGAAGAGATGAGAATGGTATATACTACTTTATTAGCATAAGTTTGGTTTGAAGGAACCATGGTATTCTGACTCTTAAATCAATGATCATCATGATCTCATACTTATGTAGGTTGCTAATTTGAGTAGTGTTTAGCTGAGTATCTTGGTCTCACCTGATCATGTGGTTACAGACAAGTGAACTTCCAAGGTGACTTGAGTACCTGCATGCATTCTTAAGTAGCTTACCTTAAGTTTCTTCACATGGTGTACATTCTAAAAGAATATAAGAGGAAGCTGCATGTTCTCTTACATTCTGAAAACTGAGCATGGAGAAATAGGCACCACATTTTTAAATGAGTGGCAGTGTCACACCTCCAGGAGATATGCATGTAGGAGTCATGGGGATTCTTGCAGTCATCTTTGGAAACAGTCAATGGCAGTGGATAAACTGAGGGTCTGATCCTGGAAGGAGGAGGGGAAGAGCAGACTCAGTATTTAAGGTCAATATCTGAACAATTTCACCAGTAATAGCATAGTTTCAGCTTTGAAACCTGAAGGAGACATAGCATAGCATAAACTGTGGGACAAGCTCAGTAGGAGATATACACATGTAAATAATTTACATAGCAAATTTGGTTATGGGTGTTCTGATTTTCCTGAGATGAAATTAATGGCATCTTCAGAATTCACTATATTCAAAAATATATATTTATTGAATACTGTATAGCTATTAAATTACTTTTTAAAGTTCTTTCCAAGTTACATAGTCAATGCAATTACAATAAAAATTCTAACTTTTAAAAGCATTTTTAAAAAAGGTTTTATTTATTTATGCATGTAAGAACTGGAGTACAGGTCAGCGGTGTGGGGGTTGAGCAGATCTACCAGAGACATAGTATGGAACAGAACAGGCAGATGGACTGAAACACACTGCTGAGGGGAGCAGCGGGTGAGGTACGAGAGGTCTGCTGTGCCATGTGGGTCCCCTCTACAGCCAGTGGCAGGTATCGAACTAATGTGCAATGGCTGCGGTCTGCTTCATAGTGTGTTGCTTAACCCATTGCACCACCAGGGAGGCCCCTATAACAGTATTTTTAATAGGAGCAGAGTAGGTAAACCTTAAATAAGACCTGAAAAATAACCAAGCTATTATGCAGAAAGATGCATAGAAACAACAGCCTTACAATATGATGAATTTATTTAATATAAAGTAAAAGTACAGGATAAATATATCAATTAATGGGTAAGAATGTGACATCAGAAACAAACACATACATATATCAACACTTAGTATATGGTAGCAGTAGCATTAGTATTAAGTTAGACAAAAACAATCCTATATATAGGAAACTGTTAACAGGAAATTGATGGAAGAAACTTAACCTCTTAACATATGGAAGACACTCAAACATACTAGAAATGCAGAAAATGCAAATTAATATAACAGATACTATTTTTACCCATCTGATTAGCAAAGAATAAAACCTGATGATACCAGATTTGACTAATACATGTTAAAACTGACTTATTCACAATAGGGAAAGGTAAATAGTTAAAAGGGTAAATTGATAATTTAACTAGTTGGTTTAAGAATTTTTTGCATATTTTTACCATAAAGCATAACTGTGTTTATCGCTACATCTAATTTTGCAAGAGTGAAAAAAATTAAAAAAAATAAGTATTCAGTAGGAATACAGATGAACTATGGTATGTTCATATGAAGAAATGATCTATAATATCTTAAACAGATTAAATTTAAAAATAAAATGATATAGAATAAAATGAAGGATTGTATCAAATATCTCCAATATAGAAAGATATAAAATCATAATGTTGAGTGAAGAGAAGCAAGTTTAGCTGTGATGCTGACCTTATGGTAATGTGTATATAAATGATAAAACAGCATGAATACTGTGTTTTTTATATATGATACATTCTTGTGTTGCAAAGTAGTAACCATGGATGTGGAGACACATACTTACTACTTGATAACTATTGTCCCTGGAATAGAAGGGAAATGAGGTGAGGAGGAGAAAAATGCAATCCTCAACTTAACAGTATGGTTTATTGCCTTCAAGAAAACGTTGAAGCAGATTTGATAAAATAATATATTTTAAAATTCTGGGTGATGTTCAAAGGTTATTTGTTATATTATCCTTTCTTGTCTGAGATAAAAATATTTAATCCAAATCATTTAAGCTGCTAGCTATAAAAATAGCAACTGATCCAAGAAAAGTTTGATACTAAAAATAAATGATTATTGAATGCAAGTCATATTCCAGGACATATTAGATACAATATCTTAGTTAATCTTTAGAAAACCCTTATGTGGTGATGTTTTCAGTACCATTCTGCAGGTGAAAACATGAGCTGTAGAGGGATTTGGCTTATTGTCTAAAGTCATTTTCTTATAAGTGGTAGAATTTGGAATTAGAAAAAAGGCATTGTGACCGGGTATCCTATTATTTTTTTTTCTTAATTAAAAAAAAAGATTTATTTTTTTATTCATACAAGAACTAGGGTGTAGGCCAGAGATGTGGGAGGTGAGAAGATTCACCAGAGACAGAGTGGGGAGCACAACAGGCAGATTCACTGAAGTATACTGCTGAGGGAAGCAGCGGGCGAGGCAGGAGAGGTCTGCTGTGCCACGTGGGTCCCCTCCCTGGCCGTGATTCCGGGGATTGAACTCACGTTGCTGTGCTGTGAATGCTTCACACTGCGGTGCTCTATCTGCTGCGCCACCAGGGAGGCCCCAGGTATCCTATTCTTAATTAACTTCATGTGAGATTTATTTCTGGATTAAAAAGTCTGTCCAGACTGCAGAGATGCAGGTCAGAAGCCCCACGAGAAGGGCTCCCAGAGGCACCACAGGCACGAGCCCTCCACCCGCCACACTCACTAACCTGGGGCTACACTAGGGCTACCCCCAACTCTGAAGGAGGCAACTACGGATTAGTTCTCCCTGACATACACAGCCACCCACTGGAAGAGTAGGAATTCTGCACCCTCAAGACTCAGATGCAGGATTGAAACGGAAATGTTAATAATGGGGAAAAATATGACAAGTGGTTCCTTGACTCTTCAGAACACTTCATCGCAGGGAGAGAAAATCTCCAGAAACCAGCCACAAGGACATGGAAGATCTTTACTCCTATCAATACAGAGTTCAAATTTGCTGTGATAAAGAAATTCAGAGAAATGGAAACAAACAACAGCTGAGCATTTGAATTCTAGTAAAATCTTGAGATGATCATTTACAAAATTGGTCACATTGGGTAATTGGTTAATCTTTCGGAATCTTTTTTTTTTTTAGACAAACATGTAGGTTTAGATTTTGTCCACCATCTCTTCACTTCACATATTCATAAAATGTAGAATGATATCCTTAAAAGGTTATTTACGAGAGTCCTCTCTGATAGTGAATAGAAATATAATTAACCCTGGAGAGGTGCCATGAAATAAGAAATCTCACAGTCCACTTTATTCTTTGAAACTTTACTTTGAATAATATATTCTGTGTTTACTGAATGAAACAAGATTTCTGCTGTTGCTAGAATATTTTCTCTGAACCAGTGTTAACCAATTTTTAATTGCTATTAATAGCAGTGTTAGTAACCTGGTTTATGGAATTAAGCTAGATAATGCTAGAGGTGGAATTGAGAAAAAGCTTTGTGTGTAACTTCTGAAATCTTCTATTCTTAACAGGAATGCATTTTTATCTCTGAAAGATTAAGAATAATTAGGCATTATTAAGATAAATTAAGCATTATTAGATAATACTTATCTAACTATATCTCAAGCACTGTGCTAAGTGCATTATAGGAATCATCTCATTTAATTCTCTTTCTAATTTATGATAAACATATTACTTCATGGATAGAAACATAACTAGCTAGTGATGAGTAAGAATTCAATATTTTGCCTATTTGCCCAAATATAAACTTTGTTTCCAAACTAAAATTAGATCCTAATAAGATATTTTCCCTACTCTCATAATTTATACAGGTTCAAAGAATATACTTTTAAAAAACATTTTGTTAATAATTCAGAGGAAAAACAATATTGGGAAGAATGCATTTTAAATAAGTTATAGTTGTAATAGCAGAACTTCCTTTCTCTGAGTGTGTAGCACTAGTGATTCTGTTTCAAAAAACAAAATATTGTTTTGTTCAGAATAGGCTAGATTTTGCCATGGTAAAGAACAACCTGAAAAATCTCAACAATGTTATCAGTAGATAGAAAAAGTTCATCCTGTAACATTCACTGTAAATCCGAGCAATTCTCCGTGGTCAGTTTTCTCCATGTGGTCCATGCTGAGGAAGTCTCCACTGTTCTTTCACTAAGCCATCTGACTGATCCCTCTTGATCACTGTAGTAGAAGAAAGTGAATCATTAACAAATTCCTCAGTTTAGTAGCAACCAACATCACGTTGGCTTAAAACTCATTTGCCACAAATGTAAAAGGGCTGTGGCGGGGTGGACAGGAGGGGGCTGTTGGGAATTGGGTCTTTCATGTGCGTACAGAAGTGGAAACTGGATATCAGGACACTAGCGCGGTCAGCACAGGATTTCCAAACATACTGTGAATGTCTCTTCTCAAAATGGAATAGAATGAAACAAGAGGAAAGCTCATACATGTGAAACTGACATGTGTCTGGCCTAGGAGTTGTCCTTCAGTTAGAATTCAGTCCCTACATCAAGGGGGACCAGAAAACAGAGTTGAGGTATGTGTCTAGGAATTAAAAAATAATTAGTTTGGAAATGAGTCAACATTTTGTGTCACACAGCTTTGCCGGTATGGTTTCCTTTTTTGGGGTCACTTACCATCCAAATCTTAAGTTTTTTCTTCTTTTAATGCTTGTGTAAATATCTAGCCTGCCCCCTAAAATATTCAGACTAACCTATCAAGATGAATATTGTAAGATCCTGCCCCAAACTGAAAACTTGATTTCTCTCCCCACTGCAAACTTCTCTACCTGCAGCCCAAATCATATATGATCTACTCATTCTCTCAGATATACTTTCAAATTATATCCCAAATTGGGCCAATCCAAATTGCTTTCACTGCTGTTTCCAGATCCAAGTCACCATCATGTCTTACTTGGAATGATGGAAAAACTTTGTAACTACTTAACCTTTTTCTACCATTGGCTCTACATTTAGTTCCCATGACTGAAACCAGAATAATGTATATAAAGCATGAGCTGGAATTTACCATGTTGCATTTTCAGATTTTTCTGGTGACATCCCTTTTCATATGTTCTATGTCACTTAGGCTATAAAGACATCTGCTGGGAAATAATTAAAATGTGCTCACTAGCAGTCAAGATTTGTAGATCCAACTTGATCGCTCTTTAATTTTTCTTTTATGTTCCATATTTTCCACTTTTATTCCCAACGTAATTGACAGTAATTACATAGAATGGGAACATTTTCTTTTTCCCTTGTGACATTGGGAATTAGCTGTCCTCTATTCTCTGATAGGAATATTATAAATTATAAAGTATGTAATAATTCTTAAGACATTGAGCAAGTCATGTAGACTAAGACACATTTCATGCTTTGTTCTCACTTTTACTATAATTTATATGTCATGTGTTAAGAATGCAGAAACTTAAGCCTTGCAGTGTTGTTTTCCTAGTGGCAGCTTATGAATCATACCATATGCTTTCCATATGGAAGAAGGTATCACAGGGAAAGTGGCTGAGTCTGTGTGACATCTTTATCTGTTGCACTTACACACATAAATATATACCTGCCTATATATAAAATCTTCTTTCTTCCATTTACAGTATCTGGGTGCACCTGTAATAACTTTTGTGTATAATTTAATTTCAATACTTCCTATTATGCACATCATATTTTATTTCTTTAGTAATGATTTAATCATGGGGTAAGATATTCTTGTGTGTATGCTTACGTATGTGTGTTTTGCTGCATTGTTGACTTTTCAATTTACTTTTCCCCTTCATTACATTTATCAAAATGAAAACCTCAAGTCTCTTATTACAATAGTGGAGAGATCAAATGCAATTCCTTGTAAATATTAAATGGTTTTTTAACTTTCTCAACTTTAAGAGTTGCCAATATACTTTAATATTTCCCAATTTCATTGGGAATTTATTTCATATAAAACATGACTATTTCATATGTATAATCTGATTTATTCAGGAAATGATTGCATGTTATCAAAAAACTTCTTAATATATCTTAATATATACCTTTCTTTTGAATATCTGCATTCATTGAGTCCATAAATGTTTGTTTAGCATTCAGTAAAAGGCAGATAGTATGGATATAATCAAATATAACACCTAAGAAAGAAGATATAGTAAACATTTTTTTTACTTGATAAATTGTTTGCATTTTTCATTAGGTGATAATAAGTAATGCTAATAATACTTCTTCTTAGTGAAGATTTTTCTCTAAGTATTTCTCTCCATTTTTTTTTTTTTGTTTGTTTGTTTTCTTGCTGGGAGTCTCCTTTAGGATGGCTTAGTGGTTAACTGGAACCATTTGTGCATTCAAACTTTTCTACTGTAACAAGTAAGAATAATATGTGGCTATATAAAAAGGTCATAAAAGTAGGTTCCCTATTAATTATGGTCTTTATGAAACAAATTAATAGGAATGAGATTTCCTAATTCAGTTTAATTTTGTTGATGGGCTAAGGACTACATTATTGACAGATAGATAAATTTGAATCTGAGTTTCCCTTCTGGAACTGACAGGGAGTTTTGGTGAACAGTTGTGTCTGTGAAGAATCTCTGTGGTATACTCTGCATGTGCCAGTATGTTTTCCTATGTTATTTTACTTCAGATGGTTGCTGATTCTGAAGAGGGAGCCAAATGACCTTCCTCCATGATAGTCATAATTTGCATTAGTTTAGATTGCATAATGGGTAGAAAGCCTTACACTATTTCAAAATGTAAATAAAATGAGAGCTGTAAATTTAACTGAAAGTTTACTTCTTAACCATTATTTACCCTTTTGAACACTATACTGATCTTTTATTGAGTGAGTATTTTTAGCATAATAATATTGTAAAACTTAGATTTAGACATTTCAGTGAATCTTGGATTTAGATATTTCAGTGTGTGCTTCAGTTTCTCATCTATACCTAAGTAGATTGATGGCTATGTCTTTTTATGTTTAGTTAAAAGTTACATGAGCATCTAGCAAGATTATTTAATTCTTCCAAACTTTAGTCTCTTAATTGGAAAGTTGGAATTGCACTATTATATCACAATGATTTCATATAGACAGACTTCATAGTGTATTCAAAAAATAATGGTTACAATTACTTTATACATTGTTGTTATTGTTATTACAGGTTATTGTTCTTATTTAGTGTGGAGTAACCATCCATCAGATAAAATAATATGCTTTACAGTCAACTCTATAAAACACTATCCATCCAACCAGTAAAGGGATTTGGTAATTAAAGAGACCAGAAGTGCTATCTTATATGTAAGGTGGTTTGATGTTACGCAGTGTATTCTATTTTATATAAATCTATAGCTATTTTTCTATGATATGGAAGTATTTTCCTTTCATTTGATAGAGCAATTACATATTTCTTCTCACTATTTTCAAAACAAATGTAATCTCTACTAGGAAGATGAAATTGAAATCTCAGGTGTCATAATCATCAGGAGTTTTATAACACCTTATTTAAAGATTAATGGATATGCTAGAAGATAAGGAAAATATGACCTTCATTATCTCATGAAAAATACAATGTTCTGGCATATAATGAATGTTATTACAAATAAATGGTCAATCTCTTTTATGTCTCCTGCCAAACATAGTTTCCTTTAGCTAAACACAGCACAAACCATTTTAAAGTTTTCAATAGGACTTCATTAAAAGTTTAGATAAAATTATTCTTTATGATAAAATATATGATATCAAATATTGATAATGAAAAATAAATTCAAAAAATAAATTAAAACTTTTGGTTTCTATTGATTTTTACTGGTAATGAGGATTTTTTAATACACAGGACTTACATAATCTTTGTTTAATGGTTCTTAAGCTCAAAAAATGTATAATAAAATAAATGTAAGATATATTTTTTCCACAAATGAAAATTGCTTTGGAAGTGTTAGAAAAAAACCCCACTTTTTAAAAAAAGATATTTTTATTTATTTATGCACACAATAACTTGGGAACAGGCCAGTGTGTGTGTGTGGGGGGGGAGTGAGAGCAAGAGGGGGCATTGAGAGGATTCACCAGAGACAGAGTGGGGAGCAGAACAGGCAGATCTACTGAAATACACTGCTGAGGGGAGCAGCAGTTGAGGCAGGAGAGGTCTGCCTGGGGACCCTCCCTGACTGGGGATTGAACTTGTGACATTTACAATTATTATAAACTATGTTGCTGAGAAATATGTGAGATTATAATACCCTCACCTTGAGTTTGTCTGGGCAATCCTGGTTTAAGTCTCTCCTTACTCAAATAGCCTTACTTTGAATGGTTATGATTGGTCTACGTAAAGGAAACAAAATCTGATGCATTTTGAAAAAGGCAGATTAGTTAAGGAAGAAGAGTACAGAACTGGAGAAAATATACAAGATCAGGAATCACTCTCAGACCCACAAGTAGGAGCAGGTTTTGGGAATGACAAGTTCCGTATAATTGGAAGGCAGCATTTGGGGTATAGAAGATATTGAGGAATTAAATCTAAATGTGAAGGCAAGAGGCTTCCAAATTCTGTTTTCTTGTGGAAGTCTCATGGAAGACTTTAATAATCCTATTTTGTGTTACTTTTCTTTAATTATTTTATTTTATTTGAAGCTTACACTTCTCCCTGGTCCTTCAGCCTCATGGTTCTGATCACTTAGGCAGTGATCAACAACAGACAGTGCATAACGATGCTGACTCTCATCTAGGTTTTGTCCTTCTTTGCCCATAGCTTCTTTTAAATCACATTAAATCTAATGTGTCTTCCTATAAACTGAATGTTTGTGTCTTCCAGAGCTCACATATTGAAATCCTAACTCTAAATGTGATGGTATTTTGAGGTGTAGCTTTTGGTAGATAATTAAGTTGTAAGTGTGGGACCCTCCTAGATGAATCATTGACCTTATAGAAGAGAGTCCAGATAATGTGGATCTAAAAAATCCTCCATTTTCTTTCAAACTATGACCCAAATACTGATGAATTTATTCTTCCAATGGATCTTATGGGAAGTACCGATGATACATGACCTACTGGGAGGGTTCTCCTTAGTATATGAAATACACTCTTAGTAATAATGAGTTTATTATTGCTGGGTTGCTGGCTATCCTAGAAAGAATTTTGTATATGAAAGACAGTAAATTAGAAGTTAAATTGTGTTCATGATTTGTTATTATGTGTAAACTTTGGCTATACACTATGCTCATCTGCCCTACCAATATCCACAAAAGTTACCTCTTCTTTAAAATTAAGGGGCTGGGGGCCTCCCTGGTGGCGCAGCGGGTTAAGAAACGCACTATGAGGCAAACCACAGCCACTGCAGCATGAGTTCGATCCCTGCTGCCAGCCAGGGAGGGGCCCCACATGGCGCGGCAGACCTCTCCTGTTGTGCCCGCTGCTCCCCTCAGCAGTGTACTTCCATTGATCTGCCTGTTCTGCTCCCCGCTCTCTGTGGTGAATCCTCTCACCCCCCAAACCTCTGGCCTGTATCCCAGTGCTTGTGTGCATAAATAAATAAATCTTTAAAAAAATTAAAATTAAGGGGCTGTATTACAAGATATTTTAAAATGGAAAGTCAGGAATTAAGGCTCGACTCTAAGGCTTCTTACAGCAATTAGTCATATGACCTTGAGCTAGTTCTCATTCTTTCTTAGCTTCAAGTTCTCTTGTTCATGATAAGGGAATAGACTATATAATGATTTGTGCCCTCTAGACTCCAAATTTCTGCAAGATGTAGCAGTATCTTAAAATGTCTCTGTGTCATTGGAAGAGCCTCAAGCATATAGATTTTTTGTGACCTACTGAACCAAGTACAAATCATCAGCTAAGTCCTTTGAGTCTGGAGACAGTCTGCTTCTCTCCCAACATTTGTGTTGGATCATATAGTCGTCCTGGAGCTCAGGGGATAGTGCTAACCTGTGCTCCAGACAGGAAATTTGTCCTGCTTAGCCTCAAGGTGACAAGGTGACAACTGCTGCTCATGGGTTAAAGTCAACGTAAGTGCCAGATTCACACTGAGCAATCAGCACAGATGACTTTGATTCAATATTCTTACATGCAAAAATCTCTGCACCAACTAGTGAGATAATAACCTTATCAATATTAGGAGTCAAGTTCTTCAAGCATCTATGATCGACAGAAGTTGAAAAACCTTATTATTTTTTCCCTTTAGAGTAAACTTAGCAATGATGTTCTGAAGATTCTTTTTTGCATGTTTTTTGAATTGCTACTAACCAATGTATATTTCTATAGTTGTGAATACTTTCCACACAAATTATGTTAATTTCTAACATAAAATAGTTATTTTTTAAAAAAGAACAAGAGCAAACCTTTTGTTTCGTGAATATTTTTGCAAGTGCTATAAAAAGAAAAAGTTGTGTGTAATATTGATTGCCTACATTTACTTATTTCAAAAAACTCCTGTCTTGGAGATTGTGTGTTTAACAGATCTAAGCACTGATAATATAATGAACCAGAATTTTCTACCCTTTAACATAATACCTCAGAGATATTTAAAAGATAGCAGAGGGAAAATATGTAGCGGATTGTAGTTTAATGTTAAAAGTATCATAAGATCAAGTTATTGAAACATTGAACAAGTAACTTCGATCTTTCTTTTCTCAAAAATAAGAATTATTTTTAAGTCTGTACAATGCAAGAAATCACTAGACTGGTGATAGTGATCTTAAGAGACATAAGTTGTGGCTAAAACTAAGACTGGCAGGTAAACGTCTTTGTCATAAAAAAACCCTCGCTCTTATTTTTTACAGCAGTCTGTTTCTAAAGAATTTTGTGTTGGAATGTTTGCTTCTTTATCTTGCAGATAACTGAAAAATCAGGTCCCAACTTCTGTTCTGTAGGTTGCTCTACCTCTGATAATTTCTCTTAAAAGTGCTTTACTTGTAACTGACAATTTATGGAATTTTTCTGTCATGTCAAAACATTAAAAACAAATACAACAAAACATTCATTTATTCATTCACTCATCCAATAATACTAATTCCACTCACACCAAATAGCACTAGAGACTCTGCATGGCACAGGGAATGCCTCATGACAGCTGTCACTAACACTCGTACCCAGAGTCACAGCAGAATTTATACATTATCTCCTGGCTATTCCATGTTTTCACCCCCAGTTTTTACTATATTGCTCAGCACATAGTATGCTCCCAGTGATTACCTAGGAAAGCTGAATCATACTATTAATTTGTAACCAGTTTCACCAAATATAAAATTGCTGTGGTTGAAAAGAACTTATTTGTTCATCTCCCCAGATGCCCTAATTCTATAAACTATTGGATGAACAAACACAAAGAAACATGTTTTGTTCAATGTCATAGGATTAAGAGCAGAGCTGGGGCAGATATATTCATTTGCTAGTTCACCTTACTTATAATGTGGTCTGCTTTCTAAATTTAAGATTAAGTACAGCATAAAATTTGGAATAATAAATATTTAAAACTCAAAGCATATCATGAGTCATATTTACTAAAGAACTGAAGCAAGCTGGTGCTAGGTTTTCTTACCTCACACTTTTATTTGATGCCAGTAGCGGGTATACTACTAGGTAGAAATTCAGTTATAATTCTGTAAATGCCAACTCTTATCAGTCACCATGTCTCAGTAAAATGATTGTCACTGGATTGATAGGAAAAATGAGTTTCATGATTAATCTCTGTATCAACAGTAGAATGATGACTCCCTCAGATGTCCCCTTTGAAAATGTAGCCTGGGAATATTTGCATTTGGGTTCAAAATGAATGATTTAGGGAAAGAGAAACATAGGTTTGCTGAGACAAGAGCAAAGCAGGTATCTTTAACCAGTGCATTGTATAGAGAGACGATAGACGATAAGATACTGTGTTCTTGTAAGTTTCCTAAAATGGCTACATGTCAGTTTTGTTTTGCTTTTTTGTCGATTGGCTTTAAATGGTCTCATTTATCTTTTACAGTATTTCTCTGTCCCTGGGGGTTAAGGTGACAGGTTGTTTGGCAAAGATTCCCTGTGACATTTCTGTGTCAGAATCTGACCCTGGGCAAGGCTTGTTCTCACATCACAAACACCATCCATGGGTTATTTCTGAGGAAAAATGCCTATAGAAAGAAAGTTCTTTTCAACATTTAGGATGATGAAAAATCTCATTCTTTGCATTTACCACAATTATATTAATACAAATAAAATCTTGCATCTATTATAGATTTTTCTTTTCCAGGTTTTATGCAAAAATCTTAATGTTCATTTGTATCTTTAATTCTCACAGCAACTCTGTATGGTAGTTTTTATTATCAGCTGCATTGCACAGACAAGGAAAATTATGTCAAAAAAATCAGAACTAGAATGCATTATTCATTTGGACAGCCAGCAATTTGCAATAATAACTGACCTTTATTGTATTAGCTGCTTTACATATTCAACCAAATAACCCTATATGGTAGGCACTATTATTATCTCAACCAAACCAGGAACTTACATGGTATTACTTCCAGTGAAGGGAGTAGCTGAGAGTTGAGATTTTGACTCAAGCAGCTTTATTTCTTTGTTCACTCGATGAAATGTGGATACTAAGTATGGTATCACTGAAACTATTGTGTGAAGTGATACATATGTTGCTTCTAATGTGAATAGAATACCAAGATATATTGTATACAGTTTTATCATGTTATTAATAAGGCTGGATTATAGGTATGAAATAGAAATTAGTTGTAACGTTATCTAATTCTAAATTAATTTTCTTCAGTCATTAGTTTAGATTAGCAGATACTTCTATCAGCTAATTTACAAACATTATCTCATTATGGTATAAAATATTTGATCTGACAACTCTAAACTTGACTTTAACTTGCTTTTAAGTAAACGCTGAAGTTTTAAGTAAATTGTATTTTAGGTAATCATTGCATAAATTACACATTTTTTTGTGATAAACTCTAAATTCCTATAACTGGCATTTGTAGACTTTTGACACTAATCTGTTCCTGGTACTCAGTATTCTGAACAAGGACTCTAACAAGCAACATATTTTCCTTTATTTCAGTTGGATAAAAATATCCATTTAAACATCCAATCAAACCTCCAATCAACACCCTAAAATGTAAGTAAAACCCTAGAAATGAAAGTTTATTTTTAAGTAACAAATTGTTAAGATATAAATTTCTTAATATATTGCCTTCTGATCACTGATTAGTAGGGGTTTAAGTTTTCATTTTTATTATCTTTAGTTTTGATTTTCTGTTTTTACTTTCTCTGCTTCCTATGCTACAGTTTTCTTTAGCATCATCTCAAATGTGAGGGTGACTCATAAAACACTAGACGAAAAGAAGGGTTATGTAAAATAGGTCCATTCAGGATGAGCCAGTGATGACTAGGTATTGTTTCCACTGATTGTGGAACTTTTACATCACAGAATTACTAATATCCAAGGGTTACATTTTTTTTTTTTTGACACATAGTGACCTTTTCAAAACATCTAGATAGAACTGTGTCTTATGACCAATGGGTTTGGAATATAACTTGAGGGTTTACCATCTTGTTTTGTGATAAGTATTATGTTGAATTTGAGGGGCATTAATACAATGTATTCTTATATAACATTGACTGAGTAACATTTTGTTAAGATACAGGAATGTTCTGGAACACTGGCTATTACATACTAAATGACTTTCTGCCAGGGAGATGTTTTGTTTGGAACAATTACTCCAGAATATGCCTGTATTTTTGAAAACTGTTTGGCATTATTAACATATGTTTATGCAGAGTGACCATACTTACAGCTGATTGGGAGACAGAACCAGAGGATGCAGTTAGCCATTTTCGGTTATGGTCATGTCGCTTTTTATCTCCCAGAGAGAAGCATTTTCCCAGTGTACATTAAGTGCTGAAATCACTTTGAGTTTACCAGTTGCTCCAGCAAGGTTGAACAGAACAAAACTCTTTGTCCTTGTGGAAAGTTTAGATGAGTAAGATTATCTAAGTGCCGTGAAAGAGTGCAGGCAACATTTATTTCTAACCCTACAATAAGAATGGCAAATTCCCTGATATCTAATAAGGTCATAGGTTTCACATCTTGAGGATAGTGAATATTTAGAACTATGGAATGATGTGCGATAAAGGTAGAAAGAACTGAGATTTCGTAGTGATTTACTTTTGCTTATATAATCTTTATACTTTGCAGTCTTACACCATGGAACTCACATGCCCTCCAATATTAGCAAAGAAGAATGCATCATAGTGAAAATAGTGCAATAATTACAATTGACCTTGCTTTCATCAGTCCAGGAATTATTATAGAAATATAGGTAGCAAATACTATCATCTTCCTTATGCATATTTTACTTTTGGATTTGTCTGATGCTCAAATATAATGGAATAAGCAATAGGCAAATGCCTAATGACAGTATAATTGGAGATATGCCCATTTTATTTTTTCCACTATGGATTTTGGGTGAAAGGCAAAAACCCTTACTGTAAATATCAGTTAGTTGCATTACAATTAATTTTCTGTGTGGAGAAAGTCTAATTATTTTTTCTTAAATTCAAAATATGGTATCAGTGAGTAATATCTACTGTAAAGTGGGATTGACATAGGACATATTAATTTTGTCCTTTGGCTTATTTTTATGCATTTCTTTGTATATTTTGAAATTTTATTTGTTTCAGAATGTGTGCATATCCATCATAAATATGTACATGTATATAATCATGTATTATTTATAGCTTAGTAAAACCATTTTCTTCTATTTTTACATTACATCAGTTAAATGAACTTGTTTTAGAACAACTTAAGAGTTACTGAGCTTAAGTTTACTGAAATCAACTTAGAGTTACAGTGAATCTTTAGAAATATAGTTTCCATAAATTTAATAATGTAGTCAATTATTAATTTTCAATTTAGAGATATTTTAGGTCACTTTTTCCTGTAAAATTAATTTGTGGATATTTTTGAGATAAGTGCTTATAATTATGGCTTATATTTCAAATCTCAGATTTACAAATAAAAGATAATAACTCTAAAACTATGTTGATTGACTTTAGACCTAAGGAAATGTCAGACCCATATATTCTTTATTATTGTCAGACTATAATTCTTAAAGAAATCACTAGCATAGATAACTGTGAACTTAAGGTTCAGAAATAGCATCAGCAAGCAATGGATAACAGCTTGAATGATCATTTCTTTTTACACTTGATCTTAGCCAAAAGGCCGAGAAGCGATAAAATGATCATTTCTTTTTAATGGCAATGCATCGCTGATTTCTTAAAAAGTGAACTCCTTAGACATCTAACTTTCTGTTGTCATTATTTTGGTAGCATTAACTATTTAATATGAGAGCTCTCAAATATGATCTAAGTTACAATGGTGGGTTGAGGAGGAAATGAGGTGAAATAATGTTGGTTTCCAAGAAATTTTGTATATGAGGCTTATCAGTGTAGCTCTCCAGAAGTGAAAAGTAGTGAAAGTAGACCACTTTCCCCTCTATAGGTGTAGATGAAGGTATAGTTCTCTCTGAGGTCTGTTACATGAGGGAAAACCAGTTTAGAACTGTATGTGCAGAACAATCTCATCTCAGAAGGGTCTTTTTCTTTCCATCCAAATTATTTATCACGTATGTTTACTGTGGAGTACCTATTGTTTGCCTGGAATATATGACAATTCTAATTTTGTATTAACTAACAGGGAGATCCTTAATGTCTTGTCTTCTCTCTGCCCCTGTTTCATTGTCCCTGTAAAAGAGAAGGCGTGGAGATGATCAAGATTCTCTGGCTAGAAGAACTATCAATTTCTAAGCGACTAAATCAATTACTTTAACACTTTGAGAGACACCTTTATTTTACTTTTATAGTTCATCTATATCATATGTTTCTCTGATAGAAAAAGCTGGGTTTACAGTTTTCACTGAAACATTAACTCCTAGTAAATATGTGTTCTGTAAGCATCAAGGAAAGGCATTTTTGGGTGCTATGTTAAGAAGCATGGTTGGAAAAGCAAGAGTTTCCATTACTTGCAAATGAGCAGAATGTTTTCAAAATAGTACAAACCAGAAGCCTAAATCATTAATCAAGATGTAAACATAACCAATTCAGCCATTCACAGGTCACTGTGTCATTTGGGTGCTGAAATGTAAAATATTAACATTTAAAGAAAATGCAAAGGCTATAGATGATTCTATTTGCATTGTAGTTTTTATTTCTGGCCAAAAAATCTTTTAGCTCTCGGTTTGTATTAAGCAGAAACTCCATGGCCGTCAAGCTATCTTTATTAATTATTATTATTATTTTCATAGAAGAACTGGGGAATATACCAGAAGTGTGGGGGTTGAGCAGATTCACGAGAGACAGAATGGGGAGCAGAACAGGTGGATAAACTGAAACACACTGCTGAGGGGAGCAGTGGACGAGATAGGAGAGGTCTGCTGCACCATGTGGGTTAACTCCTTGGTGGGGGATTGAACCCAGGCTGTCACCGTGATAGCAGAGACTCAACCCCTAGGCCACCAGGTAGGCCTGAGTCACCTTTATAGATAGATCTAATCATTTGAAATAGTAGCTACTTGGTTGTGGGTATGGCTTCACCCGTGGGTGTCCATGCTTGGGGCAAGGTGCCAAACAGGAAATGTGCCAATGATTTAGCAAACCTCACCAATGGCATTTCAGCATGGTTTTGAAACAGAACGTATTAGTGAGGAATTGCAAACTGCCAGAATATTCACATTTTAGATTGAATGGTAGTCTATGTGAGGGAAATGACTAGAACTTTGAGTTTATGCTTACAATTTATTATGTATTTAAAAATAGTTTGAATAACATAAGAAATTGAATCATCTCAGGACCCAGAAAATAACTGCTAATTAATTTTACTATAAGATGCTATGCTTTTAGAAGTTATTTTCTTATTTTTCACTTTTTCTTTTAAGAGTTATTTCTTTATGGTAGTGTCCATCAAATGCATAGCCTTATTTTATGTTTATAAAAATCAATACTCAATTTAGAAATTGTCTTAATTTATTCATCAGTCTCACACATACAACTATTCATTGAGTGGAAGATAAAGAGAACTTTTCCTTCTGTCTTGCTTCATATTTTCTCATTTCATAATAGTATTCAGCCTCTTAAACTAATTTTGGCATGGGGAAGGAAAGCTCATAAGAATAACCTCAGCGTAAGGAAAAAATTCTAATGAAGGTGTATGAGGTTGAAAGCTTAAAATGATTTAAAGTTTTAAAATACAGAAACTGGAATTGATGCTGCAATTTTCAAACATGCTTGGGTTTTACAGATTTTCCACAACTTGAGCAATTTGAGCAAATGACTGATTCAGAGACTTACAGTATTGAATTCCTATTACGGGCAATGAAGCCAGACCCTGTGAACAAGGCATCTGTGTTTTTCCAGGGGTTATTTACTGGGTCATCTAGACCACTGGTGTTCAAAAACCAGCCCTCGAGCCAGAGGCAGAGGGATCAGTTGTGCTGTTTAGTACATGTATGGATTCCTGGATCAAAAATGACTTACTGAAATCATCCAGGATGTACCCTAGATATTATTACTTTGAAACTCTTCAGGTAATGTTGTTCTGGATGCACTGTAGCATGATTTTCAGGAAGGTCCATATGATAATATTCACCCTGGTTTGGATATTTGATAAGGGAAAAGGGAGAGACAGAGAGGGAGGCTATTGCCTTCTCCTAATGGGAACACAACACATAGACACAATGCACAAAGCTTCCTGCCAAATGAGTGTTTCTCAGAGCTCTGCACCATTCATTCTGGCATCGTTACTCTTCCAGCCATCATTTGTTACCTTTTGGTGAACTCGGTCTGTGATTTGAGGGAACATAGATGCTCCAAAACAGTGTGAATAACAGCTTTAGAAGTTTTTTGCTGTTTTTCTACTTGTTGGGAGCAGCAGAATTTCTCAGACCCCTTGACAACTCTTTGCTTGACAAAATGACACAATAAAGAAGATTGATATCAAGGTCTTTTAGATAATTGTGCAGGGAGAAGCTTCAGCAGCTATACATTAGCTCTACTATATTTGTCAACAGTTGAGTTAAGTAATCCACAAGAAGTCATTTAAAATAAATGACTCTAAATTTATTTTCACACCAGTGTTGATAATAGCATTAAGCACTGGCTTACTTTAGTGCCATGAATAGACTTTAAATCTTACATAGTACATGATTGTTAATCACAGTAAGGAAATTTGGGAAAGAGATAAAAAGCAACAGAGTCAATTCATCCTGACTCTAATATATGCATATCCAGAGTCAGGGAATAGAATAATGTTTTCTAAAAGAAAAACCCAATCAAAAGGCTTCAATTCTACTGCATTGAATTTCCCCTGTTTTTTTTTTTTAAGATTTATTTTTATTTATTTATGCATATAAGAACGGGGTGTAGGCAAGAGGTGCAGAGTTGAGAGGATTCTCCAGAGACAGTAGGGAGCAGAGCAGGCAGATCTAGTGAAATACACTACTGAGGGGAGCAGGAGGAGAGAGGAGAGGTCTTCTGTGCCATATGGGTCACCATTCTGACCGGGATCAAATTCATGCCACAGTAACTGGCAATAGCTTGATAACTCTGAGACTTTAACTCCTGTGCAGCAAGGAGGCCCTTCTCTTAAAATAGAAATCTATTTTCTTCTGGAGACTCCTTCTAAAATCTTTGCCATTTTCCTTCTTATATATTTTAGCTTTATAGGTCAATTTTCTACGTGAGGAATAGGTGAAATGTATACCATATTTTCTCATAAGTAGTTGTTATTTTACTTTTTCTCATCTTGGGATGTAATTAATTTGGAAAAAGTGTTTTCATTTTTAAGTGACCTTTTTTTGTGTCAAATATCTGAACTGAATTAGACTTCAAGGTTACTTATATTTTTAGTGCTACCACAATAAATTGTACTTGTCTAACAATGGTCATGTTAATAAGAGTACAGTGAGAATTTTTTTATTACTTTCCCCAAGTGAATTACTTGTTTTCACATAACATATAAACATACTACCATTTTATAAGATACAGTTTGACTATTTATAAGAATAAGTTTGGCTATAGTCAGGAAAAATTAACTAGAAAATATAGCAAAATAGTCCCTGTTTAAGAATTTATAGACAGTAGTATTGTTATTTGGATAATTCAGTATATATTTTATGAATCAGAGAGCCTGTTAATTCCTTGGGTTATAAAATCCTAATAAAAGGAAATGCCAGTTTAACCAGAACTCACAATATAATACTCTCTCATCTTTTACATTCATAGTAACTAACTTTACATATTTTATTGGTTTGTTCATTTATTTTCACTTTGGCCTTTGTCGATGTAGTCTCAAGAAAGGAGGGATTTAGTATATGTTCTGTCCCCCAAATCTTGGTGGTGGCTGGGGTCAGAAGATGTTAAATAAATATTTGCTGATTAGATGAAAGCAAATTAAAGGATGGGTAGGTAAGTGAATAATGATAGAGTCCATGTACGTGAATACTGTGTAATTTGGTAACATCCAACACTATTGTTTAATTTGTCTCTGGCAGGCTTTTCCCTTCAAAATAAATAAGAATTTATGAACTACAAAGGGCCTGGGGGCAGGAACATGGCTACAGCTATGTTGCGGTTTCCAGAAGGTGAATGTCAACAGTATAATAATTGTTTATTACTCAAATGGGAATTCTCCCATAAATACCAAGATCATGGCGGATAAAAGACTTGTGACCTTACCAATGTTTTGATCTGTCAGACACACCAAAGGATTTAAAAGTTTGAGACTTTGACTAACAGTAAATGCATTTTGCCAGCTATTTTCAACTTTCACTTAAAAATTCATTTCAGGTCAGAAACTTTATGGTGTCCTTTTTCCTCAGGTCAGCTGGACATATAGACCTGACTTTACCTGTGTAATTGCAGCTGCCTTCCCTGACTTTACCTGTGTAATTGCAGCTGCCTTCCCAGTTGCCCATTGCTGCCTTCTGGAGTTTATAGTTTGACTGGTAGCGATAATGCTACCTGATTTTGTCTGTGAGGCAGAAGTTCCAAAATGTGATTGAGTTTATATAACTTCTACTTGAGTGGAGAGCACTATTTTGCCCTTCAAAAAAAAAATGTGCTAGCATATGTCCAGAATCATTTACTACATTTAGACTCCATAATCCCCTGTTTTGTAACCATGTTCTTCGTGTCCTCAGCCAGGGGGAATGTGAATCCATTTGTTATTAAATTTAAAATCAAAGTACACTTGTGCATCTTAGATATTGGCAACATGGGTAGTGTCAAATTTGTTAATTCCAAGGAAATTCTAGAATAACCAGCTACCCCTGGAGACATGATTCTCATGGACATCATGGGAGCAGAGATGCTCAGTTCTGAACTTCTGTGTGCAAGGTATTTTGCAATATTCCTTACCTGTGTTATAACATTAAATGTTATTAAAATTCAAGTTCCACGTAGATGAGATATATTGCTAGTAATTGAAAAAAGAATCTGAAAAAAATTATGGGGTACATATTGTTAACCTCATTTTTCAAATGGGAAAACTGAATTTCCCAAGTTTAGTCATGTATTCAAGGTCTCCTCTCATAGGTTGTGAAGCCCAGCCTTAGGTCTGACTGAGTCTGAAAGCCAACATTTTCATTAACTCTCTTAATGGCAAAACTAAGAACTCTGCATTTGAAAATATTTATGGAATATAAAATAAAAATCACTGCTAATCACTAGCTTGAAAAATCATTGTGAACAGTATCTGCAGCTGGTATATTTATGCAGAATTATTATAATTTTATTTATTAGGTGTCAATAATTCTCTCACTAATTAGTGACTAGCTCCTGAGATGCATCAGACATGCTCCTCATTACAAGTCTAGTACTAACTAAAATAACGTCTCTATCTTCACAGAACTCCCAATTCTGCTTTGCTGTTCTATTTTATGTATCTAACATGTATGTGAAAAATCTTCCTAATGTAATTAATCAAAAATTTAAATAACTGAGCTTTTTTAGCATCTGTACAACTAATTTCATTTTTATTTAATTTTGTAAGGTGATAATTAAAAAAAAACAACTAAGCATTCCCCCTACAATGAGTAATTCAAGTTCCACATAGATGAGCTGCATTTCTAGTAATTGAAAAATGAAATGTCATATATCACAGTACTAGCTGTTGGACTTAAAGCCCTGGCAAGGGGAAATATGTATATACTAATCTCAACAGGCCAGATGAGATTCTAGTCACTCATTGCTCTAAATGTTTTTTTCTTTTAAGCAAAACTGATAGGTGATTTCATAGTTAAATAGTTTTTCATTTGCCTTAGACGGATTCATTATAATCTCTAAAGCATAGTAGCAATATGCACTTACTATATTATTTCCGTCTTAGATATTATTACTTTTTGAGAAGGTGTTTTACATGTTAACATCTTTCTGTTCTTCTAATATCTTTCTATTCTAGTCTATCTGTTCTAGAAATGAAAAGCATTTTCTGTCACTTCCCCTTCCATGATACTCAATGTCATGACTTATATTGCATGATAGAGGAAATGAACACAAATTAATAATAAATTAATTCCAAGTGTATTTGCCAACAATCTTTCTGAATAACACTTCTTTGATGTACATTCAGGACTCAACCCTGACTCACACAGTCCTTTTTCCTTAGCCCGCCTGAAAGCAGTGGGGATTGACTCATGTTATATCCCTGTTGTGCCACTTACTAGCTATATAAGGTTAGGTAGCTCGTTACTGTCTTTCAGTGTAGGTTTCTCTCATGTGTTTTAATGTTTATCATTTGCCTTAGTGACCTCAGAGGATTGTTTTGAGACTTGAAGGAAATTGTGCTTGCAAAAGTGTTTTATAAGCTCTAAAACCACATGCAAATAGATACTATTTTATGCCTATAATTCTGAGAAGAAAATATGTAGTGTAAAGATCACGAGTTTAGGAGGCTTTTTATTATGAAACCATCAAGCTATTAAGTTCTTATTTTTTAAAGATTTATTTATTTATGCATACAAGAGCTGGGGTACAGGCCAGAGATGTATGTGGTGGGGGGGCGAGAGGATTCACCAGAGACAGAGTAGGGAGCAGAACAGGCAGATTGACTGAAACACGCTGCTGAGGGGAGCAGTGGGCAAGGCAGGAGAGGTCTGCTGCTGCGCCATGTGGGTCCCCTCCCTGGCTGGCAGCAGGGATCGAACTTGTGCTGCAGTGGCTTCATAGTGCATTGCTTAACCCACTGCGCCACCAAGGAGGCCCAAGTTTTTAAGTTCTTGATCTTCACTTCCTGTCTTTGTGCACTGTCCACCTTGTCTGGTGTGTCCTGTGTCACTCTATTTATTTACTCTAGAGTGGGACTGAGCTTCAGTCACTCCATCTTGACCTCATTTCCTGCACAATACTAGACTGTTTCCTGCCTCAGGGCCTTTGCATATGCTACTACTAATTTCACAGTTCCTGTGGATTGGTACAATGAGTAAAACTTGTCACATTTTACCCTAAAGCAAGGCCAGAGAGGGTGGCTCACTTTCTAATGAGAAAAGAGCCAATTAGTGGCAGAAGCTCAGGACAATGAGAAATTATTTTGGAAATCCCTGGAACCTCTGCTCTCTTTCAGACTGACTTCCACTTGAAACATAGGCCTCATAAGAAAAACTATGCAGAATTTTGTTAGTACCGAAACAATGTTTCTTTCCTTTCTTCTGTTTTGAAAAATGTGAGGGTTAAGTAAGTCAACATACTATTGAGCTGAATGTCTGACTCTATGGCGATAGACAACCGATGATCGTCCTTTTTCCTTGTACTTCCTCACCATTTTTATTTATTTTAAAAAGAGAACTATAATTTTCTTCTATCTTGATTTTCCGGTTAACAGCAAGTACAATTTCTTCCACACTTTAGGTATGTTAGACTGTTTTTTTGTACAGGATAGTTGGGATAGATTTCTCTCCTTCTACTACTGCTACCCACAATATTTTATTTTCTTTTTATAAGCTAGGGCTAGGTATTTTGCAATCTTGTCTTAGAGTGGCAAAAAAAAATTATCTAATGAGGTGAAAGGACTAGCTCTATGTTATAAAATTTAGTGGTTAATTTGGAATATATCAGAACATTAAGATTTATATTCTTTGGAATTCTATTGAGTAAAATATATTGAGGGGTTCCTCATCCTACATCTACTGAAAACATCCCCAATTCAAGTACACAAGTGCACATGGAGTCTTGAAATGTGCTTCTGAAATTGCTCATGCTTGTACTTTATCACCAGATTCTGTTTGGGAAATTAATGCCCCCTGAATCTGAACCTGAGCGAGAACATACATGGGACAGTCCTGAGCCCAACACTTTGCAAGAAACCAAACTCAGTTCAGGTTCCCCCATCTGTGGTCAGGATCTTTCCATGTGAGTATGTGGACCAGCCAAGAGCATCCAATCTGGTGGGCCACATATGTCCAAAAACACTAGAGGGTTTTTTTTTTTTAGGCCACTAAATTTTGGGTGATTTATAATTTAACCTTAGGTTATGTGTTGAACATGTACACACAAACACACACACACACATAAATAGAGCAGTCACTTTTCTGGCAAGTTTAATAGTAAATACAGTTTGACTGATTAGAAAAAAAGATTGCAATGTTATCAGGCTAGGAATGCTGGATTCAGGACCTTCAGTATGATATAAAATACAATAGAATTAGGAGCCCTTCATGTCAAGATCATGTCAGTTTTAAGCTTATAGAAAGCCTAAAACAATCTGGCTCAGCAAATAGTGACAGACAAGACAGAGAATCTCAGAGGGGGCTCGAGTTCCCGTGAGAACTTGATCAATGACTCAAAGATGCAACCAATTTCATCTTATGGCTCCTTTTCCTCTCATTACACCTAGTCTGCAGACTGCACACAATGATCCCATAAAGAATCTCCTAGCTCTTACTTTAGAATGCAAGAGTTTTAAGTCCCATCAATTTGAATCACCAGTGGTAGTGGAGATGTGACTCTCATCCCAGCATTCCCTCAATTCTAAAATTCAGTCTGATAGATAAACTTGGGTCACATGCACACATCTTTGTACCTTTAAACTGTAGAATTGAAACTACATCCTGAAGAGTCTCTTGTGGTTAATCCCACTCAAATCACTAGGACAGAAAGCAGTGGGTGGCCACTATCACATGCCTTTCATCCTTATCACATCAACTCCCCATTTCATGTGTAAGAAACAATGCACCCAAACTTCTGGCTGCTTCTGCTAAGGAGCAGTTGAAGAGAAAAGAGAAACTGACTGAGATCATCATGGGTTTGGACAGAGTCAAATATTTTCAAGTTTGGACAGATTCCACAGTACTTTGCAAACACTTTGATACATCTCAAGACCACAAGGCAGAATTATTAGAGTCCAGGCCATTTGGGGGACCGTTATTCCATTAGAAAAGATAAACTATCCTTGCCCTCCGGAGGCCCCCAGGCTAAAGCTGACATATTTTTCAGAATGATTTGCACACAGGCAGAGCAGTCAGTCAGCTTAAGGTGGGACATGTGCTCTTGAAGTTGTGCCAAGAGCTGAACACTGAACAGGCTGTTCATGCAGGGCTGTGGGGGTCAGGGAAACAAAACCCGAAAGTGAAACATAATGCCTGGAGAAAGAAAGAAAAGGTCAGATGTACATATTCTTCATCAGATAATAAAATGCTAACCTAAAAATTTCAGGTACACTAATATCCAAAATAAAACGGATATTCATTAACGTGTCACTTAATGACTGGGATGTATTCTAAGAAATGCATTGGTAGGTCATTTCATAGTGCAGATGTCAGAGTGTAATTACACAGACCTCCCACAAGCCTAGACGAGAGGGTAGGGCCCATTGGGGCCCCCGTTGTATAGATGGCCCTGTCCATGACAAAATGTGGCGTGAAGGCTGGTCTGTCCTGTATACTACATGTGCATTAAGTACTTACATGATCTCAGTCCTCCTAGCAATGGTGTCAGTGCATTTGTTTTTCGTGAGCAGCTGGCCTAGCCATGTGGCCAGTAAGTGGTAGACCAAAGATTAGACTCTATATGTCTCAGATCAGTGTAAATGTCCTGCAGTACATTATACTGCTAGTGAGGTACAATTACTAGAGAATACCATAGTAAAGCAATATGGAATGGACTGAATTTCTAAAAGCTTCAAAATAACAGATTTTGATCTTAGTTCTGGAAAAGAAAATGAACCAAGTTTAGGAGGAAGAGAAGAGGTGGATTAACAGGCCATTGTAATGACCTGAAAAGATTAATTTCTTCAAATTTTCTAATATCTTTGTTTAAAAATCATTCATTTGTCCTGGTAAGATCTTGTGAACTAGTACCTAATTGATGTTATTGGATAAAAGTGGTACCAAAGTAGGCTAAAACATTTATGAGGAACTCATTTTTGTTGTAGTCTGGTATGGGGATTTCTAAATTGTTAGAATTAATTTAAAATAATTCTAATATTTCTTTAATAATTTAATATTTTTATGAGTGTGTAAGTTGTGGCAAGTGGGAAATTAAAAATTTCCTAAGCTTTTGTTAAAGCTGTTTTGTTGTTGAAACCCTACAACCATATATTTATAATTTTAGTACAAAGGAAACATTAGTAATGATAGTATCATAATATAATTTAAAAATAGACTTTTTTTATACTTTCACATTTCAAATAGATGTAGTTCAACATTGTATTTCAACATAATTGTTTCTCTTTTCACAAATATAAATACCCAAAATGAATTGAGAACACTTTGAGAATATATGGCTTGTATATTGTTAGTGGTAATTTTTATCATTGTAGGATTTTTTTTTGATGATTGCATTTTATTAAGAAGTGATCAACAGAAAAATCTGGTGTGTATTTGTAGCATTTGGTTTTGGTTTTTGTTTCCCCATCTAAATTTTATTGATTCTTCATTCAGCATTTGATTTTGAAATGAAGATAATTACTTTATGCTTCACCAACTCTTTTCTCTTTTTACTTCTATCAGAGTTATTGGGAATGTTGATTTTCCTCCTAGGTTCAAGTTCAATCTTTCTGTTTTTGATAATCCCAATCTTTTATGCATACTTCCGGAGGAAGATCTTTGATACCAATGCCCCACAGACTTCTTAAAGTAATTCTGATGGACAGACTTAGTGATGTTTTTTTTTTTTTCCCCCACAAGCCCAGTTCTTGTCTTACCCATGAAATTGCTTTGGTATGCATTTTATTAGGCTCAAAGTCTTAATACTCTTTCTCCTACTGAGAAATGAAGAGGATAGAGCTCTCTGGATAAACTTATCTGCTAGGAAGGGAAATAGAAATGTAATGTCCGAACTGCCCTTGTATCATTTGGCTGTGCTGTGCACAAATGCATCTGAAGACATTTATCTGACTCTAAAACTGAGATCTTCATGAAAGAAGGTTAGCTCTCTGAGGGTCAATAACTGGGGGTCTGTCCTCTAACCTATGGGTGACTTTTGAGTATTCAACCAGACCTGTGGGTTAAAAGAGAAGTGGCTTTAAAATAGTTCAGATTTACTGTGACTGGCAAAGAGGTGAGTTGTACAGAGGGAGAGCAATGGCCGTACAACAGTTCCTGCTGTAAAAGAGCCTACCTTGAACTTGCTGATTGAGAAGAAATAATACAGTGCCTTGCAAATACACCATGCTGATGGATGTCTTCTGCCAGAATGGCACTCACTGTATTTGCTCTCTTCCTGTTTGATGTCAGCATCTTAGCACTCAGCATGAACTCCACTATAGCTAACTGTCAAAATAAGTTATTTCTAGTCAATAATGAATGCTTCCCTAACATGTTATTATTGAAAATAACAGGTTCCAAATGTGTGACCGTATGGTATACAATTCATTTTCTTCCTCTGTAAGAATCGGATTTTCTTGTCATTAGAGTTGAATTGTGTGTCGACACTGTACTAAGTTAGAGCATCCAGAATCCAGAAGAAAGGCAAAAAGTTGCATTGAAAGATTATAATAACAATTGCAATTGAATAGTGACTTACAGTCTGTAAAGAGCTTTTAAAGTACTCTTTGGAATGTCTTGTCACTCTCCTGGGAAGATAACATATGTGTTTTTATTTCCATTTTGGTAAAGAGTGCATTTACGTTGTGAACTTAAGTGATTTGCCCACCCTCATCACAAAACTAGTAATTGAGAGCACCAAGGCTCGAGGTCTGCTTCAAATCTAATGTTCTTTCTTCCTCTACTCTAAAAGTAAACTCTAATTATCTGGAAATTACTTGTCTGTTCTTAACAATAGAAAAGAAGAAGCACAGTGGCACATGATATGAGAATAACGAAAAGCAGCCCAGAGAACATGACCGACTGACTACATCTTGGTGGTTGCATTCGGTCAACACACTAAAGAGAGTGGTGTAGATAGGATTTGATCATATTTCTAATGTGGCCCTCCCTGGTGGCACAGTGGGTTAAGCAATGCACTATGAAGCAAACCACAGCCACTGTAGCACAAGTTTGATCCCTGCTGCCAGCCAGGGAGGGGATCCACATGGCGTGGCAGACCTCTCCTGCCTTGACTGCTGCTCCTCTCAGCAGTGTGTTTCAGTCAGTCTACCTATTCTGCTTTCTACTCTGTCTCTGGTGAGTCCTTTCACCATCCTGGACTCTGGCCCGTACCCCAGCTCTTGTATGCATAAATAAATAAATCTTAAAAAACAAAACAACAAAAAATTTCTTATGTGTCCCCAAATCACGTTAAATGGTTATTAAAACTAAACGTCATGTTTGGTTATTAAAATGAAACATTCTTAGATTCTTACAGGCATACAGAGTTTATTGTTTTAGGAGGACATATGCATATGACGTTTCCTTTGTTCCTTCTTCCTTCTCTCTCTCCCTGCTTTCCTCCTCTCTACCTCATGGCTGGTCTCCTTCCCTTATTTTCTTCCTCCCTTTCCTGCTTCCTTCCATCCTTCCTTCTTAATTCTGATTACATATTGAGTTCGTAATATTAAATAGCATCCCATTTTCCCACTTATAGTTGCCTAGTTTAGGTTACTCTAGTTTAGCAAAGGAATTCTGTCCCTTGCTAACATTTAATAGACTTTTAAAGAAATTGTTTTTACTGAAATGTTATGCCTGCCATCCAGTAGCAATGAGTCCTAGTGAGAACCACCCACTTTCTACACATCAGAAGTGCTTCATTCAAGGGAGTCTGTGTTTCGTTTAACACTGGCCTTCAGTTAGACTTGGATGATCAAAATAACATCACATGATGGATAAAGCAAAGTGATGAAAGATGACAGGACCCTGAGAGTGAATCTTCAGTTCCATTCCACTAATTCCACTGCTCTTAATTTAACAAATGAAATCAAAGATTCATTTTGCAATAGATGCTTCTAGAAATAAAAGATGTTTGTAAATTTGTTTCAGGGCAGGGAGAGGGGCACCCAAGTAATCCCAAACCTGTCCACTCTAAACAGGTTCTACCATCTGCTGCATTAGACAAAGCATATAAGCCCTTTAATGCAAAGGAACTTAATGCAATTAGTATGCAATACAGAAAAGACAAATAATATAGTTTCCAAATCAAGTACCCAAAGTTACCCATTGCCTCATGGGTAAAAGTCAAGCCAAATGGGATTGGCCCAAAGCAAGGTCCAAAAGCCTGCCACAAGTCTAAAATACCTTCTGGTGGGACCCGTAGAAAAGGGTCAGAAACAGCCAGACCAATCTTGGGGGAAAAGAGCAAAATCAAAATCAAGATGAAAGCTGCCATTGTTAACCTCCCCATGTGTCTCTCACCCACATCTGTTTCAATCAGTCCAGTACCAAGAAGTACAGTTTCTTCATATCGCTCTGCTCCACAGGCCTCCTCCAAGTCTTCTTGTTCTCCATCCTGCTTTATTTCCACTCCAGTCTCCTCTCCAGCTTCTTCTCCACCCTGCTCAGCTCCACCCTTCCTAGGTTGGCAAGGGGGGCATGGAACCTCCTCTTTTTCTGAGGACCACACTGGTACAAATGAATATGCTTCCCTTCATAGTATGTAAGGCCTTTGCTTTTTAAGCAGTGCTTTACTCTTAAAAAAAAATCTGAAAGGTACGAATTGTCCTAATAAATAATATTTTATGTAATTCTTTATTTTCAGTAGCATAATATTTAAGGAGAAAGTAAGTTACAGCCATTTGTTTTCTACTGAATTAATCTTCATGACAAATCAGGAATCAGATCTGTTATTACCATGTATCCTTGGTATTCTTTGAGAATGTGCTCATCCTTCAGGAATTCTCTTATCACTTTGGAGATTCTATTGCTAGCGCTTGGTGGTAGATTCTCCTTGGTTTATAAACAACACATCTATTCACTTTGCCATGTTACTCTATTGTGGCTCAGTCTAGAAGAACCTGAGCACTTTCTTCTGGCCTGTGGCACTGGGTTTGGCCATTGATTTGCTTTTAACACTGAATGGTATAGGAGTGTCATTCTGATGGAGGTTAAGAGTAGAAAATGTAGGCTGGGGGTGTTACAAGACCAGACTCGAACTGGGGTAGAAGTGATAAATGTAGTTGTTAAACAAGCTGTAGAAATGAAAAACCCTTAGATGCCAGCTGCTATAGTGATGATCTGAGGGCTATAAAAATTATCTGAAGGATGGGCCCTACCTGGTGGCGCAGTGGGTTAAGCAATGCACTGTGAAGCAGACCATAGTCACTGCAGCACTGAGTTTGATCCCTGCCTGGGGGCGGGGGGAGGTGACCGGCTTTGTGCAGTCAGACCTCTCCTGCCTCGCCTGCTGCTCCCCTCAGGAGTGTGTTTCAGTCAAATCCGCCTGTTCTGTTCCCCACTCTGTCTGGTGGATTCTATCACCCCACCACAACTCTGGCCTATACCCCAGTGCTTGTATGCATAAATAAATCTTTAAAAAAAATTATCTGGAGGCTCTGGCCAGAGGTGGAGATATGGAGATGGAGAACTATTTTAGACAATCACCCTTCTTTCAAGTCTGCGCAGTCATACCCTAGAAATAACTAATTTAGCAATGGATAACAACTCTGCAAAGGAACCGGCCTCTCCCCAAAGGAAGGACTCTGTGTCAGTAGAATTTCTGCACTAGCAAGAGGCAGCTCCCCTGCCCACCTGTGCAGATGCCTCTCTTTTTCTTTCTCCTTTTCCTAATATACCTGTCCTTTTAAAATATAACCTTGGCCTGCTGTTGTCTTTGTCCTTGTCTCCAGGGGGAACTCTCCATGTGCCGCCGGAAGTGTAACTCTGGTGAAACTTTTCTCAGAGGTAACCCAAAGACCCTGCTCATTGAAATCAACACATCCCCAAAATGACATCAATTCTAGCAGGGATTTTAAATATTCTTGCATGTTTCAATTTGGCCTCTTAGTATTCACCCTGAGAAGATCGCACTTCACTTTTGTTATTGGTCCCAGAATGGAGATACTTGAGAAGACTAAAATTTAATCTAACCTACAGAAAAGTCCATCTGAGGCCAATCATGCCTAGAGGAACAACATTTAACTTCAGATTTGTGAGTGAGGGCAAAACAAAAAGAGATTTTATACTTTGAAGCCACTAGTGTTTGGGGTCATTTGTTATGCAGCATTACTCTGGCAAGTCGAGTTCATAAATTCTCTGAGGTTTCCTTCCATGTTATTGTATTTTCCTAGGTTTTCCATTTTCCATTCAAGTTAAAACACTTCCATACACCACATGCTGGTTCTACAAGCAGGTCAAACTACCATCCTCTAGAAACTTCTATGTCAAAACTCCATGACAGAATTTTCTAGCCATATAATGTTGAGGAACAGAAATAATAATAAATGTTTATTTTGAAGAAAGGATTAAGAGGGATTAGGTTGAAGTTGACCTTAGGGAATCTTTTATAGATCAATGATCAATTCTTGGGCAGAACTGGTGGGAGCGACAATTTCTCTTATAGAACTATTTAGAAAGAAATACATCTCATCTTTTTCCTTTTTTCCCAGCACAATTAAAAATTATTAGTGTTCACATTCTTGTAAAAGAAATATAAGCACCTACTTTATCCACTTACCTTCGAGTAGGTGACCCAGTGTCTTACTCATTTTGCATTCTAGGAAAACAACTATATGTCTTGAATAAAATATATTGATTGTCAATTATTTCCCTGCAATGATGACTTGCCCATGACTTGCAGATGCAAGGAGAGCTTTGCTTTCTCTCTGTTTGAGCAATGCCTGGAGGGCTATCTCAGGCCTCTCTGAAATGCTCTGCCTTTTGTAGTGGCTGTAGGGTGAGCACAGCAACTATTACAGAAGAATTCATGTTTATGTAATCAATCAATTCTGGTGAATTTGTATTATTCCCTTTGTTTCTATCCCTTATGAAATGTTTTAAAATCACCAAAGTTAATAATAACCTTTAAAAAAATCGTGTTCTTCATAAGTTCTTTTGATGGCCATGTAATGTAGTTAGTAAATTGGTTTTATTTCTTCTTCGTTGCTAAAATGTGTAAATGATATTCAAACAGTTTTCAGTTGTTTATCCAAGAGAGAAGGTAATTAGAAATGAGACAGAAACACTTTATATTTTATGAGTGTATGATTCTATGGCAACACAATTCGCCTGTTAAGTACAAGAAGAAAAACTCAAAGAATTAAATCAGATTATGCTTCATACGTCCAGTCCTTTTTAAAGTCTCTGGAAATTTACAGGTTTATATATTAAGTTGCATATCACACATATAAATAATGGGTATCATAAAGACATAGCATTAAAATTTGTGGTCATTGACTCTGATTTTGTTATAGGAAAATGATTGAACAATGTTTTGGAGTGGAAAATTGCTGGACAAATTTCCCTGTTTAAGTGAAAATTTCAAATATTATTTATTTTGGTTTCTTTAAAGGAAAACCTTGAGGGTAGGCAGTAGACTTTCTAGTCTTCTCTACCCTTTCTTCCTGAGAAGGAATTCTACTTGTAAGATTTGTCCAGCTAATCAGTTGTAGAGAATGAAGAAGATACAGGTTTTAATATCAGTGATCTGATTATGATTATAAACGGAGAAGTAGTAATTTGCGAGATCATCATTTTAGATACAACAATTTACTTTTACTTATTTTTCATTGTATTTTTATGATGAGTATCACATAGGAATAGTAATAAAGCACTTCCGCTGTAAGTATTCTAATTTCTCTATCATTCTCAGTACTCTCAAGTCATTTTCAAGTCAAATGCTAACAGTGAAATATCCATAGAAAGGGAGGTTCCAGCTTTCCTTGCCCACTTAAGGAAGGGTGGAGCTGATTGGTGAGGGGGAGCTAAAAAGGACTTGTGTGGGAAGAAGATGATTGGGAAGAAAGTCAAGAGACGTGTGAGGAGCAGAGAGACAATAGAAGAAGCTGAGCTTGTTTCTTGGCCTTGGACTTATACCAGGAACTTGGAAGAAATGGATGGAGACACTTCAAAGGGACATGGGTGGGTGAGAGATCTGTGGGGAACCTGCCTTTATCATGACTAGTATTTTGATTTTCTCTTTTCCTTCCAGCCCTGCCTGTCCCCTTTTGCCCCTTTCTGTGAGTCCCAACCAGAAAGTGTCTCAGGCCTACGGCAAGTTTTCAGGCCTCGCTGCTCCAGTTTGGACCAAGCCTCTTTGGCTGGGCATTTACCCATGCAGGATGGGTAACTTTGGGTTTTTAATTGTAAACTATTTTACTCTATATTCTTTCTCTCCTCTCTATTGCACAGTAATAGTTTTAAAGTTCTTTTCTACTGAAGGTAGAAAAGTCTCTATATGGCATATGCCAGAATCCATTTAGAGCATACACAATAGGTTTGGGGGTCCTGGGGTGCCTCATTTTCTGCCCACAAACAAAACATTTTTGTTGAGTGAATTAGATTAGAGAATATGGACTTTGCTTTTAATAGGATATTTCTCTTTGTCATTATCTTATATTTAATTTAGAAGGTATAAATTATTATTCCTATTTGTTATGTAGTGAATTGCTATTTTTTCCAATTTATTCCTTCAGTCTAGGTTGTTCAGAATAAAATAAAACTAGAACTAAGGTAAGATTTTTTTTGTGAATCTTTTACTAGGTTAGTTCTTCGTAACAATGCCTTTCAGATTCACTTTTAAGTACAATAAGGTGCTTATACATTGTCTCGTCAAATCTATGTGGTATGTTTGGCACTTTAATGGCATTATTAATGTGTCAGTTAGAATTTGGTGAAAAGATCTCTAAGGATAAATGTCTTTCATAAAGCAAGACGGGATGTTTATGATAATATTTCTTGAGGTAGACTTTATAGTAGTCTCTGTTAAGTTGCTTTGGAAAACTATTATCCCTGCCTAAGCAAACAATAGATCCTTGAGTACCCTCTGGGGTAATTCTGCTTTAAATTGGCAAAACATGAAAATGTGCACTAAATTTCTTCTTTTTAAAGCTAAGTAATATGTGTATGTGTGAAATAAATACAAATATATATTTATATATTATATATATTTACTGTATCTATACCACATTAATATCAAGATATGAACACCCAACTGAGCGATGAACAAGTAGCAATATTGTTGCAACCTCCTCTAAATCCCTTCATTCTACACACTCCTGGAGACTCCAAGAGAGCTTCCATTTGAACCTGATTTTAAGGATCAAAAGTTGTCACTGTTGTCCAGCTGATTTTTACAACTTACACTCTGACACATCAGGACAAAGTAGAATTCAGAGCAGAGACTGTAAAGAAAGAAACATCAGTAAATTATTAAATAGCGGAAGAACATTGCCATCAACCTGGTTTGTGGTTTGTATATGTTCATATGAGTATGTGTGTGCCTGCATTTTCCTGTCTTTCCTTCTTATATCCCTGGCTAGGAAAGTTATTCACAAGCAAATCTATAATCAAACAAGGTTTTAGATACTGCTTTTAAAAGAGGTAGGTGCAGAATGCAATTATTAACAGCTTTTTTTCCCCATCCTTCCACCTATAGTACAAAAGATGCATGAATAAAGGTCGATTTGAAAAATGTTTCTCTGGACAGAAGGTTTCAAAGATGCTTCTTCAAATGTAGAACAGTTAGTTGTATGCAGCAGACAGTTGTCAATTGCTTCATTTAACATCCTCTCACCTGGTCACTGGCAGAAATGCTAGGAGATAGAGGGGACAATAGGGTGTAGTTAGCTTTTCTCTCAAAGAACAGATTTTGGGGTGTGCTTTTAATACTAAGAAAGGAGATGAAAAAAAAAAAGGAGGAAGAATTAGAGTGGTACCTTTAAGAAACAGAATGGAGACTATAACAAAATGTAGCTTAGTCATTTTGGCTCAGTGAAAATGAGCACTGATTCTTTCTGCTAAATAGGTTGAACAGGAGGAGGTATAATTAGGATTGTATTGTCCACTCTACAGGGCAAGGTCTGATCCACAGAAAGAAGGACCATATTATTTTCGAGAGAGAGGATATTATTTCAAAAGATGAGAGAGTTTGGATAGATAGATGATAGATGATAAATAGATGACTATATAAATTGTTACATAAATACATCGATAAATAAGTGGACAGGTGATAAAAAGATGAAACAAGTGGAAATGGATAAATAGCATGGTACCTTGGAATCAGAACTTAAAAAGATTATATATATTTGTGTGTGTGTGTGTGAGTCAGAGAGAGAGAGAGAGAGAGAGAGAGAGAGAGAGAGAGAAACACAAAGACAAATATTTGAGACACTCTTTTGTTCTAAATGTTAGCGATTTCTCCAGTATTAAAGCACTATTAATTCCAAGCATGGCTTACTAAGTTTTCTTTCTATTATGCAGATGAACTACTTTTTTACCTGCCTCATGAATGTTAATCAGTGAAACGTGATAGTATTTTACCATAGCATATTGTTAACCTCCTGTACCATGCCTTTATTTATTGTGCTGTACCAACTTATTTATTTCTTTTGTTGTACTAATGTGCTTTGATGATAAAAGCAAAGAAATACATGCAAAGATAATGAGATTCTGGTCAAAGGTGAGAAAAGTGTGCTATCTTCTTCTACCTACCTGACATAACGATTGTCAGCATCATATTAATTGGATCTTATTATAAGATCATATTCTATTGTTTACATCAAACAAGACAATATAAGGCATTAAAATTTGGCACTTCTTTGTACTAATTTCTGTGCCATAGGACATAAAAATGTCCTATTTTGCATTAGAAATCCAATGCCTAACAATTTGTAAGATGAGCTGTTGACTGATTTTAGGGAGGCTTCAGGCTACTCCTTATTAACTTAAAACATGACCATTAACTTGGGTATTTCAAAGACATTTTCTTTCTATGCCACGAAGCTTTTGCCTGCTAACATTTTATCAACATGGTTTCAATTGGAAATTTATTTCACGCTTTCTCATAATACCCTTCCATAGCCCACACATCTCTGACTGACAGGTCAGAATGGTGTGCCTGTGGACTGCTACGATAAGGGGAAAATCCCAAAATGCCAATTGGAACTTTTTCATCCCGGTGTACTGAAGACAGCCTTTTTCCTCTATCATCATTTATTGGGTATCCTAAGTTGAGTTGTATACTGAAGTTTAACAAGGGATAGTCCTGTCAGATTTTCAGAGTTATCCTATCCTTACACAGAAGTGTTTTATTAAATAAATAATAAAAATTAAGATTATTCAATCTTACAGAAAAAGACCTTCGGTTTTCAGAAAATATCAAGATCAGATTAAAATGAATAAGGTTCTTCGCTGCAGGGTTAGTGATAAGAAAGCTTGAGTCTGGACCAGGGTTCTTCTCCTAACTAGCTGTTTGATTTTCATCAAGTAATTTAACTTCCTAAGCCTCATTTCCTCCATGCAAAACAGTGTTACCAAACTTGCCTTAGGTAACTGTAGACTTGCATGAATCAAGGAAGTAATATTGACTTCGCAGTCTGGTTGCATACATAAATTTAATTCACTACATTCACACAACAGATAAGTTATATGTCTCATCTCATTTAATCCTTCAAGTATAAACAAAGTAGCTGAGAAATAACAAAATAAGAATTCAAGTTTGATTGCTTATACTATTTGTTCTCTTTTAAGTTATAGAAATTGATGCCAGCCACTAAAATAAACAAATAAAAGCAGAAACTCTAAGATTGTTAGGAAGAAGAGAATTCTGGGACAATGTGAATTATTTTCCATTCTCAACTCCAACTATAGCTCTTCTAAATACAAAAGATTGCATAGGCATCTATTACAGAGCTTATGTACATAGCTATATAAAATAAAGTCCACCGTTTTGTATTGTAACCTATAACTCCAGTCCAGCACCTTGGGTTTCTTTCTAACCTTCTCCTTTTTCATTCTTCCATAACCTTTCTCTAACATTGAAAAATCAGACATGTGTTATCATTGATATTTTAACTTATTATTTGACCATTTATTTGTTCCATTTTAATAATCTTCGATCAAGCCAACTACCTCTTTCCATGGTCTATGCATTCATTCCAAGCTGCTTCCATTGTCTATGCATTCATTCCAAGCTGCTTCCATTGTCTATGCATTCATTCCTAGCTGCTTCCATAGCCAGATGCCTGCTTCTTGAGTACCTCTGTCCACTCACCACCTTCTTGCCTCCTTGGTCACAGTCACACAGACAAATCCTTCTGATCCCCCTGCTGCTGTCCCATTCCTTGCTTATAGGCACACTATTGCCTGTACACTGCCTCTTGCTTCACTGCCCTGCTTTCTTGGTGACCAGGGAACACGTACCTCTAGATGACCTGCCCCTTCCTCTGCTTGTCTGCATGCCTGTCACCTAATTTTATGATCTCTGACACTCATGCCCCTCCACAAAGGGGTAGAAGGACATAGAAAAAGAAAGAGAAGGGATGATCCAAGTAAAGGAAAAAGAAGAATGAAGAAAAAGGAAGGAAAGGGAAAAAGGAGGGGGTGGGACTAACATTGAGAAGGGAAGAAGAAGAATGTGAAGAAAAGAGCGGGAAGGGAAGAGTTTGCAAAATGGAAGGACTGAGGCCTCCCTGGTGGTGCAATGGATTAAGCAACACACTATGAAGCAAACCACAGCCACTGCAGCATGAGTTCTATCCCTGTCCCCAGCCGGGGAGGTGACCCACAGGGCAAGGCAGACCTTTCCTTCCTCACCCGCTGCTCCCCTCAGCAGTGTGTTTCAGTTAGTCTGCCTGTTCTGTTCCCCATTCTGTCTCTGGTGGATCCTCTCACTGCTTGCACCTCTGGCCTGTACCCCAGTGCTTGTATGCATAATAAATAAGTCTTAAAAAAATGAAAAAGGGAAAAACTGTAGGAAAGGAAGAGAATGGGATGGAGAAGAGGAATCAAAAAACAAATGAACCAGAGGAGAAAATTAAAAATGAAGACTAAATACTCAAGCAAAGGCTTTGTCATAAATCTAGACATATGTGTATGTTTATGTAAATCTGCTGTGGCGACTCCCCACACTTAGATTATGGAAGAAAGTTCTTCCTTGGGTTGACAGTGGTCTCAAAATACTTCATATTTTGCTTAGTGCAATCAGTCTCCCAACCAAATTAGTCAGTTGTGTCTCTTGGCCTCTCCTTCCCCCTAAATCAACGGTAACCACTGCAAAAAGCATACTATCTTCATGACCACTGAGTCATATGCTAACACGTCGTGAGGCCTGCACTCATCTACACTTCACATATAAGAAATCTGGGGATCATTTTGGTTTTGAAAAGCGTGATTCTCATATTTAAATATATATTATTTATTCTAAATCAACAATACATTATTTGTAGACGTGCTAGATTTCTTATGAAAGGAGTTTTAGCAATTCACATTCACAAGAGGATTACATACTAGTGTTTCACAACCAGTGCCTCACATCCACTAGAACAGTAATCCTCATTTCATTATTTACTAGTCTAATTAGCATGAAGTGGTAGTTAATTTTGACCTTAATTTGTGTTTCCAAATTTTGACTGAGTAATTAAAAAAAAATTATTTATTGGCCATCTGAAATCACAGTGAATTTTTTCAGTGAATTGTCAAATGGTGTTCTGCTCATTGACTAACTGGATTAACGTCTTTTTGCTCAGTTTAAGAGCTTTTTATATAAATTAGATAATAGTCCTTTTTTCAGAATTGAAAACTCTATATTCCAAAACAATTTTAAGTTATTGTTTGGCCTAGGTAATAATCTGTCATAAATTATTGAATTTCTTAATATTTAAAATACTTTACTTATAGCCTCTGGATTTTAAAATTTGGTTAAGCAGAGCCCTGACTGTACATTAATTATTGTACATAGTAGTTTTATTTTTTGTAAACATTTAACACAAGTATTTTTATAATTTTTCTGATATATATGGTGAAAGGTCATGTAAACACTATTATTTATTTTTTCAGATGAACAATGTTTTTCTGGAACATCATAAAATAGTTGATCATCCTTTAAATTAATTGAAATATCACCTCGCCTTGCATTAAATGCATATGTTCTAGTTTCTATTTCTAGCTTATTTTTGACCCAATACTATATTGATTTGATTAATATAATTTTATAAACATGTTTGCTATATTGTAGTTGTTTTTCAATTATTTTTCATGCATTTTGATGATTATGGAATACTTATAATTACTTATGTATTTTTGAAGATAAAAATGTGTTCAGTGATTATATTGCCACTGCAATTTTAGAAAATGGGGAGTTTTCTAAATACTTATTTTAAAATAGGAGCTAACAATAGAATTTGAATACATATAATTATTTTAGTCAGATAGTAATCAACTTACTCATTGTAATAGTAGTATTAGTGCTATAATCTTTTATTTCACCTAATTATTCCAACATTCTTCATCTAAATTTTTTTTAATTAAGAAAAAACATTCTAATTACCTATGGTTTGTTCAGCTAGCCCAAGTTGTCATGTAAAATTATATAGGCTAACAGGAGAAAAATGCATAATAAATTTTGTTTAAAGTATATCATATTATACTGAAGTATAATCATATTATAGTGAAGTAGAATATATTTGATTTAGATAGTTCTGTACTATCTAATTTCACTTTTAGAGGATAACACCTTACCTTGTATAGCCACTTTAAATTTTTCAAACACATTCGGTAGGGGTCATCTCATTTAATATTCCAAAAGACATTCTCATTAAAATAGGTTTCTTATTTTCTCAAATGCTTAGTTTGGAAAATCCCAAGACGAAATATGTAGTCAAGAGAAAACTGGGCAAACTCAAGTTTTCTTAGTGCAAATTTACAGCTATTTTGTAATTTTCTATTCATAGCATCATTACTTTATAGTGTAGATCTTAATACCACTCAAAATGAAAAGTCACTTAACCTAACTTCAGTGGTTTTCTTTATCCCTCCAGGGAAAACTGATTACTCTTTAAGTACACAATTATATAATGTTAATAACCCCAAAGCACTTCTAGCAATTTTCAAAAGAGTTAATTCATTGACATTTTCACAACTCAAATACAAAATTGAAATAGCTTAATAATTCAGAATAATATATCCTACACTTCTCTATATCTAATAACTCTCTGAATGTCTTTTCTATTTGCAAACTCATGTTCCATTTTCTATCAGTTCAGACTCCCTTCTGTGGCTTTGATTTGAATGCTTCTTTGATCCTCTATGGTTCCTTATTCTTTGGGGAAATGAAACCTAGCTTATTCATTAAAGAAGTTGGAAACACTGAGGTCTCCCTGACCAATTATTTGTGAATAAGACTAAATTTTAGGGAACATTTCTATAGTTTGTCCCTACTTGCAAATACTCTTTCAGTTTTGCACCTAGAATAATGTTTGTACAGAGTGAAAAAAGAAAGTCACTATCCATTGGCAGTTATATGTGTAAAGATGTATTTCATAAATGAACTCATTAATCCTCACAATAGTCCTATGAACGAGATGTTGTCATCATTGCCATTTTTTAGGTAAGAATGCTGAGCCTCAGAATTTTAATATCCCTCTGCTCAACATACTCAAAAATTTAAAAAAGGATTTTTGACCCAGCTATTTGATGCCAAAGTCTTTGTTTTTAGTTGCCATGCTACATTATCAGCTATGATAGATAATTATCATATATTTATCACACTTTGCTCAATTGCTTCAAATTGAAAAGAGCTTAACGCCAAAGCCATCGCTGGCCAGTTAGTTTATGTGTTTATTTGATCTAACACCTCAAAGTTTAAAAAAAGGTAGCTAAAATTAAAAGGGGAGTACAGATACTTTAAGTCTGAGAAATTAGTGAGACAAATTTCTAACCTAATGTTATAGAAAAAGTGTCTGAGAGTATTATATTTTGAAGTCCTCCAGAGTCACAATATTTATAATTTTAAATAAAGAATACAACACTGGTACCCAATACAAACATTTGAAAGATTATTTACCCTTTTATATTAAATTTTGCTCTTTTCATTAAGTGCTTACTATTCTTCTGAGATGCAAAAGTGATATTGACTACTCTTTCTCTAATTATGCTGTTCCTCCTGAGTTTCCTTTCCTACACTTGACACCCTGGCTTCTGAATTTAGAATTTACTTTATTTCTGAGTGTGGGATCCTCACAAAATGCTCAAGTATACAAATGAGATGGATAGCTGACCTGAGAGTTTTCTTGGGAGAAGCAGAGTGGCGATATGTCTGTTTCTGTGTGCTGTTTTGTACCTTGCTTTTGAGGGCCTGTTGATTTGTGTATTCCTCCCCTTCTTCCTTCACTATACATGGGTTGGAGAATGACTCAAGGTATTTCTTCTGTGAAGTGGGATCCCTTCACACGGCTATTCTGATGAGGAGGGTAGGCATGAGGGGAAAAGGAAGGGAACACTTGATGTTTCCCCCCCACCCCCCTTCAAGCCTTGTATAGTTGGAGTAACCTAGTATTAGTGCTACAATATCTGGGTCCTCCTCTGGTCTTTGTTTTTGAAAGGACAAAGTTCAGAAAGATTGTAGTTCAATCCCAGTTCCATCACTTTATCTTAACACCATAGGAAGGTTGCTATTAAAAAAGGTGTTGTGGAACATGAATTCTTTGAGATTTGTAAAGATAGGCAAACACTGGGAATTATTCTTTTTTGATAGGAGGGAGTTAACTGTGATAACCTATGCTGACACTTTTCAGGTTTTTGATGGGTATAATGCTGTTGCTAATTTTCTTAGATTCACCTGTCAGTGACTCTAGATAGCAAAATTCTTCTGTAAAAAATTATATGTAAAATACATAATCATCCTATATCTAGTATATACTTATATACATAGCTATATAAATATATGGTGTATGATTATATATGTATGTCTATGTATAGCTGCAGTGAAAGAGCATGATGTATATAAATTAGAACTCAATTCTGGCAGCTTACTGGTCACGTAACTTTTAGACAAATGACACCATCTACCTCCTCTTTTTACACAAACTAAATGACACACTTTTTGAGTCCTCTAGCAATGTTATTATTCTTTAGTTCCAAATTAGAAATCACTTACATTTGCATATTATAGGAAAATGGTGCAATCTGTCCCGTGTCTGTAATTTATACCTGTATATTTCTGCAGAATGTCCCTATGTGTTAATTTAGTAATCATAATTTAGTTTAGAGCTTGATTTGTAGTGCTTTTTATTAAGGTTTAATATAGAAATTTAACTCTATGCTGTTTAATTTTTCAATTAGTTTTGTAGATTCTTCACATGTTACTCCCTCTGGAAGAATCATTTCCATTATCAAGGAGGTTTTATGGGTAGCCCACAAATCATTATGTGGTTTGGCACAAACTTGTAGGTTAATGAGATAGATCTGATTTCCCTTGACCTTCTTATACCTAAAATGTCTTTTCTGAGAGTCATATTTGTGAAAATGATTTGGCTCAGGAAATATGCTTTAAAACATGAAGGTAGCATATCCCTTAGGTGAGGATGATTAGGAATATAGGGATCATGCAATTAAGTTTAATTGGATTAAATAGAGCCCACTGACTTTCATAATTAATTTTGTTTCATGATTGGTCTTTGCGGGGACTATCCCAGATGAAAAACAAGATTGTGGTGAAGGAGCATGAAATGCTTCAAGATATAAACCAAAATACAGATGATCCACGTATCAGAAAAAAATAAGTGATTTTAGCAAAGGCATAGGATATAAGTTCTACATACAAATGTTAATTGCTTTCCTATATACCAGCAACGAAGAACTGGAATTTGAAATTAGAAAATCTAGAAGTTTTTACATTGGTATTACAAATTCACTACTTAAGTATGAGTCTAGAAAAATATTTATAAGACATTTTGAAAATTGAAAAAACTGACAAGAGAAATCAAAGAATTAAATAAATGAGTTATTTAATGTTCAGCATTGGAAAACTCAATAACATGATGTGTCATTTTTTCCTAAATTTATCTATAGGTTCAGTGCAATCTCAAGATAAAAATCAATTTATGGCTCTACACAGATTTATTCTAAAATTTATATGGGGAGAAAAAAAGAATTAAAATTAAAATGAGTCAGGTTAGAGGACTGATACTACCTCATTTCAAGACTTACTATAGAGCTTTAGTGGCCAAAGGAACATGGTGTTGAAAAAGAATAGATGCAGAGAACAATGGAATAGAATAGACAGTGCAGAAATAGACATGCACAAGTAATCAACTGATCTCTGACAAAGGAACAAAGGCATTTTAATGGAGAAGGATGATCTTTTCAACTAGTGCCAACAACTGGATTCCTACATGCAAAAGAAACAAACCAAAACAAAAACAAAGTCAGATAAAGAAGTTATAATTCTCAAAACACCCATGAAGCCAGTAATTGATCCTGATAGACACATAGATATGAACCCTTAGACCTCCCAATGCTGAATCTTAAAGTTTCCAGTCTGCGGAACAAATAAGAAGTAAATGCTGAGTGGGCTACTCAGTGTGGTGTTTTTGCCAGAACAGGCCGAATGGATTAATATAGGTGACTTTAGCAGATAGAAAGGGACTTAGAAGTTAGATTTTCCAGAAAGAAAGAAAGCATGAGATTGAGAAAAATATGAATTATCCCAGCTGGAGGTGAGATGTTGGGTGGTGAGGCTTTTGTGGTGCAAACCTGGGTGGCATTAAACAGCCTGATGGAGAAAACTTGCTGGCATCATGAACTGGAACTCTGTGACAGTACTGTTCACAAAAAAATCAAAAGTGATTTGTGTCACTATCCTGCCCTAACTATTTCACAGACTAATGTTGATCTAAGGATCCTATGGCAGATGCTGTTGGGGTGCCATTCTGTACCCCAAATTCTGCAATTTTGGTTGAAGTGGTCTCCTTGCTCCATGGTTAAGGACTTATACCTGCCACCTTCTTCAGGTAATTTCTGTGGGTGATTGAAGTTACTAACTACCTCTTATGAGAAGGTACAAATTCCCAACATGTTTACCCCCAGGCAGGGCAGACTGTCAAGCAACTCACATGCGGGAGATTCCCTGTGGGGTCAGTCGAAAGCTTAACATTCTTCAGCAGTTCATTTTTGCAATGCTTCCCTTTTCTGGCTATGCCTCTTGTATTCACACCGCTTTTCCCTAAAAGCATTCTTTAATAAATCACTTTCATAAATCCCCATCTGTAGTTCTGCCAAGCTACACAGGCCAAGGAACACAGCCAAGACAAGTGGGGTCTTTGTTTCATTCATCTTTGTGTCACAGGACCAAGAGTAGAGACAGGTTATAAGCACTTGAAAAATGAATTGTTAAATGAATGGATCTGAAAGTTACATTTGGTAGGATGCAAGAATACATGATAATTGGAAATCAGATAATAGTTAATATTTATTGAATATTTACTCTGCTCTGGGCATCTTGTTAAACTTGTTACTTGTATAATCTCATGTAAGCCTCAAAAGACCCCAAGAGGCAAAATGAATATTATCAGCATTTTACTGATGAAGAGACTGATGAATAAAGAATTTGAATCTTTTGATTAGGACCACCAGTTAAGAATGACCCACACGATCCCACTTAGATTTTAGGTTTTGGTGCTGATGGGAATCTGATCATTTGAACTTCATTAACTGAAATTTAATTGACTTTGGGAAAAAATTCAAAACTTTGAATGTCCAATGTAGATCATATTTTTAATGCCATTAACAATGGAACTGAATACACTTTTCCAGTTATTAATGAGACTATTAGTTTTATTGCATAGAAATATTTAACTTCTCCTCTATGATTCATAAGAGAAGGTAGTGTCATCTCCCTACTTCCTCTCTTAAATGTGGGGAAAAAACCACATGAGACCACACTGTTCATATAGGCAGTAACTAGGTGTCAGCTTGGCATTTGGGATGTGAAAGGCAAAATTGGGTATGTTTTATGCAATTAGAATTGGGAACTGTTTATTTCTTTTTTCTGCTACAGCACTATGTTGCAGGTTTTTTTTTCCCCTGGGAAATGAGTACTAAGCATTTTGTTTGGTACTTGGAAAATGTACCTTGACAGTGCTTCATAATACAAGCAGTTATCAAGTATGCTGTGACACATAGTCATCTAGTCCCTGATTTAAATAGAAAGTAGTGACAAATTCTTATGTATAGTATTCTCCACTTAAAATCAGCCATAATGTGAAAACTTACATGTTTATCTAGGTGACAACAAGAGACAGAGAATACTTGTCCCATAAACATATACTTTGAAATCTAGATGATTGAATTGACCACTAAATAGGAATATTTGACACCTCCTCAGAACCCAATTCTCGCTGTATTTCTTTAATGGCCTGGACATAGTTAAAACCATGCTCTACTTTCATTATTTCTCTAAAAGAGAAAGTCTTATTTACAGAAAACCACACATGTATTTATATATAATATTCTGAAACAAAAATATATTGATCTTTTGTACATTGATTTATATGAGCATTAAAAAATACTTCCACTCACTAGAGAAACAAGTAGAAATACATAATACATATGTAAGTCAACTCAAAAGTGAAATAAATGTACTGCTTTTTCTCTACATCATGTGCAAGCAACAGCCCCCTGAAAATTGCTTGATGATATTTATTTCTGATTATAGCACGAGGGAATGGAACTGTGGTTCACATTGCATGGTTTCAGTTACCTGCAGCCAATGTGGTCCAAATATAATCAGTACAATAAGAATTTGAAAGGGAGAGAAAAAGACTATAATCACATAACTTTCAATACAGCTTACTGTTACACTATTTTAATATGCTATTGTTGTGCTTATGTGCATAATTTATAAATGAAATTATCATACACACGTGTGTGTATATACAGATGTGTATATACACATATATGAAACAACAGAGTGCATTTAGACATTCCTTGGATGTTCTGGAACATGTCTCCATGAATAAGGGGGGAGGGAACTACTGTATATAAATAAACATGCCTGGAGTTCAGGGGTACAGTTAGTAGAGAGTATTTCAATGCCCAAATTCTCATCTTCCCTATATACTTTTGTTTCCAACTTATCTGTCTACAAGTGACTACGCCATTATACAGATTTTTATTTTCCCTCCTTTAAAACATTATCCCTCTCATACTTCCTGAAACAGTAGAAAGCCTCTAACCTACTTCTAATTTATTATAGTAGATTGTGCTGGGATGTAAAAATCTCAGAGGCACCAAAGGAACAATTCAGAATATTGATGTAGGTATTGAGAAAGTGAATGATTCCAATGACTTTGTAACAAATATTTTTGCAAATCAGTTGTTTTCTATTGTTGATTTGAACAATATTGATGAAAGTTCAGTTTAATTTGTCAGTGAAGCAATTATTTTTGATGATTGGTCACCTTATAATTTTGGGGGTATCACAATGGTAGTTCAAATAATTAAGTGACCATTTTTTTCATCTACTTGTTAATGTCAACAAGGCAAATCATTTACATCGATTAAAGACTTTACAGTCTAGTTGTAAATTATATGTCCTTACATATTTCAAAACAAAAAGGAGTCCATCTAATTTGAATTTGAGTTTTGGATACTTTCATTGGGTAAAATGTAAAAGTAAATGAATTAGGCTCCAAAGTATCAGTTTATAAGTAAGTGTCTATTTGGGAATACTGATTTTAGCAATACCCAGTTTTCTAATCCACTGAAGTATATTATATTCCTTGATTTGTTTAGGGTTTATTTAATTCCTCTTAATTATGTATCATCCTAGTTTTCAAATTTATATCTGGTTGTCAGAAGTTTAGGTCCTATTCTAATCATTACCTTTTTCAAAATTAATGTTGCAGAGTAGCTTAATATTCATCGTAAAATTGGATGGAAGGTAGAGCAATTTCTCATATACCTTCCACCCCTGTGTATACATAGCCTTCCGAATATTAATAGCCCTCACTAACATGGTGATGAAACTACATTGACACCTCATAATCACCTAAAATTCATTGTTTATGGTACACCTATGGTGCTGTTATGGTCTATAGATTGGACAAATGTGTGAGGACTAATATCTTGCATGGTAAAATATAGAATTTTTTTCATTGTTGTAAAATTCCTCAGTGGCTTATCTATTCATCCTTTTCTCCCCATCCCCTGGCAACTGCTGATTGTTTTACTCTCTCCGTAGTTTGCCTTGCACAGAAAGTGATAAGCATTGATAGATTTCTCAGAAGGGATTTACTTCCTTGGTAAGGCATAATTTGTCTTTCATTAAGTGTTATTTTAGAATTACCTAAGAAATCTTAAAAACATGCCTTGAAATTAATGACTTAAATTATTCCCAAGTAACTTACCACTATAAATACAGCTTCAAAATGTTTAAAGAATATACACATATGAACATCTCCTGTCCCTGCTCTGCTTCCTCCCCCACACACAGCATGGGAGAAAGACAGAACTATAATATTAAAAACATGAAATTCTTAATTTTTATAAAAATAACAAGCACGAATAAGAAAATATAATCCACAATGAGAAGAAAAATCAGTCAATAGAAGTATATCTTGATCTGATACACAATGCAATCAGTTAATAATAGGAATAGAAAGTTATTATAAATACAACCTGTATGTTCAAGTAAACAGAGAGAAACTTGAGCCTACAAAGGGGAGAAAGATTAAAAAAAGATCCAGATCAAATTAGTAGAGGAAAATGGAATATCCAAGGTGAAAAAATATATAATCAAAAGGAGACTAGACACTGCGCATTATTAGTCAATTTAAAGACATATGAGTAGAATATATCCAAAATGAATAATCAGAAAAAATAAACAGTGAGTAGTGACAAACGATTAAATCACCTAATGTGCATGTACATAGAATCTCACATACTGTGACTGTGAGCTGGTTGATAAGTTGGGGTTAGGTGGTTTAGAATCACTTCCTTCAGGTGCTCCCTCAGTGGCCTAAGTGGCTTCTCACTGTTCAACTGGGGAGCTTGGGTTTGCTCAAGTGATGTGAATAGAGCACAAGGTTCCTCTTAGTGGCTGCCTTTGGAGTAGCTCCACTGCCTTTCAATATTGTTATTTTTGCCAAAACAAGTCCAAGTTTCATTCCAGACTCAAAGGGGTGGAGAAAAAAACTCCAGGTTTTGAGGGCATCACCTTGCAGAAGTTGTTGTTATATAGGGGAGAACAGAGACATTTTCCAGAATCATTTGGCTATCATGTACGTTTCATTTTATTTATTTTTTAAAAGATTTATTTATTTATGCATATAAGAATTGGGGTACAGGCCAGAGGTGTGAGGGGCATGGTGAGAAGTCTCACTAGAGACAAAGCAGGGAGCAGAACAGGCAGATCTACTGAAATACACTGCTGAAGGGAGTAGTGGTTAAGACAGGAGAGGTCTGCTGCACCATGTGGGTCAGCTCCCTGGCCAGAGATCGAATTCACGCTGCAGTGGTTTCAGATAGCTTCACAGTGCTGAGACTTAACCTCTTGCACCACCAGGGAGGTCCCTCTCATGTATGTTTTAATAATAATCACCAAATCCATGTTATGTTGATTATACTGTTTGATCACAATATCAAATTCTCCAGCTTTTGTTTGAAAGAGTAAATAGTAGTTCAGACATAAGGGACAGAGATAGACATACCTTCATTTTCTGAGCATGTATCCTGTGGATGTATTTCTGCTGGAGTGGCTACTCCCCTCCTGCAGTTTCTCCAGTATTTCATAACCTTATTTATGTAGAGTGTTACTGGGCCTTGAGATACTCTAATTTACATAGCATCTAGTATTTTTTAAACCAAATTTTTCTCTCAAAAAAAATGTAGCCAATAATTGATTTGGAAATAATTAGAAGGTATTTTACTTGCTTTCTTAAGAACAAAAATACTCTTGAGTTTAAGATAATAAAGGAATGAATTGTCTGAACAATACATAACATTCCAAATAGCACTGTCTTGAGCTGATAGCGCCTGACTCAAATCTCTGAATGCCAGAACCCTGTAGGTTTGCTTTGAAAGGCTCCATATAGACAATCATTCATCCACTATTGAAAGAAAAAGCAGAAGAGCCCAAGAGTTTTCTATAATTATGCAATTTATTCTCTTAATCTAAAAATAAAGCCAGTTAGAAAAGGAGTTTGAGCATTTGGAAGAAAATAACACATTTAAAAACTTAATTGGTTCATCATTAGGAAATTATTTTCAGGAAGTTGCTATATTTCTTCATTGAATAATGTAAAATGGATAAAACTGACAATCTACAAATGTTGAATAATTTGTCAGTGTGGGAGAATTAGCAAAGAGATAATTATTATTTGAATACAAATTACTTAATGTTTAACTTTAAAATAGTTGTGTTACTAATATTTCACTCTAATTGAATCAAAAGGACTAATGGATCTAAACTCACATTCCCAGCTCTCAAGGGAAGGACGTTCATTTATTTGGTTGCTTCAGTACCCTCTCTAGTTTTCTATTACCGTGAATCTTTTTTTCTTAAGGCAAAAAACAGAAAGTTTGCATTGCATATAACTTAGATTTTACTATCAGATAAACTAAAAATATTAGATATAACAGTGAACACTGAGAAAAAAATCTAGCAAATGTGTTCTAACGTACACCTGATTTTTGAAAGGAAGTAGTAAAGCATTTTTCTTTTTCTTTTTATATTTTCTATTGAAGTAACATTGATTGACAGTGTTGACCTCATCTTAGAGGTATAGGATCCTCCCACTCAGCTGTTAAATACACCACATCCATCACCAAACAACCTTCGTCCTCCATCATAATCTGTTGTGCTCCCTCCCTATTTTGTTCTCTTCCCTCTCTATCTCCCTTTGGCAGCCTCAGTTCTACAGTTGGATTTCTAGGGTTTGTTATGGATTTGGCTTTATCTGACCCTTTGGTTTGTTTCTCTATTTTCTACCTATTTGACAACATCCAATATTTGCTTTTCTACGTCTAACTTATTTTGATTAGCAGGATCCCCTCCTGTTCTATTCCTGATATCACAAATGGCAAGTAATAGCTGAGTACTATTCCACTGTGTATATATATATATCACATTTTCCTGATCTACCCATTTGATTTTGCCCACTTAGGATATTCCAATGATTGGTATTCTTTGTGTAAATACCTAGGAAAGGAACTGCTGGGTCATATGGCAGATCCATTGTTAATATCTTGAGAAACCTCAATCGATAGGAGATGAACTAGTTTTCAGTCCCACCAAAAGGGTTACTTTTTCTCCAAATTCTCATCAGCACTTGTTTCTGGTCTTTCTGATATGAGCCATTTTCACAGGTGTGAGGTGGTATTTCCTTGTGGTTTTGATTTGTATTAACCTCATGTAAGTGATGTTGAACATTTCTTCATGTGCCTGTTGGCCCTCTTCTTTGGAGAAGTGCCTATTTAGCTCTCTGTTCATTGGGCAGTTGAGGTTTTCAAATCCAATTGGATCATTACAGGAACCTTAAGAGAGTTGAGTGTTATTTTCAGGCTACTAGATATCTCCAATTACATTTGAATTTCAGATACATAATATCCTACAATAAGTATGCCTCAAATATCTCATAGACATACTTAAGAAATATATCTGTGTTTACCTGAAATTCAATTATAGTTGGTGTCCTTTGTTTTTGTCTGCTAAATATGACAACCCCAATGCTTGGGCATTTCTGACTGCATAGTTTCAGTGTGGGTTTACACTGTTTAAGATTCAGAATAACCTTACAAAATTATATTAGGTTTACACTAGAGTTAATTTTATTACTTATCAGACGAAGTTGTGTGATAAGATCTTCACTATGGTATAGAAGAAACTGAAAGAATGACAGAAATGGGAAAGCTTGAGTAAACCTCAAAGGTACACTCATGTATCCTTTGGCAGGGAGAAAAGTAAAAGCTCTTTTCATCAAGGTAATAGAATTATACACTTTGGTGAGAACTAGTATTGGTGAAGACTAGTATTCCTGAGAGATGGAGCTGCTCTCCCTTGTAAACCCAGGATACAATATGTCAGTGATGCCTTGAAATTGACTTTGTGAATTAACTGGAAGAGGAGGGCATTTAAGTGGTGGAGACTTCTGGCACTCTGGCTCTGGTCTGCATAATTGCACACAATTGACTACCAGCAGTAAGTGTTACAAAGTGGGTATAGTTATCCAAATAGATTTTATAACCAGGATGGATTTGAGAATAAACCAAACCACAGTGATCTTTGGAGGTGGTTATTTTATCATGTGTAGGTAGCAACAAAATAAATGTAAACTATTAAAAAGAATGAAACCCTAAGAATGAAACCCTAAGAAATTTCTTAGAGCAAAAATATCTAACTAGACTCATTATCAAAGAGTCAGACATTCTTGATAATTTCTAAGACACAGTTTGGAAAAGGACAGTCTGATTAACCTTGAGAAAGAAGTCTGGTATAATGTACCAACATCATAAACCTTCCACCTACTTTATCTGAAGGAGCTTGTAACTATTTCCTAGGGCACTTGTGCCTAAAGAAGAGTCATGCATATTAAATATTTAGCAGGTGAGCTTGATTTTGAACAAAGAATAATTTCTCGGTTAACTCTAAAAATGTGGTTCATAGATTTTTAGTGGTCTGGTGGTAAATGGATTTTACCCAGGGCACCCTTGAAGTGACCCATTTGGTCTATAAATGTATTCTGTGGTTAATCTCAATTTCTAATGTATGGTAAGAAGAAATGAAATCATCAGCTCAAAGTATCTACAATGGCTCTTTGATTTAAAAGACGGTAAATAGAAACTAATGTTGTCACTTTTCTTATCAAAATAGTGAACCAAAGTCACATTATGAATACCTGCAGAAGTGATCTTTGAAAATTCTGCCCATGGTTGTATAATAGTACAGGTATGCGTAGCATGAGTGACATACAACAAGGTGATAAAAACCCAACAAATCCTCCAAGGTTATACAGTGGTTATGAACCTTGGATTCAAATCTTTTGATTAGAGTTTGCTTTGAATAACCTATTCTGTCACTTTTGTGTATGCTTGAACAAGTTCCTTAAAAATGTCAATATTCTCATATGTTCAAAGATAGTAAATATACATCATACGGTTGTCATAAGATTAACAAAATTTATAATGATATGAACCTGTTAAAAGCCTGAAACCTGGGAGGAATTTGATAAACACTTCTTTTTTCTCTCCCTTTGCTCTTCCTCTCTTTGATCCTTTTGCCAACATGCTTCTTCAGAACCTCATTAGCTCTTTCATAGATTATTGCCAATAGGTTCTTGATTGTTTTTTTGCTCTTTTAGTTTTTTTTATTATTCAAACTTGTTTATTCACCATTGAAAATTATGATCAGCTTGAAGTGCAGTTATAATCATATTTTCCCTCTTCAGTGTTTCCCCATAAATAATAGTCAAAATAAATAAATAATGCACCTATTTATTTATAATTTAATGATCTCTAGATTATGCTCTCATTCCAAATTTCCATAGATTTCTCTCACTACTTCCTTATACTTGCCTTTTATTTACGTTTATCTATACCCCATGGCTTATCGTATAGGCCTCCAAATTTCTTCTCTGTATATCCTCCTTTATAGTCTTCTTTCAAGATGCTCAGAGGCTTGTTTGGCATTGATGTCACCTGTTGTCAAAGGGGGAACTTCAGAATACCTTTCTTAAATATACAAGCCCAGTAGTCTCTTATTCTGCCTTGGTCTTGTATTATGAATGTCCATTATCTTGCCATCTTACATTTACTTTCAATATACAATTTGATGGTAAAGTCCTAAAAATCTTTGGCTTTCAAAACTGGAGATTTTTAAATTATCTAGTTTTATTCAGAAGTCACTAATCATTTCAAATAGTGTGTCTTGACATCATTACAGGGCTACTGTGTATTCTGAATATGAAGCCTACCTCTGCAAGTATTCTGAGAAGTGTGCCTTTCAAATTTCAACTCAAAAGTAGCACTCAGCTGAAGCTATTAACATTAACACTCAGGTCCTGTGTAATTGTATAGTCAATTAAAAGTAGAACTTTCATTAAAATAAATGATTCTTCTTCATTTTACTGGGTATTCAAGCAGTTGGTTTGTTGGACCCACCTGGAAAAATGCAAAATTTTCCCTGTTTCATGTCTTCTTGATGAAGGCATAGAAATTTTTTAAAAGTTAAAAAACAAGGTGCAATTCATGTAGGAATAATGAAAAAGATTTTACATGTGTAAGTTAAAAACAAAATAAACATAATTTTAGGTTAGATAAGTTATCAATAGTCAGAAGAAACAGTAAAGTGTGATTTGAAAAAAAAAGACTAAAACCAAATAAACATGATTTTTAAAGATATTTCACTTCTCTTGAAAGGTTAGCTGTAAAATGCTCTGCTGCCTATGTGCACGTGTTGAACAGCATAGTGGAAGGAAATCCCAAGGATTCATAAAGGTGATTGGAAATTATTCCCACCAAGGTAGTAATGAATACTTAGTGTACTGTAGTTACATGACTATCTGAGGGGTTGAAGAGAAACAGAATGTTATTTGTCAGTTAGTGTTTTAAATTTAACTCTAAAATTTAAGATGTTTTGCTTTTGGAAGTTTACTACGTTTTTGACCCCAACTACTCCTTACTGGTCAAAAACAAAATCCCAGGTTGTTCTACTAGTTTTGAAGCAGGACAATAGCATAAATGCTTGCATTTGAATGGGCATCATGTCTGTCCCTGACAAATTCCAAATGCTCCTAGTTATTAAATCCTTTAAAGTGTCCCAAGGTCCCATTTTCCAGACCAAATTGCCAAATAAACTTATAAAAATGGAAATTCATAACAGAAATAACAGTTGTTTCCAGTTTTAAATGGGAGGGCATTTCTTGGCCAGCTGTCCAAACACAGGAATGAACATTTTTATCATACTGCATGTGTTCTGTATTTAATTTAAATTAAGGATAACTGGAGGAGAAAAAGACTCAGCAGCTATAGGAGCGGTCCAGGAATATCAACATCGAGAACATACTTAAAGGTCTGAATTGACTTTAAAAATGGGTTTGTAAAAGTTTAAATAGGGACTTATTTAGCTAACATTTTAGAACATTTTAATTAAATCAACATAGGTCAGAGTTGATGTCTTCCCTAAGAATCCAAATTGGAGACAGATAGCTCACCAATTGACACTGTCTGAGTCTTTTTAAGTAAAGAAATCCTGCACATATGCTTTAACTGTAATCAGCTATTCCTTCTAGAAAAGTGCAATTAGGAGGGCAAAGGACATATTTAGTGCTTACAAGTCTACTTTGTTAAACAGAAACTTAAAATTTTCTGCAAAACTCTGGAGAACAGATCTAGGACCTTCAACTGAAAGGACAATCACGTTGACTTTAATACAAAAGCTATACCCTTGGAATTGCTCATTTACTGGAATAACATGACTTTCAATATTATGAAATCCCTGTTAAAGGGATGATTAATAAGTATGAAGTTTTTATATTTTTGTGTTCCATAGGGGAATTGTAAAATCATTCTTAAGTAATAATTTCAAAGATTTTAGCTAATTTACTTTTGGCAAGATTGAGCTAAATAGGTGTAATTTGAGTAGATGCTACACATATTTTGCTATCATGAACATCAAATATTCTTTTATTCTTAATCTTTAAATTAGTTTTAAACAATGGCTATGAATTTAAACTGAAAGGAGAATGAAAATTTTTTTGAATAATATTAAGTTGTTTTCATGTATTAACTCAATTTATGATTAGGATAAGATGGAAACCAATACATCACAGAGATTGTTTTTTATATGCTTGATTTGTTGTGGTATTACATGTACTCCCAATTGTTTTATGATAGATTTGCACACATAAACACATCCAGAATTTCTAGATTAGTAGAGAAATTTGTCATGGAGACTTTTTAGAAGAAGGGTTGGACTCAGCTAAAAAGAATAAATTGAGTGATTCCAAGGCAATTATAAAGTTTATCTTCCTTTGGATTTATTTATTTTATTTTTGTTAAGAAGCTATTCCCTTAGAGCTCTAATTCTCCTTTTACTTGGTGACTCTGGTGTCCCAGGACTTGATTACATTTTTATTTCACTTTTCATGATGCTGCATAAGATGAGAGAAGAATACCTTTGATTTGTTCCTAAACTGACTTCCATTTAAGGAGAATGACCAATGCATTTACTAAAAATGTTAGAACAAACTTTGATCAGGAGACCAAAAAAATAGGAAAGATTAAGTGTAGATAGACTAATGCCTGGAGCAAAATATATGAAAACCACAGATTTCTCACACACTTTCAGATACTATATACTGATCAAGCTGTTCAGTTTTGTGTGTAAAAAACAGTGAAGATAGAAAATGAAATAGTTGCTGTGGTCAGATGTCTTTTGGTAAATCTAATTGAAGTCAAAAGTATTGATACTGGCCTGTTCAGCAGGGAATAAAAATTAAAAATTGGAGGAATTAAGTATTTCTCTAACTTCTTCATACTTTTATTTGCAGTCATGTCTAACTTTAATACAAATTACCAGTGCTTTTATGAAATGTAAAACTTTGTAATTTTATAATGACACACCTCACATTAGCCATGGTGGAATTGACTTGTCTAGTATAAAACTAAATGAAAAAGGAAAAGAATACCTTTTTATTTTGATAATGGTTGTTTATTATAGTTTCATTTGCTTATTTATTTCTTTACTTATTTAACAATCACTTCTATAGCATATTTACCATGTCATACACTTTTTCAGCTTATTTTTATTTTTTTAAAGATTTATTTATTTATGCATACAAGAGCTGGGGTACAGGCCAGAGTCCAAAGAGGTGAGAGGATTCACCAGAGACAGAGTGGGGAGCAGAACATGGAGACTGACTGAAACACACTGCTGAGGAGAGCAGAGGGCAAGGCAGGAGAGGTCTGCCTTCGCCATGTGGGTCCCCTCCCTGGCCGGCGGCAGGGATTGAACTCGAAGTAGATGTGTTTTGCTCCATAGTGTGTTGCTTAAACCACTGCGCCACCAGGGAGGCCCTCAGATTATTTTTATAAAGATGGTTTATCACCACTCCTACCATCTCTATCAAGTAGGTATTGTTTTGAGTTCCATTTTTCAGATTATAAAACAAAAGCTCAAAGATGTAACTACTTGCTCAAGTTCATAGTATACTAAGTGATGTTAATATAAATCGAAGCCTATTACATTTTTAGGAGTTTGAGCAAAAGTTTATTTGCATAAAATATGTTCATTCTGGCAGGTAGAACGAAACTCTGAGAGGCTCTACCTAATGAAAGAATTTTATATTCAGAAGGGAGCATCAACAGGAATTTCTTCTATGCAAAGCACAGTTGGTTACAGAAGATTACTTTTTTTAGGAGATGGCAGGGTTCTATCAGGCAGATTCTCAAACTACTAATGATATGGGGTTCTTGAATGACAGATTTAAGATTCCATATCTGGAAGAAATAAACTGTAACTAAGTTAGGTCTTGGTTTGGTGAGATGGTATTGAGCATAAGTCATGCCCTTTCAGGTCTCTTGATTTGCTTTTAGCAATGATGAATTTGGGGTTTAAATTCAAGCATGTGATTCTAGAGTCTCACTTCTTAACCACTTCATTATGCTTTTTAATGGTGAGGATGTGTAGAGAAAGGAACTGTCCTACACCACTGGTAGGAATCTACCCAGAACACAAAAATATTAATTTAAAAAGATACCTGCAACCCTGTGTTTATTGCAGCACTATTTACAATAGGTAATATATAGAAACAACCCAAATGTCCAAAAATAGATTACTGGATTAAGAAGATGTGGTGTATGTGTGGTAAATACACACACACACACACACACACACACACCGTGGAATACTATTCAGCAATCAAAAAAGATAAATTCATGCTATTCTCAGCAACATGGACAGAACTCAAAGGGATCGTGCTCCGTGAAATAAGCCAGGAGAAAAAAGAAAAAAAAATTGAATGGTTTCACTTACAGGAGCAATATAGGGGAATCAATAAAGGGTCAGAAAAAAAGGAGCAGTAGTAATAATAATAATGATAAGACAACGGAACTAGTAGGCAACCCTAAATAAGAGACATTCTTTGAGGGAGTGCATAGAAAAATGATCAAAACAAGGGAGAGAAGAGCATAACAGACCATTGTGATGGTTCACAGGCAAACTGGTGGTGGGGATTTTATGGGGAATACACAATGATGTAAAAGATATAAATAAACAATAAATTATATTAATAAAACTGATTAAAATCTAAAGTAGTGTTTACTCACCATTAGTTACAAATCTTCAGACTAATTCACAAAATCAGTTTACTTCTTAACGCCCCAGCGTGTAGCATGGTAGAGGTCACATCAATCGTTTCTTTCAAAACTTATTGTGGAAACCCTCAAACACTGGGACAAAATGCCAAACAGCAAGGTGGAAGCAGATCAGAGTTTGATTAAAATATGTGTATGTGGTGTGTGTGTATGTGTATGTGTATTCTTTAGAGATTAATTTCCATAAACTAACAGGTTTTTTATTTCTTCTTTCCCCCAGAGCTATAAATTTCTTACAATGAATATTATTTTGCTATAGATGATACAAGAAGTAATTCTTGAAGAATTTACAGACTGGTTAGGGAGACAGAATTTAAATGATTGAACAGTTAAATAATAATACAAGCAATGGCAAAGTACAGGATGATGCACAAAATTTATGCCTGGTTTGAATTTTTATGAATTTCCTGCTGATCTATAGAAATAAGACCTTATATGCTATATCCTGTGATGTGACATTTAGATATATTTGTGGCATGCCTTATGTTTGCATTAAATTCATCACATATATAGAGAAGAAAGTCAAATGATCTGATCAGAATCACTTTACAGGGAAAAATCATTACTTTTAGAATGTTATTGGAAATGTTATTGCAGTACATAGATGCAGAGGATATAACTTTGACATTAAATTAGTAATATGGATAACTGTATTGAGTTATAAAATTCTGTTTCAGACACTATTTATAATGTATTCCTTTTCTGAACTTGCAGTAAATTAAGAAGAAAGTATGGGAATTCAGAGAAGTTAAACAGATGTAGAGATGCTAACAATATTTTACACTTTAATATTTTACTTTATTAAAAGCTTCCCTTGAGATTTATAACAAATAATATTCACTAGTTACTATATCTTTTTGCACATTTTATTAGGGTGCTAGAGTTGACATAGAAAATATTACAGACTGGGCAATTTATCTATTTCTAATTTTTATTTATGCATGAAAGAGCTGAGGTACCACCAGAGGCATGGGGGTGGAGGGCAATGAGAGGATTCACCAGCGACAGAGTGGGGAGCAGAACAGGCAGATCGACTGAAGTGCACTGCTGAGGGGAGCAGTGGGCTAGGCAGGAGAGGTCTGCTGTGCCATGTGGGTCACCTCCCTAGCCAGGAATCGAACTTATGCTGCAGTGGCTATAGAAACCCCACAGTGTGGTGCTCAATCCCTTGTACCATCAGGAGGCCCCTACAGACTGGGTGACTTAAACACAGAATCTATGTTTTCGTAGTCCTAGAGTTTAGTAGTCCAAAGTCAAGGTGGCCTTGAGAGACCTCTGTGGTCACACCTCCAGCACTGAATGGCCATGACAAACCCCACAATATCCCCAACATCTCTATTGAGGGAGAGCCTAGGCTGGACCTTCGAGCTATTTACTAAATTCCAAAGATAGCAGAAAACTTTTGTGCCCTGGAGAGAAATAATCTGTTATAAAGATTCCTGCTTTCAGAAAATTATTACAGGATTTATGTGCCAATGGAGTGACTTCACACACCACAGTAGCACTGGCAGCAAATCCCTCTGTGGGGAGAAATTTGGTGATGAGAAATTTACCCTGGAGTGTACAGGACTGGGAATCATGTCGATGGCAGATTCTGAACCCAGCACAAATAGTTCCCAGTTTTTCATCTGCACACCAAGAGTAAGTGGCTCGACGGCAAGCATGAGTCTTGGCGAGAAGAAGGAGGACATGAGTATTATAGAAGCTTTAGAAACTTTGGGTTCAGATATGGCCAGACCAGCAAGAAGATCACCACTGCTGACTGTGGACAAATCTAATAAATTTGACTTGTGCTTTATCTTATCCACCAGATCATTCCTTCTGTAGTTTAGGAAAGTGCCTCTTTATCCCATCTGCTTGAAATATATCCGATAATCCTTGTGCTCTCCCTACAGTTGTTTGGGTCCCATATATTCTTCCAATGTAACTGGATTGTACTTAAGTTTATGATTATGAAATGAACAACAACAACAACAGCATCAAAAATCAAGGTGTTGGAGATCTGGATTTTTCCAAAGACAACATCTGTGCAGATGGGCCCCTTCAGGCTATATCCTCCCATTGTCTTTCCTCTATATTTAAAGATCCCTGGAATCTCTTTGCATATCCTTTCATACTGGGGCACTGATCAGAATTATTTAGGATCCTCCCCCCATTCCAATGTCCTTTTTCCAATTATAGTCACTTTCTAGACTATTAGGAAATTTCAATGGATCTCAATGCATGTATTTTGTGTGGACATAATTTGCCTGTAAGATTGCTTATATATTGTTCAAAGGCTGTGTTAGACTCTGTTTGCCAATAACACAAATGAGAAAGAAGACATGAATAAGGCTTATTAAGATGCTTATCATCTAAGATAAATGCATATTAAGAATCATTGTCCCATCAGTAATGGCTGAAAAGTTTTGAAGACACAACAGTATATTATGGCTTTTGGCCATCCTTTTAGTTACAGAGTGAAATTGCACATGGTTTTATGAGAAGCTTGTTATCATTTTGGGCAACAGCCTCAGAAAACTAAAGAAAAGAAGTAAATCTAAATTAAAGCAGAAGAGATTTTAGCAACATGCAAAGAAGAATGAAGGTGAGAAAACTGTGGTGAAATTGCTAGAGAAGTAGAATTTTCATCTTAGATTTCAAGATCACAGGACTTCTATCCAGGAGACTTTCTATGTTTATGAAGTCTACAGATTATCTCTATTAGACAATCTTAGAATCACTGAACATTTGATTATATGAATATTAATGTCTTCTGGCAGCATACTGGTTTGGTCATTATCAAGTCAATGTTTGATTAACACAAAATATACCAATGATTATGTTATTCAAGTTTCTTCTAATCCTATCTATTAGCCATAGTTCTGCTAAAATAAATACCAACCAGCGTGGGAAATTCCAAAGAATCTCACATTTTCTATGATTGGGTAATTTTACAAGGCACTTGGTTGTCTTTGTAACTTGTTTCTAGTTCATTTTTAGGCTGCAAAAATAATGTGTATTTGTGGTAGGCCATTCTCAGTACGGGATGAAAGAGGAAGTTGCTTTCTAATGTTTGCACTGAATTGGCCTTTGTCACCTAAATTCATATTCATTAGTCAACCATGGTATATGGCCAAGCCTCATGATGCAGCTCATGCATTTCACCCTCTCTAAAAGAAGATGCTGTTGGTAGAGATGATATAGGTAAAGATCAAACTCCTTTCATAGGTGAACATAGGAGAGTATAACTGGAAATAATAATTCCGTGTACTACAATCAACCTTCTTGGTCATGATTAGTCACTCACCTCCTCTTTCCCTCTTCTCTCAAAGTATAAGCAAAATTTCCACAAGGAAGAGTCTCTCATCAATGGGTTAAATTCAAGTCTGATGACAATCTCTATCAGTACATCTCAATTATTCTAATTATATTTTGATAATCACTCAAATATAATTTCAAAAGAAAAATGCCAATATTTTGTCCCTTAAGCACCTAAGCAGAGATGAATAGCAATAATGATTACTACCACTCAGAAACAGGAGGAATTGGAGTCTCATAGTAGTTACTTGTAGATATGAATTGTAAAGTCTTGCTTTTGAAACAGTCTACAGTCTTGGGAAGAGGGCATATTTTTGAGCAAGGTCTTAGTTACTGTCCATGAGAACAGCATCTCCTCTGGGTTCATAACTCTACCCTATAAGAAGACTTTCCTTTGGGACTAAAGGTAATCTAGTCCAACACAAAGGTTATGATTTAGGATCTCAGAGGATTATTTTTTACCTTTCATGGAAATTTGGCAGCCAAAGCTTATTTATATCTTGGACAATATCATTACCTTTCAATTCAGACTAATAGCTTCTTCAGAATTACTAGTTACTCAAAATCATTTCAGCTACATGTGATTCTATTCAGGCTAACTGTTTTCATTACTTAGCTCACGGTTCTTTTAGGAGGAATGCTTTTGTCTCTAACTAAGATACAGGTCATTTGAGTTTATCACTCTTTAGGGGAAGGCATGCCCTCACTCTTTTCCCTGAGGCATTTTACTATCTACAGGATTTTAAAGGTGAATTAATGGTGCCATTTTTTGTTTCTTTTTCTTTTTAAAGTAAAGTCACAACAACCACATCCTTGATTTGGTCCTTGCCCTGTGACTAAAACTTAATTTATCTATTACCTATTTCATTCTCACTTTGCAAGTCTTAACATTTCTGGATACTCCACTTTTCCCATTATTATTAATAAGTCCACAGTCTGCTTCTTGCAACATGTCAAATGAAGCTAGTAACTAAGTCTCATCCCTACTAGTATCTCTGTAACTAGTACTTTATAACAATACCTATTTAACAAATACCTATATGAGCTATGTAACCGGTATAACAAGTACCTCTATGCCTCATCTCTATAACAAATACTCATTTAATTCATTATTGGCCTTAATCATCACTGGTAAGAGGTTTCTAAAATATTTTGTATCTTAACATCAAGTGACCATTTGTCAGACATTCAGTAACAGTTTGGTTTTCTCCATAACCCCACCAGACAGTTGTCCACAGTTCTGGCTTATCTGATAAGAACATCACACTTCCAGTGCCAACTTCACTAGGTTGTACTTCGTTTTCAGCCTGGAAATTCCAGTATATAAATTTAATGGAATATATGTATTTCTCACTCATATTGCTTGCTATGAGGTGTGAGTTTCATATGTTTTTGGTTTCATGTGTTTCCTCATTCTGGATTTTGATATGAAGGAATAGATTGAGACATGCTGTATTTTCCTGACTGAGGGAGAGAGCAAGAGAATTAGTAGAAATATAAAATAGCTGGTAAAACAGCTCAATGTAGACTTGCATCACTTCATATCATTGTCCATATTTTACTGACTAAAGACATTCAAATTATTCTGTCATCAGACCTCATAATCAAGGAAAGATGCATATTTCTCTTCCAAAGAGCTTTTCAGATTGGAAATTCAAGTTTTTATAAAAACATGTACAAGGAAATAGCTTGAAACCTGAGTATCAACAAATAATAATAAGCCTTGTTATTTTAAACATTTTGTATCAAAATTAAAAGTATTACCAACACTGATTGTTCTTTACAATACTTCTGTGAAACTCCATGTGATTTTGTAATTGGAAAACATTTGGGAAATCAATTTTTCAGTGAGTAGTTTAATGTGTAAGTTCATTTGAGTGAGGTCTTGGTCAAGTGGCAGTCAGTTGAATGAACTGGAAAAGATCGCAGAATAGTGTTTGGCTCAAGCCAATTTATTTTATTTTACTGCTCCCATCTCTGGGTTCATAAATATTCATGACATTTGAACATGGAAAGGAAATAGGTTCTGCAGAGGTAGTGTTATAAAGTAAGTACTTCCTGCCATATTTATTCAAATAAAAACAGACAAAAGATGTGATTGTGTTTAGATTCATGCCAGTTATTTCAGTGGAAAAAAAATCAGCAAAGTGTTAGATTACATTGAACTTAAAGGTTAAAATATAAGAGTAAAATTCCTCCTCTACAGTGCCAATTTGAAGTTATTCTCACCAAAATTTCAACATTGAAATTTTGTTCAAGTTTCTCCATTTGGTTAGAAGAGAATGTAATGGAGTTTGGGTTCTCCATTGGGTTTTAACCAATGTTAAAGAGAATGTAATGGAGTTGGGTTCTCCATTGGGTTTTAACCAATTCTGTTTGATCGTGAAATGCTCTTCAAGGACCTGGGGCTCAGGAGAGCTGTCAGAGTCATCACCTTGGGGTGCTATGCCACAATTACTGAGAAAGACAGGAAAAGTAAATAGATAGCCAGAGATATAGAGACAGAAAGCAGAGATTCTTGTAAGAATTCAGATTTTGAAAATGCTAAAGTGAAATTGGAAGCCACAGGTTGAAATGGCAATATATCAATTTTACAGAGTTAGTATAGATTCAGTGAGAAATTATGTAATTCAAATGATTGCAAATATCATATTGAGGTGCTCAAGAAACCCAGTCTGTCAGCCTAGTACTGTTAAGATGCTATTCATTCTGTGAATTGTATCTTATCATAGCAGGACACATACATAATGTATGTCTATGCATATGGAGAGTGGATATTTTTTAATATAAAATATTTTTGAGGTCTAAAATATTTTTATATTTATTGATAGTCATTAACCTGAGCTTGAGTATCTTTGTTATAGAAAATGTTTGTGTGCCCCCTAAATTCCTATGGTGATGCCTAACCCACTATAGGATGGCATTTGTAGGTAGGTCCTGTGGGAGCTAGTTAAATGTAGATGTGGTTATAATGGTGGGGTCTCACAATGGGATGGGTGCCCTGATAAGAAGAGACAAACTAGTTTGCACTTTCTCTCCACCTCATGAGCACACAGGAAGAAGGTGGCTGGCTGCACATCAGAGAGTCCTCATCAAGAACCATATATGCCAACACCTGTGATTTTAATCCAGACATTTTTGACTCCAGAGTCCCTGTTCTTAGTAGCTATCATGTTGCTTTTTTTCTATGAATGTGCTGTTTATTCTGGACTTGTCTAGAAAACTCTCTTCATGTTTCCTTAGTGCCTGAGCCATGGCTAGAGTGAAGGACAAGGTCTCCTGATTTCCTCTGTTTTGCTCTACCTCTGCTTCCTCTCAACTAAAACTAAACTTGTACCACGAGAGAGTGCCCTGAACAGCCTACACTTAATAAACCATGTTTTAATTTTATTGTTTATTGGTGAGAATTGATCTCTTCTTCTCTCTTTTTAATTGTAAACTCTTTGAAGGAAAAAAAAATGATACTTCTTTATTTACCATGAAACCATGACTTCTATTAAAGTGCCAATTACTCATTTAATGCCCAATATCTATTTATTACTATATAATTGGGAAAAGATGGATTTATACACATGATTAGAGAATCTAGGTGCACAAAGTTTAATAATGATTACCATCTGGTCATTTTTAGAGAAACTTTGTTGACCCTGACAGTAAAATGTGGACTAAATCTTGCACTAGGTGAATTTACATGTTCTCTTTCTTTTTCTTCCACACAAAATTGAGACTTCTGCCTTTTTATATACTACTACTGACTTTTCTCTCATTATCTACATGTATGTTTTACTGTGAAGTACTCTAAGCTTGAAAATTAATCTTAAATTTCAGCTTTATTTGGTGAAAGGAGAGGATAAAAAACTACTTGTATTAGAACAACTATAGAAGGGGGAGAACATGTTGGGAGAAGAAAGGGAAGAAGAAATTCCAGGCTGAGTTTCAAAGAAGGACAAGAATTTTAGATTATGTGACTGGAACTTCAAATAGAATATAGAAATGTCAAAATACATAAAATTAAAATATATTTTATTATCTTGTATTGAATGCAGAACATGAAAAAAAGCCTAATTTTCTATTAAATTTCTATGTACGCTAATAAAGAGCAAATAGGTCTATAGATTGGAAAGATTTTAATAATCCTGAATAAATGAATATTGAGTGCTTATCAAAAGAAATTTGAGCCTTGACATATATCTAGCTAATTCTCTAGATAGAACATACAATTTTCTTTAATTAAGCATTTCTTCTAAGTATAGTCATAGATGATGGAAATTAGTAATTGGGGTTTAGAGGAAATTGTTATGATAAAAATATGTTTTTGGCTGAGAAAGAAACTGGACAAGGAGAAAATTTCACATAAAATGAACTTGCATATAAAACTTCATGGTATATACTGAGGAAACAATTTTTTGATGTTAAAGTTACACCTTTATTTGTAGAACAATATTGTTCTTTTATAATTATAAATGAAATTGGTATATATAATTTAATGGTGCAAGGTATGTATCTTAGTTTATACAGGGTTGAAAATATACTTTTTAAAGCATTTTAAATATAAAATTATTTATTCAGGTATGTATGGACTTCTTTCTGTTTTGATTTCTCTTCTTTAAATGAATTAAATTCCCAGCTAGGTCACACTATTTATGAATGATATGTTGTTATTTTATATCCTTGTTTGCTTTTTCAAAATGTAGGATTTCTCCCTCAGATGTGGTCACCATACATAGTTTTCCCTCCAGAAGAACACCCATAGACCTCCACTACAGTCCATTGTGCTCTCTTTCCTGCCTGTATTCTTCCCTTTCCCTTTTCATCTTCTTTCCCCTCTCCTTCTGGATGCTAGATCTCCAGTCAGCTTTCAAGAGTTGGTTTTAAAGTTTGTCTTTGTCTGATTCTTTTTTGTTATTTTATATCCACATGTAAGTGAAACCATCATTATTTTCCTCTTTCTGGCATATTTCACAGAGAACAATCCCTTCCAGTTCCATTCACAATGATGCAATTGGCATGGATTTATCTTTTTTGATTGCTGAGTAGTATTCCATTGTGTATATATATTACATCTTTTTAATCCAGTCTCTGTTCTGGGGCATTTAGGTTGTTTCTACACTTTGGCTACTGTAAATAGTGCTGCTATAACATAGGTACGCAGGTTACCTTTCAAATTAGTGCTTTTGTGTTCTTTGGGTAGATATTGAGGAATAGAATTGCTGGATTATATGGACTCTCCACAATTCTTCCCTTAAGGGTTAGACCAATTTACATTCCTTTTTTTTTTAAGATTTATTTATTTATGCATACAAGAGTTGGGGTACAGATCAGAGGCTCAAGAGGGGAGCTGGGGACATGAAGGATTCACCAGAGACAGAGTGGGGAACAGAACAATGTCAGATCTACTGAAATACCCTGCTGAAGGGAGCAGCTAGTGAGACTGGAGAGGTCTGCTGTGCCATGTGGGCCAGCTCCCTGGCTGGGATTAGCTCATATTGCAGTGGTTGCAGATTGCATCATAGTGCTGAGACTTAACCCCTTGGGCTACTGGGGAGAACCCCCAATCTACATTCCCACCAGCAGTGAAAGAGGATTCCTTTTTCTGTCCACCCTCACCAGCACTGGTTTCTGGCTTTTGTTTTCACAGGCGTTTTGCTCTACTTCCACTTCCACCCAACCAGCCTGCCACTCAGCTCTTCATCTATAAAATGAAGATAATAACAATGACTTCTTCAAACATTTTTATACATGTAAATTGAACTGATGGATGAGGAGTTTTTAGAAGAACACTTAGCGGGGTCTCCCTGGTGGTGCAAGGGGTTCAGTCTCAGCACTATGAAGGTAACTGCAACCACTGCAACATGAGTTTGATCCCCAGCCAGAGAGGTGACCCACATGGCGCAGCAGACCTCTTCTGCCTCCCCCACTGCTTCCCTCAGCAGTGTATTTCAGTCAGTCTGCCTGTTTTGTGCTCCACTCTGTCTCTGGTGAATCCCCTTATCGCCCACACATCTGGTCTGTACCCTAGTTCTTGTATGCATAAATAGATCTTTAGAGAAAAAAAATACCTAAACCTACCTACAACACAAAAAAGCCAAAATCAACTTACATTTTGTGCTATGACTACAGAAAGCTCACTTCAACCTTGTCAATAATTAGTGTCAAGATTTGTTTGTTAAATACGTATTCACAAGTTCACTCTTAAATCTATGGAATCAACTGATGCCTTTAGGTAGAAGTTGCCTGGAATATCTATTTAAATAGTTTTAAAATGATCACATAGCTGGTACTACTTAGCAGAGCAGAAACTCAAAGCTGTTATAAATGGATCTTCTAATTATTTTACATTTTGCCTCATTGCCTTAGGATGAGTGTTCAGAATTTTGCTATACTATTGCTAATACACTATATGGTTCTAAAAATTGAGCATTCAAACCCAATAATATTAACCCAGGAAAAAATAAGAATAAATTAGAGAAAAATTGGAACCCAAAGAGCATTTTACAAAATTTACTCTAAAACAGACACTTTCTGTTTAGGTCTTCTTAACATGCAAATGTTAGTCTTTATTACTTGCTAACAAAACGTGAACACAGTCAGGCATTAAGACTGAATGCAGCTTGATAGGCAGAAGGATGCTGCATTGAAACAAATAATTTGTTACAACAGTGTCTCTATTGCATAAAACCAGCCTGACATTTGAGCTTAACTTTTCTAAATTTACAGAAAATAAACTAATCAATGGCAGCTTAGATAGCTGAGAATAACTGTAATACTGAGTGATGAATTAATTGACATATTCCTTTCTGAAGGCATTTTATGGTATTGATCTAGTAGTGCTTCAGATGGACTTAGAGAATGTAAGGAAGTTGTAAAATTGGTGCATTTCTTGTTGACTTAGATGTAGTAACAAATCACTATTCTTAACAAATTGGCAGGATGGTATTTCAATATTGGTTCAATTAATAAGCTTTAAGTAAAAGGAATTGATATAGCATAGGCAGTGAAAGTAAACATTGTGATAATTGAAATAATTTACTTAATGTTTTATCTTTGAAACTTTATCCTAAAAAAGGAAGTTATTTATTAAACTGTAGGTGTTATATTAGGTTACATGTGTTTTTCTCTTCAACTTTTGCTGAGAGAATTAAATGCATACTAAAATTTAGGATTATTATTCTATTTTCACACAAGGTCATTAAATTAAGAATATCCAGTTAATTAAAGCATTGGTCTTGCCAATAACTCATCACTATAGATAAGTTTATCTTTCTCTGTTTTCTATCCATTTTGCCTTCATATCAAAATGTACCAATTTTCTACTACTTACTATTCAATTAGAAAATTTTGGACTATGAATGTTATTTCTGATATTCACTGATTAAGTTCTCAACTACTGAATCAGTAAAAATATAATTTTCTATTAGAATCTGTTTCTAAAATGTCACTTGTACAGGAAGTGCTCTTTGTCAAATTTACTGCAGAGAATTAAATTCAGAAAACAAATTTAAAAAAAAGAAAAGATCTCACTCACTGGAAGCATGAAGAATACATTTTAAAATCAATGTATTAAGTTAATGAGAGAATATTTTAATTCATCCAACAAATGATTTAAATTTAGCCTGTATATTATTCTTGAATGTTTTATCTGCTCCATTCTAATAGTTTATAATGTTGATTCTTCTCAGATCGTCCTTGACAAAATTCCTCTTCACATTATTTACGTATTTTGTTTGAGCTTGGTGAGTACTATTTTGGTTATAATAGTTTCCCAGTGGAATTAATTAAAGCAACAGTGGACCTATCTTTGTTGACAATGCACCTTAATATATGTTTAATTGTCAAAAGGATATTTAGAATTTACAAAGAAACTGGAAAATAAGTATTGGCAAGGGTGTGTTAAAACACACACAAACTCTTAAAACTTTGTTGATGGGAATGTAAATTGGTGCAGTGCTATAGAAAATTTTATGGAGATCATTTAAAATATAAAAATGGAAATACCATCTGACCCAGAAGTACTCTTCTAGACAATTATTTGAACAATATGAAAACAATAATTACAAAAGATTTATGCACTCATATGACCATGAAGCATTATTCACAATATCAACACTGAAACAACCTAGATACACATCCAGAGATGACCAAATAAAGACATTGTGGTTTATGTACACACTGGAATACTACTCAGCTAACTAAAAAGACAAAATTTTGCCTCTTGTGACAATATAGATTGAACTTGAAGTGATAATGCTAAGGAAACAGAAAGTAAAATGGATAGTTTCTCTTATATGTAGAATATTAGTAACCGAAGTAAAGTAAACCTACAAAGTACAACAATAGTAATTTTTAAGCTCTGTGTAAAATGTAGTTACCTAGCCTCACAGAGTGCTTATGGAGATGGTCAGTATATTTCTATTGAATATTTTTATTGCCTTATAAAAAGAAGAAATGTAAAATAGTACTTGAATATTTCAATAGTTTGTTGAAAAAATATACATTAATGATTGTACTTTTTGTAAAAAAAAAATCAACTCATTTGTGTTTATCAACATACAGTCATTTTTCTGACTTAGTTCACTTAACTTTACCCCCTCTAGTTCCATTCATGCTGACCCAAATGGCATAAGTTCATCTTTGTTAGTAGCTGAGTAATATTCCATTGTGTCAGTGTACCACATCTTCCTATTCATTCATTTGTTCCTGGGCGCTTAAGTTGTTTCTGTATGTTGGCTATGGGCAAGAAGTGTTGCATTGAATGTAGGAGTGAATATATCCTTTCAAGATACTGTGTTTTGTATTCTTCAGGTAGATATGTAGAAGTAGAATTATTGGATCAGATGGTAGACCTATTTTTAATATTTTGAACAATATCCATACTGTTTTCCATAGTAACTGGACCACCAGCTGTATACAAAGTTTCCTTTTTATCAATATTCTTACCAACATTTTTATTTGGTCTTTTTGATGTGGGCCATTCTCATAGGTGTGAGAGTGTCTCACTATGGGTTGTGTTTTGCATTTCCCTGGTAGGTGCTGATGAGCATTTTTTCCTGTGCCTGTTGCCCACCTGTATGTCTTCATTGGAGAAGTGTCTATTTAGTTCTTCTGCCCATTTTTTTTCTTTTGTGTTGTTTGTATGAGTTATTTATAGATCTTGGATGTCAGCCTCTTGTCAAATGTGTGATGTGCAATATCTTCTTCCAGTCTGTATGGTGTCATTTTGTTTTAATGACTTTTTTCAGTGTAAAAGCAAATACTGGATGGTTTCACTTTATGTGGAATACAGAGAAACAGAGCAAGGAATCATCCAGGAACAAACCAATAGCAAACTGTAGAAATATGACTGTAGAATTGAGATTCCAAGAGGGGATGGTGGATATCGGGGTATGGGTAGAGCCCAGTGGACTATGCTGGAGGACTAAGGGTGTCTTGGTAGTGGATATGATGTGGTAACATACATTTGAAGAAGTGTGATCCTATACTTCATATACAAATTGTAAAGCAATGTTATCTCATTGAATTTAAAATAAAGTAATTCATTCACTGAACAAAAAGAAAATAAAAAATAAACATATAATCTTTAAAAACAATAAATGAAAATATTCCTTTGTATATTATTGAGCACATTGGTTAAAATGATTGCAAATGATTATACAGAGAGAGATGAATGGGGGTTTATTGCTTTTCTGAGTTTCTTTTGACCCAAGGATTTAAAACATGTAAAAATAGACCAATGCAAAATTTTTTCAGTGAAAATTCTCTGTGAGAACATCAGATAGATACTAATCTCCTAAATTTCATCTCAAGTACTTAGACTCTCCTGTACATCTAGAACAGTACATATAACCAATTTGGAGAACAGAAATAGAGTAACTCTGGGCCCTCCCTAGTGGTGCAAGGGGTTGAGGCACAGCACTATGAAGCAGTATCTGCAGCATTGTAGCATGAGTTTGATCCCCAGTCAGGGAGCTGACCCACATGGTGTGGCAGACTCTCCTGTCTCACCTGCTTTTCCCTTCAGCAATGTATTTCAGATGGTCTGCCTGTTCTGTTCCCCACTCTGTCTCTGAGGTGAATCCTCTCACCCCTTGCATCTCTGGCCTGTATCCCAGTTCTTATATGCATAAATAAATAAATTTTTTAAAAAAGTAAATCCATAATTTCCTGTGATATTATTTATTGTCTGATGAGAAACTTTGTATAAGATTTTACAGCAGCTCTCTACTTTATCTGTACTTGAATATTTTCTCTAATGTAACAGTGTTAAAGGGAAAAGTCTCTTAAAATAACCAAGAGCCAAAGACAAAGTGATGTGTTGCTTTATTAATCAAAGGACATGACATTTTGCTTGTGATTGCTATAAAGTCAATCTTCAAAGACAGACACAGAAGCCAAACATTCAAGGAAAAGGTAAAAATAATATCAATATATATTGAGATGAAAGACAAGATAGCAGATATCTGTAGTATTCAGGAGGGTTGAACTGAAATTGCAAGGAAGAAATAGAATTGGAGAGAATAAAGCAAAAATGCCCAAATACAGTAACAGTAGAAAGTAGAGATAGCCGTTGGAGGATATTTAAAATTCCACATTAACATTTAAGGTAACTCCTGCTTATGAATAAAAGTGTTACGGCCTACGGGGGGCAATTAGTGTAAAGGCAAGTGGAGTTCAACTTCCCTCAACTCTCAAAAGGTATTATTTTGCTACCAGTAGTGTCACATGAAAGGAATACCAAAGCATACTTGTATCCACTTAAGGAAAGTTGTGCTGTTATCTTAGTAGAGGAGGTTAGGTTGTGATAGTGGGAATTCCTATAAGGTGAATATTGCTCCATAGAGAAAGAGACCCCCAATCAAGAGCAGTGGAAGGCACTGATTTAAATGAGAGACTAAGAAGACCAGGACCATGATCAGAACATTGAATGGGGGAAGCCTAGTTTTTTTGTTGTTGTTTTTTAAAAATTTATTTATTTATGCATATAAGAACTGGGGCACAGTCCAGAGGCATGGGGGGTGAGAGAATCCACCAGACAGAGTGGGGAGCAGAACAGGCAGAGTGGGGAGCAGAACAGGCAGATCAACCGAAATACACTGCTGAGGGGAGCAGCGGGCGAGGCAGGAGAGGTCTGCTGCGCTATGTGGGTCCCCTCCCCAGCCGGTGGCAGGATTCGAACTCATGCTGCAGTGGCTGCGGTTTGCTTCATAGTGCATTGCTTAACCCACTGCACCACCAGGGAGGCCCAGGGTGAAGCCTAGTTTTTAGAAAGCCTAGTTTTTAGTTTTAACAAATAGAAATGTGCACAGGTCAGACAGGGAATGAAAAGTGAGTGCAGTGGCATGGACGACAAATTAAAGATCCCCTGTCATTACTAAATGACAGGGGCAAGAGGGCCTCCCTGGTGGCCCAGCCGGTTGAGTGCTGCACTGTGAAGCATCTGCGGCACAGCTGCACCAGTTTGATCCCTGGCCAGGAAGGGGACCCTCATGGTGCAGCAGACCTCTCCTGCCCTCCCCGCTGCGCCCCTCAGCAGTGTATTTCAGTCGATCTGCCTGTTCTGCTCCCCACTCTGTCTCTGGTGAATCCTCTCACCTCCTGTGCCTCTGCCCTGTACCCCAGCTCTTGTATGCATAAATAAATAAATCTTAAAAAAAAGGGGGGCAAGGGTTACCTACCTCTAACAGACTGATGTTCTGAATCTGTAGCTTCAGTGTGCTTAGCTCTTTGAACAGAAACCCAAGTCTGTATTTTACCTTAGTTCCTCCGTTTTAATATTAGAATTATAACTAGATTATTATTTTTAGTGTGCAGATCAAACAAAAAATCCTATGACCTGAATTCAATACAATTCACCTCTGATTTGTACATTTTGGTATTTTAAATTATGTTTCAGTTTCCGACAGTTACCAGCAAAGTGTTATGTGAGCTGTATGGACAAAAAGACGCAGAGGGAGGGACATTCGTTCAACAATGTGGGCAATACAGGGTACCAGCAATCAAATCTTTTCCATGGAAGCAGCCTAAGTAATTATGTGATCCAGTCTCTTTATTTTCACATGAGGACATTACGACCCAGAGAAATAAAGTTACTATCAAGGGTACAGAACAAAGCCTCTAGAATCCAGGCCTCCCCTTTCCCGGAGCAGAGATCTTTCTGCCCCAGCTCGCATCTTCATTCAAGACAGACAGAAGAGTGAGTTCAAACTGACAGGGCGATTGACCTAGTCCACTGGGCTTGTGATGCAGAAATAATAGATAATGTTTTAAACACTTCTGTCAATTCACCACGGTGATAATGCCAGGGAAGAAGTGTTTCTAGAGGTTGTGAAAATAACTCAGTTGAAGGCTATTTCACAGCCTTCGCATCAATAATTAATTCTGCCAACAAGTCGTGTTATCCTGCTCCGAAGGTCATGCAGTTGCTCATCTTTTATTAAGATTTTATGAGAAAGAAACAAATGACCCTAAATAAGCTAACATCAAGGACTTTCTTAATGCAGCTCAACATTTTCATTGGTTTCTCCCCAACCAGTTCTCTTGGGGTGCATTTCTATTTGAAACTATAGAAAAATACAATATTGGCCGTCTCTGAAATCATTGAAAACTTGTTTAAAAATCAATTTTACAAGGATCTCCTATTAGTGTAGGATAAAATTCTTTAATTGTAAAATAAAGTCCAGTAAAATAGGTGTTTCCTCAAGTAACGAAGGCTGCAATTGGTTTCAGAAGATTCTAGGATACTACTATTTGTAGTTTTATCCAATAAACCCTTTTGGCTTCAAAGAAGAGAAATTTAGTCCCATGACTTTTTTTTTTAAAAGACCCTGAGAGATTTGCCTTTAAACATATTCAGAAAAACAAAACAAAACCCACAACATTTTCAGTATGATTTTAGAAACAAAATAAGGGCCTCTCTGGTGGAGCAGTGGGCTGAGAACTGCACTGTGAAGCATCTGCGGCACAGCAGCTTGAGTTCGATCCCTGAGCAGGGAAGGGACCCACATGGCGCAGCAGACCTCTCCTGCTTCGCCCCCTGCTCCCTTCAGCAGTGTATTTCAATCGATCTGCCTGTTTTGCTCCCAACTCTGTCCCTGGTGAATCCCTGCCACTCTGACTTGTACCCCAGCTCTTGTACATATAAATAAATGAATAAATGTAATTTTTTTAAAGAAACAAAATAAGGTGAAGGATATCTGGCAATTAGTTCAATAGGTAATCATCTGTTTAAGCTGAGAAGTTCTTCACTGCCTATTTACTGACTCAGTTGAAACTATATTCTTTCTGTTTTTCAATTTGATGTTGATTTAGTTCATCTCTTTTCAACCTTGTTCTTTACATGATACTAATGCTGGTATAATTTAAGAATTCATTTGTTTTTTTCCCTGTGTAACTCTTCCAATTCATTTTAGGCAGATGTATTTCTTACTGCTCAGGTATTTTTTTTAAGCTCTTGAGGGAAGAAGACTCCATAAACTCCCTTGGTAACCAATTCTAGTGTTTAATGGAACATGTCCATTCATCTATAATAATATCTGTAATTATACAGCACATTTCTTCTGAGTAGCTCTCGGCACTTTAAAATAGTATTTCAATCCTCAAGACATCCCCAGAAGTAGGTGATAAGCTTCATCATGCTCCTAAAGGGCACAAACAATGTCTTTATACATGTTATATTCTGGGCTTAGGACACTGAAGATTCTAGAAATGTTTAATAATCAGAATAGTAATTTTACAGATGGATGCATTGAAAGAAAGTGAATTTAACGACTCTCTCTGTGTCACAATGAAGAAAAAGTGAAAACTGACTTACACACACTAAGGAGTAAGATTTTTTTCCCCATAAACTCTGCTCATACTTTTGATGCTTTGATTAGAAATCAGACACTTTTATAGATCTTAAAAAAAGCAAATATTCCTGTCTAGGCAACTTCTACACAAGTCCAATGTTATTCAGTGAATTATTATGTGTATAAATATGCCAGAAATCAATGAACTGTGAATGAAATCAACTTAATCATTAGAATTTATCTTTTTGATGTGCCTTTTTGATGTGACTGCATCTGGTTTTCCATCATTTGTTTCATATTATATATTGGACAACTGTCTCTAAATAGACTTCTGAAACTGTAAAAATTTTGCCAATTAAATTATTTGGATTTGTGTCTCAGATCATTTTGATTTTGGTAAATCTCCATCATGCTTTTAAATAAATGCCTTAGAAATTCCCAATATGTACTGGATCATGAAATACTTTTGCATTTTAGCAGAGACATTTGAAAGCATGGTAATTTAGCCCAACGGGTAAAATGAGAAATTTTAAGAAAAATGTCAGGAGTGAGTGGGAAGAAGTATTTTGCAGTATCTGTGCAGTCTTGGAGTAGCAACTGTCACGGGAAGGTACATGCTTTAGTTTGGATGAATTTTAAGTTTTCATTAGAGAAGAAATTTTATTGCTGTCCCAAGATCAGTAAAAGGAAGACTTGTAGGACTAAAGCAGATATTCTGTGGAAGTTGAATGAATTAAGTTATGGGACTGATAAAACAGTTCGCTGGTTAATACTTTTACATGTGGCCATTGTTCTCAGCAGATTCTAAAAATAGGTCTTTAACTGAGGTTTTCTTATTTAAGCAGTTTCCCTTAGCTGTTTGATTATTTCAGATGAAATCTGACCCACTTATGGGGGATGAACAAATGAATGATTGTCTGTAGGTGAATGTGAAATAAAAATAGAGGGAGGAAAGAGAGATGTTTTTGTGCTTATCCCAACAGGTTGAGTTTTTGGAAAATCAGTACCAGAGTTGTAAATGGAACTACTTTTGTCATCTCTCTGTGGAGACTGTTATAAAATTCTTGAGTGTCCTGTCGAAGGAGATTCTGTTAATAGAAAATATGATTTCACTCAGAATCGTAGCCCATGCATATAATGAGGTGTATGAGAGAATCTTTCAGAAAAACAGGGGAACGGAGGATTTCATAGCGACACTGTTGATAGAAAACATTGCTGATCTTCATCTAACCAGAAGCCATGTGAAGGAAATTGTCCTTTGGGGAATTTGCTTTAGTTCCTGATACACTGGGATTTGGCTGGTAATGAAAACACTGCAAAATGTTAAGAACCATACTGAAGAAATATTGAAGAAAGTTTGGAATGAATTATTTTTTAAAGAATGACCACAGAATGGATAGCTTTGAAAATAAATGTCATTGTGGACTTGCCTTAGATCTATAAGGCCGGTGCTAACACAAATTTATGAGTAAAGTATACTAATATAAGTGAAAAGAGAAATGCAACCAAGTCTGACATACAGGTTCAGTGTCATCCAGACTTCTCATATGTGATCACTAGATTCCAGGGGAGAAAAGAACATATGTCTGGCATATGGAAATTCATGTCAAAACACATTCTTCACCTTTTGTCAATCTATTCTTAAATAGGCCACTGAATATTCATTGTACATAAAAGATTGTATACATATTAGCAAAATGTAATTAAAAGTGGAATGTAGAGCACCTATAGGCTTCAGAAATGAAATATATTCTATTTTCCTGATTATATTTTTCTCTTCAAATATTCCAACCACCTACACATGGCAGTGACATTGTACTAGCTCCTATAAATTGAAATGGTAGGAGTTGAACTTGTGTGTCTATTATTCAAATAATGGAGAGCAGGTGTAAATGGAAGTATTCCATCTGATTGACAATCTCAGTGCTGAGGAGAAAGGTGAACTGTCAGCTATGACACTAATGAACTATTTGGCTGAATAAACATATTCTCTATGTGCAATGCAAAGCATGTTGTTTTTAAGAGTATATTCATAATTAGATGCTGCTAATAATATGGGGCAATTTTATATACATTGCCTAAAGCACATCAAATAAATTAATGAGTTCAGTGAAGGAAGTTTGAAGTATCAGATGATGACTTTAATCCCAAATTCTGGTTCTGTAACTTTTATTCTACTTACCTTAGATCATTAAGCCTGATTAACTCTATTATCTGAAATATGGGTATAAAAATGCTTATCTTATAAGGTTGTTGCAAAGATGTTTCATATAATATTAAAATGTTATCTAGCCTTGTTTCTGTTGGCAATATATGAACAGCAACTATTCTTTAATAAAACTCTTGGAGACAATTTCTAAAATTCAGTACTGCCATCTTTCCCTCTAAGATGTAAACACTGTGTACTAAGACTAAATTGTGTAAAGTGAAACTTCTTCAGTAACGAGTCAGATTTGTGTATTTGTAACAAATTTTACATGATATTGTATATAATAGTAGGCATTGTAGATAAAGATTCCATGGCTGCAAAATTTCCATTAAAAACCTATAAGAACTGAAATATGGAGAGCTTAAGTCTGAAGAATGCTTAAAAAATGGGATGTTATAAATAATAAAATATGTGTTTCATATATTATTTTATAAGTACCCTATTTTTATCTTTTAATGTATATGGGCTAGAATGAATTAAAGGCAAAAATTTTTTCAAGATTGTTTATATAAAAAAGGAATAAAAAATAGCAATTACCAGAGATCTTATGACATATTTTATTTGTAAAGAAATTAATGCTATCAGTACATTTATTGATAGTGATAAATTATTGTAGTTGAATTTTTAACTAATTAGATAAATTATATCTAATTTATAATATCTGTATGTTGGGTGACCTCTTTATTCAGGGCAAACGAGGAAAGTGATGTTGGGTAATTGAGGCTATAAAAGGAAGCACAAGGAACAAGAGACAGTCTTTTCTCTGAACAGTCTTTCGATAACTGAAAATTGAAATTTAGAGCCGCCATTATCTGCTGTTAAGTTCTGACTTTATTCTACACTCTTTATTCTACATTCTATATTTCATTCTGCCTCAATTCTACATTCTTTTCATTCTGCCTCAAGACTGAGTGTCTTCCGCCTTAGATTTTCCTTTTTTTAAAAAATAAAATATTAGTCTCCTTCCTAATCATCCTGTTCTCTGATCCACTTGATGTCCACTTCCTCCTTGTTTCCTGTAACACATAGGATGCTCCTACACAGCATGTCTGCATCCTGTGCCTACCCCCGACAGTCAGCTTCCTGCAAGTCAAGGTTCTCTTGTCCCTGCATTTACAGAGTCTGTCGCAGCAAAAAAGAACTCACATTCAGTGGTTATGGGAGACACCAAAGTCATTATTAGCAAACCCACCTTCACATTTTCATAGCTGCTTCTGATCTTTATTTCTTTGGAAAATGAAACTATTTCAGTCAGTCTGACTTTTGTAAGCTTTGTTCCACATGCTTTTCCCATACTTTTTTATGTGTATTGAATGAAGAAATGCTTGGTTGAATGAACAAATCAAAGTATGTTGCACCTCCTTATGTAAAACAGTTTGTTACAGGCCATCTCAACAATCAAAACCAAACAGAAACAAGAAATCAAACACAAAAGTCTGAACATGCAATCTTTTCATCTGTGTAAATGGAGCTGTCAGCTGACTTAGGATAGTTGGGAGCCTGTCCTTAGATTTTGCTCTCTTTTTTAAAAAAGATTTTATGTATGGATACAAGCACTGGGGTATAGTCCAGAGACACAAGGGGTGGGGTGAGAGGATTCACCAGAGACAGAGTGGGGAACGGAGCAGGTAGATCCACTGAAACACACTGCTGAGGGGAACAGTGGGTGAGACAGGAGAGGTCTGCTGTGCCATGTGGGTCTCCTCCCTGGCCAGGGACCAAATTTGAGCTGCAGTGGCTGTGGAAGCCCCACAGTGCTGCCCCCAACCCCTTGCACGACTAGGGAGGCCCTGGATTTTGCTCTTTTGTGTTGTGTTGGTTTTTCTGGTGCTGAGTTTCCTTAGCTTCTTTGTCTATCTTTTTTTTCCTTATGTAATTGTACATTCCTTTGTGTATGTTTCCTAAGTGCCTGGCCCACGGGTTTCCTTGACTAGAAAGATTGGTTGGAGGAGTCATACTCTGACCATTGCCTTTCAATTAATTCCAGTTTCTAGGTCCATTGTTGTGTTAGTTTGCATTGCACATGGTATCAGAGTATAACGCCTGCCCAGGCTTCTGCAGAGCTCATGATCTTCCTTGTCTGAGGAAGGTGCCTCCACTCTTAGCTTTTGTTAACCAGTTGCAGTAGTCATCAGTGCTCTACCCCTCTCTCTGTCTTCAGTAAATTTCAGTTTCTTGAAATGTCGCAGACATGGGTCCTCCTACTTTTAGTTCCTTCTATTCTGATAATTTTATGTTTTATTATTAGTGGCATTAGTTTACAATTATTTCAATAGATCTTGGCATTAAGACAAATCAGATGCCTATGTATTATTCTAGAATACACAGCTCTTCTGAATATTGTTGAAAGCTTTGCTCAAATATTAGGATTTTATAATAAAATTTACAATAAAAATGATAACATAGCATAATTTGTTAATACTCTAATAATAACTGAGAAATTTTAGAAACATTTCTAGTTTTCCCACTGCTGATACCTAGCAATCAATAGTCATGGTGTATATTAAAGATGGAGGTAATTTGCATGGATAGAATTATAGGGGAGCAAATATTTCTCACCTAAAAATAATCTCTTTGGTAAAAAGTCTGATTCATCTGAGGGTTTCTGCAGACTGGGTGGAGGTTACCTCTCTCAGTGTATGAGTAAGACTTAATCTCCTGATCTTTTTTCAGTGAAAGGGCCACATCTTAGATCTATATACTTTTGTTAACTCTGCCTTCCTTGCTAAACTCACCAATTGACTTTCTCCCTTCTTCTCGCATTTACTTCCCTTATTTTAATTAAGCTGTAAAGATGGTGTCTGAAGCCATGTTGAGAATTACTCAGTTTTACTGGGTATACCCCATGTAAACTGGAGTATACATATTATTAAGTTTATTTCTGTTTTTTTTTCTCTTATCAGTCTGACTGGTGCTCATTTGATTGCCAGTCTAGATAAACTTGGAGGGATACAAGAGGATTTCCTTTGCATTCTGACAACACATACAAGTGAAATTAATTTTTAGTGATTTTTTTCTATTTTTCCCTAATGACTAAATTGCTTTTAAATCTCTGTTTTCGGGGTCTCCCTGGTGGCGCAGAGGGTTAAGCAACACACTATGAAGCAAACCGCAGCTACTGCAGCACAAGGTCGATCCCTGCTGTGAGTCAGGGAGGGGACCCACATGGTGCAGCAGGCCTCTCCTCTCTCCCCCACTGCTCCTCTCTGCAGTGTATTTCAGTAGATCTGCCTGTCTTCTCCCATTCTGTCTCTGGCGAATCTTCTCACCTCCCGTGACTGTTGCCTGTACCCCAGTATGCATAAATCAATAAATATTAAAAAAAATTCTGTTTTCTAGCTTTAGTTTATTTTTATAAATTTCCTGAGCACACATGCTCTTGGAAGGCATATTAAATAAAAGGTGTGAATGTAGATAATGAAATGAATCTTTTGGTTCTGGAAATAACTCTGTGCCGTAAATTATTTATTTTCAGAACTTTAACTGACTTCAGCCTATTTTTAGGCTATCCAAATTGCTGATCTCAAGATTGAAGACCAACTTGTGGTAACAACTTGTGGTTGCAGAGAAAGATTTGGCCTCTACTCCACAGGGATCGATTGGGGCTAACAAAATGTTTGTGTTTGCTTGTTTTTAATTGACCACCAAAGGCGCAGTTTGCTGCACTGGGAAGGTGACCAATTTACATTCCATGTAGCTGTAAATTACATTCTGTGTGAGTCAGGTGTGAAAAATCTAAGCTACCTGTGCTTTAGTTCAGTTTTATTATTATTTTTTTTAGATTTCTTTATTTATCTGTACAAAACTGGTGTACAGGCCAGAAGTGTGGGGAGGGGAGTGAGAGATTTCACTAGAGACTGGGAAGCAGAACATGTGGATAGACTGAAATACACTGCTGAGGGGAGCAGCAAGTGAGACAGGACAGGTCTGGTGCACCATGTGCGTCACCTGCCTGACTGGGGATCGAACTTAATCTGTGGTGGCTGCAGATAGCTTCATAGTGTTGCGACTTAACCCCTTGTGCCAACAGGAAGGCCCCATTAGTTCTGTTTTATTTCAGTGATGTTTATGTGCCACTTTTCAGGCACTGTCCTACATATCTGATGGCTGCTTTTCTTTTGAACCTGGCAGTGGGTGCAAGGGCAGAATGTTTAGGTCTGGCCTTTCACTGTGTCATCAATGCTTCAGTTTTCTTTTAAAAAATTATTTATGTGTATTTTACATCATTAATTTTTTGGGGGGCAGTGTTTGCTTTCTTTTCTCAGGTGTAGACCCCATAGAATTCCCACCACCAATCCACCCGTGCACTATCACCATAGTCCCTTGTGCTCTTCTCGTCCTTGTTTTGATCCCTCTCCCTTCCCTGTTTATTGTCTCTGATTGACAGTTGCCTGTTTATTTTTGTTTCATTGTGTTTTTTAATTGTTATTATTATTTTTACCTGATCCCTTATTTGGTTCTCCTATACTCCTTCTCTATAAGTGAAACCATCTGATATTTTTCTTTTCCTTCTGGCTTATTTTGCTGAGCATAATCCCTTCTAGCTCCATCCATGTTGCTGTGAATGGCATGAGTTTATCTGTTTTGATTGCTGATGCTCCCGTTCTGAAGGAATGGACAGGATACTTATTTCCACCACTTCAAAGTTATCACCTTGAGAATCTCTCTTTCCTTTTGAAACCATGGATGGCAAAAGAGTTCTCATGTCTCTTCATGACTATAAAACAAGTATAGTCACAGCACATTGTGCATTTATTCAGCCTATCCAGCCAACTGGTGGATACTTGCCGATCCTGGCATCAGGTCTCCTGAGGAAGAGTTTGATGCATCTTGTCATACACGCTCTGGTTAAAACGCTATCTCTTCATAAAACATCTAGTCAGAAATAATTACTTGCTTATAACTGTTATGACAATTTTTAGTAGAATTTATAATTTTGTGTGATAACCAACTGAAAAGTTACCTGACCTCGTGTCCCAGATGACAAACTCCTCAAATATCAAGACCTCCCTTTGTTTTTACAGTACATATATACATGGTATGTGTACTGTATAAAATAATAACAGTGAAAAGAACAAGAGTAGAGCAATTATACTAGTAAACACGTGGAATGCGCTCTCTCTGTAGACATTTCCTAAGAGCTCTTTAACATTGTCTTGTTCCTTTGTCATAAGCCCAAGTGTGAGGAACCAACATTATTCTATTTCTTTCAAAGACTGATTTATGTATGCTTACAAGAGGTGTCGGGGTGAGAGGATTCACCAGAGACAGAGTGGAAGCAGAACAGGAATATTGACTGAAATACACTGCTGAGGGGAGTAGCGGGCAAGGCCGGAGAGGAGAGGTCTGCTGCACCATGTGGGTCACCTCCCTGACTGGGGATGAAACTCATGCCCCAGTGGCTGGCAATAGCTTGATGGTGCTGAGACGTTAACCCCTGTGCTGCCAGGAAGGCCCCCATTATTTTCTTTTATGTAAGAAACAACTGCCATCTAGAACAGTTACACAATACCAAGAGTTCTACCACCATTTGATTTAGAGTTATTTTTCAAACCTTAATCTACCCTAATTTATCTGGGAATCTGTTCTTCCTAAAGACATAGATAAATATAGGATTTATACTTAGTAGATGACTAACAAAACATTGTGTGAAATGGTGAATGAATGTTTTCTTTTTGAGGCATTCAAAATAAAATTTCTTTTTCCAAAGAACAAAGGAAAGTAGATTTTACCTAGTTTCTGTAATATTTCCTCTTTGTATGTGACATCATAGACTAGCCTTGCATGCTCTCTATTTAGCATGTGTAAGCATTTGCACTCATTCATGACCGTGGTAAAGTAAACCCTTTCCAACAGAACGCCTCTGAACAGAATTGGGTTGAAGGTGGTGTATTTTTACCTGTATATACAGACATCTATTCTTAGGATAGCTATTTCTGTCTGGTGTGGCGATCCAAAATAAACTTCATTTAACAAGGCAGAAGTTAATTTGTAGTCACACAGGACTTGAATCTGTGGATAGCTTTGCATTAGGGTGTCATCAGAGGCTCAGGCTCCTTATATCTTTTTGCTCTGCCATTTCTCAGGGATTATACTCATCTGCTTAGCTCAAGATTGTTCACTGTCATTTATTCACAGCAGCCAGTAATGGGGAGTGAGATCTGGATCACACACAAAGGGCACAATCTGGAATGTGTTTCTTCCTGCCCTATTGCTATACCCCATTGCTTAGAACTTAATCAACTGGCCACGCCTTGCTACTGAGGGATGGCAGCAGTAGTCTTCAGTCTTCATTCTGGCAATCATGTGCTGAGCTAAACATTCAATTACCAAAAAAAAAAGAAAAAAAAAAAGGAGGGGTTAAACATTGGGGGATAAACTGAGTATCTCCCACAGACTTGAGCCTATGATTCTGGTTTTTAAATGCTGTAAAAACATGCTAAAAATGAAACCACTTATGTTTCCATTTATATAAAGTGACAAACTGTATTATGATATAGAATATAAAATCAATTGGAAATGTGTATTATTGAATGCATAGCACCTCTTGATTTATGTGATTTCCAATTGGTATCTTATGTTTGATCAGAAAAAGTGATGACTTATTGCCAAAAAAAATGTTTCCCTACTGATGAGTTCTGGTTTCAACTACTTTTTCTTTGGCCATTTTGGTGCATATAGATAATTTTAACCATATTAATGGAGATTGAAAATGCCCTAAATCATGGAGAACTGCATGGAGTATTTTGTACATAAAATGAAATTTTATCAGTATTATAAAAATGCATGGTATGAATAGAATAGCTGACATATAAAATAAAAGATTATTGTTAAAGCTATTAAGCTCTTCTCTGTTTCACTGAGAAGGATCAAATGAACAGCCTATTTTTGTATAGGAGAAAAGAAAAAAATGAAATTGGAGCTATCATCTGTGGAATCAGGGTTTGATGGACAGGTACAAAGAGAGTTTAGAAACAAGAAAACAAGGAAAAGTGCACATATTAAGTTTTAGGAATGGTTGAAAAGATTGTGAAGGGCAAAGTAAAATGTATAGAATTGTATGTGGTTTAAACAAAAGTCCACAGATAATATAATAAAAAAATTCTACTTGTGATGAATTATCTCTGTAAATTAGAACTTTTTATTATGAAAGTTTATTTCCACATACACTGACTGTCCTATGTCTAAATGATTATATTACCATGAGTTTTCTCCTTGGTCAGGGAGGGGACCCATATGGCAAGGCAGACCTCTCCTGTCTCACCCGCTGCTCCCCTCAGCAGTGGATTTCAGTCCATCTACTGTTCTGCTCCCTCTCTGTTTCTGGTGAATCTTCTCACCCCCTGTCCCCATCCCTCTGGTCTACACCCCAGTTCTTGTGTGTATCAATAAATAAAAATATTTTTTTTTTAAAAATAAAGTGAGATATTATCCACTCTCCTCCTTACCTTTAATTTCAGTCTTTGATTTGAAAATTAAAAAAAAATAGATGTATCTTACCAAAAACAATCAAACCTGGACACATAAATCACATCCATAATGGTGATTTTGAAGAATTTCTTCTGGAGTGTTTATTTTCATTTCTTCCTATGTAGTTCCTAACTCATTTCTTTCTATGAGGCTGGTTACTTGGCAACAATATCCGTTCTTGTTAAATCTTAGTGAATACTTTTAAAGATGACATGATTATGAAAACTGAAATCTAAAATAAGTGAACCATGTTTTAAAAGGCCTAGTTATAAAGACATCCATGATCTATTTTAGTTGTGTACCATCACAGAATTAGAAGGTTTGAATTGGGTATGGTACATACTGACTTGGGGTCCAGTTCTCACAGTGCACAAATTAAGGGAGAGATGGTTGAGTTTGTTTTTGTTTTCACTCCAGTTTGTCATATCAGAATCAGAGTACGTAAAGCATAAGGAAGAATCTAGAGATGGAAGAGGGGTTTGCTTCCAACATCATTGCTATCATATGCATTCTAACACTGGGTGAAAAGCTTACATAGTTTTTCTGATCCTTTTTTTTTTTTTTTAAGAAAAAGATTGATTTATTGGGCCTCCCTGGTGGTGCAGCGGGTTAAGCAACGCACTAAGAAGCAAACCGCAACCACTGAAGCACGAGTTCGATCCCTGCCACAGGCCAGGGAGGGGACCCGCACGGCGCAGCAGACCTCTCCTGCCTCGCCCGCTGCTGCCCTCAGCAGTGTGCTTCAGTTCATCTGCCTGTTCTGCTCCCCACTGTGTCTCTGGTGGATCCTCTCACCTCCCGCGACTCTGGCCTGTACCCCAGCTCTTGTATGCATAAATAAATAAATCTTAAAAAAATTGATTTATTTATGTATACAAGAACTAGTGTATAGGCCAGAGGTGTGTGGTGGGGAAATGGGCAGTGACAGGATTCACCAGAGCAGAGACAAACTGGGGAGCAGAACAGGAAGAATGACTGAAATCCACTGCTGAGGAGAGCAGCGGGTGAGGCAGGAGAGATCTGCTGCGCCTTGTGGGTCCCTCCCATTGGCTGCGATAGCTGCATAGTGTGGGTCCCTCCCATTGGCTGCGATAGCTGCATAGTGTGGGTCCCTCCCATTGGCTGCGATAGCTGCATAGTGCAGTGCTTGACCCCTTGATCCACCAGGAAAACCCTGATTCTTCTGTAAAAGAAACTGACAGTTTGTACTTACCTTTTGGTCTACCCCGTTCTTACAGCCTGCAATGGTAGGACACTTAACACACAGTCCTACCCTAACTGCAGGAAATGGGCACAAGTAACTTCCTAAAAGGGAATCAGCACACCAGATAAACGCCTATCACCTCAGAGCTTTATGAGAAGCCAGGTAAGAATATCACATACGGAATGTCTGGAAAAGAACTAGTTTCCTCTGTAAACTGGCTTTTTTGGACAAAAATATTATCTCTGGGTGTTCTTTTTCTCTCTTACATCAAACTCAATTTATCAGCAGTGCTGATACACCCTACCTTCACAATAAATCCTACCCCTAAAGTAATTTTTGAAAGATAAATGATTTCTTAGTCTTCCATTTCTCTAATGATAGTCAAGCACACTTAAATAAGAGATCCTGGAGAAATGAGTTAAAGTGGGAAACAAACAGCGTGCATCCACTTCCAGGTGGAAGGAATGAAACTAAATTATTTAGAAGCTTAATGGTGACTCTTTGAAGAGTCTAGAAATGCCGAATTTTTGTGTAGGAAAATATTGCCCACCTCTGACTGACAAGTCGGTGGAGGTCCATAGACAGAGACTTCCAGTTTCAGGTAACAAGAGAGAAATAAGTATGTTATTTATTTTATATAAAGAACTGCTGTGAGTTCAAGATGGAATTATATTCAATGTTTAAATTGTGGTGTGATAAGATGTAACGTTATTTTCACTCAGGAATAGTTTTAAGTTGTTTGTAACAAAGTAACACAAAAAAGGATGTGATCTCAGCCTTGAGAAGTCAAAGACTAGTAAAACAAATAAACAAGTGGTAATAGGAGAGCAGTCAAAAGCCGGCTCACGATACAAGCTTTGCAGAAGGCTGTTATTCTCCATGGCGACGGTAGATGGCGGTGGTGCGCCAGCAGAGAGCTGCAGAAGCGAGTCTATGCAGGTGCGTGCTAAAAAAGACACTATTTTGTCTAAGGAACTGTAAATTGTATTCATGATTCACATATCATTATTAATTCATTTTGTATTCATTATCATACGGCAGATTCATTTGGCATTTAGGCAGATGTCAGAGTGGAGGCAATTCCAGAAGCTATCAATGCAGGTTTAGATCCTTCTATATGATTGCAGGTATTCATGGACAATAAGTAGGAAAAGAAATGTTTTCTTTTTTTTTTGACCACGACGTAATTTGGCTGTAGATTTTGCAGAGGTTGCCCAGCTAATGGCTTTCAGTGTCTAATTCTGTGACCATCGTGTGTACCATTACTTCCCTCTGCATATTTCTGACAGATTAAGTCTGGCAGATGAGAATCTCCCAGGTTGGAGAGCTCTGAATGAGATAAAAATTTAATAATCTTATTGCTGACCTGGCCACTGAGGGTGGAACAGATAATCCTTTAATAATGTACTTCAGAAGCCTGGTTTGCCTAGCCAGACACAGGAGTGAGCCTAGTGTAGTGTGTAGACAGTCTTAGAGACAGGAAAAAGATGGGTCCTGGTTTTAACTCTGCCACTAACTAGCTCTGGGATTTGAGGAAAATCAATTAACCTTCCAAGGTCTCAGGTTTGTAATCTATAAAATGAAGGGATCGCATGAGATCATCCCCAAAATTCTTTCCAGCACTAAAAATAGCAAGATTTCCTGATAGCAAAAAAGACACATACCAGATAGAGTTATGAAACTTGAACACTTCTTTGTGGCCTACTTCAAATCAGGTGAGTTGCAGAGTGCACCGTGAATTGTAAAATGTATATTATCTGTGAGTAAATGCACCTCAAGCAGTTACAGGTGTGATTTATTGCCAGTGACTGGTGCAGTATCACACCTAAGTGACAGTACTTAGTGTTGAAACCTTTCTTAAATCTCAGAAATGACAGAGAGAAACTTAGGGAAGGAGACCTAACTTCAGGACTGCTTTCTCACAAATGAACACAATTTGATAAATGGTATGTCATGCCTTGGCAAATACTTCACGATTGTGCAAAGAACCATCTACCTTGCAGTATCTCTGAACTCCGAACTAGAATTTCCTCAGTTTTGAAGTCACTCTAGAAATGAAGCAAATGCTCAGAGAAGCACCTTAACTCTTTGAGAACAGCAGACACCTCTTCGCTTCAATGTGGAAACTGACTGTAGGGTAAATGACAACTTTCAGGTTTTCTGCTCTCCCGCCATTTGCATTAATAATAGACCTCTGTGGTCCTGCACGCATGCGGGATGGTGGGCACCTGGCGTAGGTTGTGGGCATGCGTTGGTGGGTACACTGAGCTGAGAGACTAGGCATATAAGGGCAGTGCCACGGAGACACCAACAGTAGAAGTAGTAGTGGAAGCATCAGCAGCAGCAGCAGTGGTAGCGGCATGCCTGCCTCCTGGCCCCTAGACCCCCAAGCTCCCCTGCCTGCCATGTACCTGGTTGCTTCACTACATATGACGAGAAAGATCAAATAAACCCTGAAAAAGCCACTGAGAGCCCCAGGACTCTCCTTTACCCGTCTGCCCTGATCATAGAGAATCTGCCTGTCTCTTCCTGGCTCTACACTGACTTTTCTGAAATAGTTATGCATAGCCATTGTTGGAGACCCTAAGGCGAGAGCTGCTGGGATGAGGAGACTGTCAAGGTTGTGACTAGAAGACTGGTCAACACAGGTTGGAAGACTGGCCTGGTCCAGACCACGTTGTCCTTTTTTGTGCCAGTGAAGCTAAGCCTGACAAACAGGTGAGATTGGAAAGAGAGTGGAATAGACCTGATAACGTAGGTGGTGGTAATGTGCATCTGAACAAGGCTAAATACTAAGAGAATGATTCATTATCTGATATGTATGTATCGATAATATTAAATGAATTGCACCTGGCACTCAGGACGCTTAAGTTCAGAATGAGAAGTGCATCCCCTGGGTCCAGCTTCTCTTAAACTCTATTTTGTGTCTACCAGTTCTTTAAGTACTTTCGGATCCCTTCCCTCAACCTTGTTGACCAGAGCTGGTCTCTGGCAGTTATATATTCCCTGATTAATGCAGGAAGTAGTGGGCCAATTGGTGAGTTTCCAAAGGAAGAGCAATGGCATAAAGCAGTTACACAGATCTAGTAGATAGACAGATCTGGTTCTTTGGGGGAAACCATGCTTGACTGATGAATTTTTAAAAAGAGATGACCAATAAACATGAAAAGGATATGTCTTTAATATTTCAGAATCTTGACTAGGAGTTGAATGATTTTTCCTTTTCAAACAACTGTCAGAAAACATTTTTTTATCAAAGCTCTCACACTTCCATCTCTTTTGTAATGAATGGATGAGTGAAGCAAGAGAAGAACATTCCATCAGGCATCTAAATTGAGACTCATTGTTTATCTGATTATCCAGATCAGTCCCCTCATTGAGTTCCCTCACTTCTGTAGGTATTTCTAAGCTCCTCAGTGCTATGAAGTGCTGGATCAGCTGGGATAGGTCGTCTGAGTATTTCTGTAGCTTTGAAGGGCTGGACAACGGAAATGGGCTTGATTCTATAAACACTGAGCAATTAGTACATGGCCAGACCTCTACTAGTGCAGGAAATAAGGAAGTGCGCCAGCCATTTAAGACAGCAGGTAAACAAATAATCAGACGCTCACCATGTGCCACTGTGAGTAGTCTCTCCTAAGAGATGGTGGGAGTATTGAGGGATGGTAGAAAGCTGCAGGGATTACAGAGGGCTTCTAGAATGAAGCACCTGTAGAACTGTGAAGAGCTGAAGGATGAATAGCAGCAATCTAAGTTAAAAGACAAAAGAAGCAGTGCCTGGAAAGGCATAGGGGAACTAAGCACATATGGTATTTATTGGATATTAATTAGCATGATCTGCACAGGGAGAAAAAGATGCGTGAGGTTAAGTTGTGGCCAGGAGCCAAGGGCCAGTTCTTGAGGGACATGCTGTGAACTGAGTAGCAAATGCTTTCCAGTGAGACAGACCCAGTTATTAATTCTTGCTTGTGATTTACTGTGTGCTTCTGGGGAAGAGACGACGTACACTCAGACTTCGTTCTAAGTAGCACTTTCCTAACCTTTAAAGTGAGGGTAGTTATGTCAACTTCAGAGGCTTGCTGTGCGGTTTTGAACTGGGCCCTGCTGCTTGTCTGTCAAACGATCAGCACCTCTGTTTTTGGCTGAGAGCGGGGGGTTGGGGAAGAGGCTTGGATCTCTGTTAGTAATTCTCAGTTCTCCCTCACCATTGATTCTGCAGGGAAGAAATCCAAACTTGGACTCTCAGCTTTCTCCCTTTCTCATCATTCTTTGAATGATTGAATGTGGTCCATGGACGTGTAACTTTGCAGAGGCACAGATAACATCACAGCAGACAAAATCCCAGCTAATTTGCCTAGACTGTGTCCACTAAGCTTTTGAGGCATCAAGAAAAGGCTCTGGTCAATTAAAGTTGGGGGTTTTCCCCTCTAGAGAGACCAGCGGTCTATGCACACAGCTCTCTTCTACTTCATGAGGACATTCCCATTGCACTTAGTGATCTTCTTGCATTTCTAATGCACAGGTTATTTAGCTTAGACCTCAGAAACCAAGAAAAGAAGGGCTGACAATTTGAAATAATTCCTAGTCCAAACTGCAGTCTTCTAAGAAGTTTAATTCCCATCCCATATATCATCTAAAATATAACCAAAATGTCCACTCTACCTTGCAGAAGACATGGGGATGTTTATTCTACAATAGTACAAAATAGTACTAAGCAAGAATGTTGAAAATATTTTCTTAGAATTGTGAACACTTCTTGCCATTGTTAAATTCATAAGAAGTAATCAACATTAAAAATTTAAAGTCTGTTTTGTTCTAGGTTCAATTTCAATCAAAAGTTTTACGTTAAACCCAAAGGAATGTAGAGTTCAAATATTCTTTTTCCTGCTCAATTTCTTTCTCTACCCAAAATCAGTAATATGAGACTGGGTCAATTCATCAGGGAGTTAAGTCTCCCCACACGGCTATAGCGTGAGTCCATTTACTGGAAGAAATATGGTTTATTGTGGACTTGTGAATTTCAACTACTTTTATCCAATTTCCCATGTGTCCTAGATTTTTGAGTTTAGAAAATTAACAGATCAAGGAAGATTTTCACAACCCTGTTCCTAAACCCTCAACATAAAGAGAACACAGGAAACCCTAGTGCAATATTGATTTATATGAAGAAGTTAAATACATCTATGTATTTAACCAAATGACCAAATACGTATATTTCTTATATATATTCAGTCTTCACACTTCCGAGTCACAGCTCCTGAAAGCCTTGGAATTTGCTAAGTGCTGTATTATTGAAGTGTCTTTTGTTTTTGTAGTGCCAGGAGGGCATGGGGCAGGTTCTCTATGATCCAGGCAGATGGGTCAGGGAGGAGGCCTGGAGCCCTCGGTGGCTTTTTATTAATCTTTCTGCTTTTATTAATCTTTCTGCATCAGAAGCAACTAGGCACACGGTGGGCGGGAATAGCCTCTGGCATAGCTTCACTTTCCGGGCTCTCTACTGCTGCTGCTGCTGCTGCTGTTTTCACCACTTATCTCCTTTTCCAGGTGTCCCCATGATGCTGCCCCTATAGGCCCGGAGTCTCAGCCCAGGTGCACCTACTTACGCATGTCTGCACCCTACTTCAGGTGCCCACCATCAGGCATGCGTGCAGGGCCGCAGGGTGGAACAACCTGATAACCTTCATTTACCCTACAGTTATGTTACTGTCAGCAATTTTGGTTAATAGGGAAACCGCGTTGACTAGAGCAATGAACTGTTGATTCCCCATCTGATATGCAGAGCTCGAGTTAAATCACCAATGGCCTATGAGTTAATCAGTCATTTCTGTGTAATAAAGTCTTCATAAGGAGAAGCCTTCTCGCCAAAAGGAGGGGCTTCAGAGTGATTCTGGGTTGGTGGAGATGTGGTGACTTGGGGAGAAAGATATGTTTGACTGGACATAGGCGCTGCAAGCCTTTTCCGCACACCTTTCTGGACACATCTCTTCCCTGTGGTTGTTCTTGAATAATAGCCTGTAATACATTGGTGACCTAATGAGTAAATAAGTGGGTTTCTTAGTTCTGTGAGTCACTCAAGCAAATTAATCAAATGTGTGAGAGAGTCTGGGCACCTTTGACTTTCAGCCTGTGGGTTGGAGACAGAGGAAGCCACCTGGGATTGTGACTGGCTTCAGAAGTTGAGGGCAGTTGGAGAGACTGAAACTTTTTATTTTAAAGATTTTATTTATGCATACAAGAGCTCGGGTGGGGTGTAGGCCAGAGTTTTGGGGAGGAGTGCGGATGCGAGAGGATTCACCAGAGACAGAGTTGAGAGCAGAACAGTCAGAATGACTGAAATGCACTACTGAGGGGAGAAGTGGGGAGACAGGAGGTGTCTGCTGAGCCTTGTGGGTCAGCTCCCCGGCCAGGGATCAAACTCATGCCTCAGTGGATGGCTATAGCTTGATAGTGCTGAGACTTAACCCCTTGTGCCAGAAGGGAGGCCCAAGACTTAGCCTTTTAGCTATGGAATGTGGTCATCTCTGGGTAGGTAGATGGTGGAGAGAATTGAGTTGTATCACTGAAGTGTCTTTTGTTATGTTGTTGACAGCGAATTTGTTTAATAGGGAAAGTACCTTGAGAAGAGCAAGAGCCTATTAATACTCCCGGGGTCTGGGAATCACAATGTGGTACGGGGAGGCCTCACCTGAAGCACTCCCCTGTGTTCAGCGGGCCTCCACTAAAGTAATCACAACTCCAAGTCTAAGTTAAACTCTGCAACTTACTGTTAAGACCAATAACAAAGAGCGACTCCTTGTTTGCCTCGTATTAGTCTCCCTCAGCCTAGTCTAGTCATCCAAAGGCTCAGAACATTTTGGTTCACTCCTCAACACGTTAGTGTAAATTATAGCTCTGTGCTTACCAGATGGTGAGACTCATGGGTGCCACTGACTCCATCTCTCGGGGTGATATTTGAGACATGCAAGCCTGCTTGAAAACCTTGTCAATCTGTTTCTTTTTTTCTTCATCTTCCATATTTTGAAACCTATTAAATTCCCCACTGGATCTGAAGTTAATGTTTCCTTTCCTCACATTTGTCTCATCAGCAGAACAGCACCAGCTAATCTCAGTTGTGGCTGTGACTTCAGAAGGTCTTGCCTCCGGAAGGTCAACAAATACTAAGACCTTGTACCTGATTGCACCAAATGTTGCCTTCTCTTTGCTTTCTTTCTTTTTTTTTTTTTTTTAAGATTTATTTATTTATACATACAAGAGCTGGGATATAGCCAGAGTCCAGGGCGGTGAGAGGATTCACCAGAGATAGAACAAGTAGCAGAACAGGCAGACTGACTGAAATACACTGCTGAGGGAGTAGTGGGTGAGGCAGGGGAAGTCTGCCTTCGCCATGTGGGTCCCCTCTCTGGCCGGAGTCAGGGATTGAACTCGTGCTGCAGTGGCTGTGGTTTGCTTCATAGTGCGTTGCTTAACCCACTGCGCCACCAGGGAGGCACTCCCTTTGCTTTCAGAATGAAAATAATTCATATTCCAATGGTGAAATTCTTATTTCTCCTACTTCACTGTACAGGGTTATCATCAAACACTCTGCCCTTCTCTTGTTTTTCCTGTTTTGAAAGCCCAACTATTTGTTTTGGTATTGATTTTTTTTTTTTTTTTGGCTTTTATCATAGACCCATGATTGTTACATATTTTTAAATACATTTTTCTGATACTTATAACTTTATTGTTTTAGGGTCACAGCAGAAGTTGGAGCAACGTAAAAGATATTGTCCACACCCCCCATGCACAATCTCCACCATCATTGACATCCCTTGCAGAGTGGCACTTTTGTTGTAATTGATGAAGTGATGAACCTTTTTCACAGCACTCAAATCTCATAGTTTACATTAGTGTTCACTCTTGATGTTGTATGTTCCATGAACTTGGCTGTATGTATAAGGACATATATCCAACACTGTGGCCTCATGAAAAATAGTTTCATTGCTCTAATAACTCTGTGCTTTGCTTATTCATTTAAACTGGTATTTTTACTGTCACTAGTGTCCAGAATGTGATATAGTGAGAATCATAAAGTCTATAGTCCTTTCAAGGTGGTTTGTTTCATTTAGTAAAATGCATTTAAGATCTCTCTTTTTATATATTTTATTTTTCTTACAATGTTTGCTTTCTTTTCTAGGTGTAGCCCCCATAGAATTTCCACCACCACTTCACCTGTGCACCGTCACCATAGTCCCTTCCGATCTCTGCCTTGATCCCAGTCCCTCCCTCTTCCTTGCAGAATGTCTGTGATTTGTAATTGTCTATTTATATTTGTTTTGTTTTTTTGTGCTTTTTTTTTAACTGTTGTTGATATTTCGATTATTTTTTCCCGGCTCTCCTATATTCCTGCTATAAGTGAAATCATCTGGTATTTTTCCTTTTCCTTCTGACTTATTTCACAGAGCATAATCCCTTCAAGCTCCATCCATGTTTCTGCAAATGACATTATTTTATCTTTTTTGATTGCTGAATAATATTCCTTGTGCATATATATATACCATACCACATGTTATTGATCCAGTCAGCTAATTTTGGGTGCTTAGGTTGATCCAAGTTTTACCTGTTATAAATAATGCTGCATTAAACATAAGGGTGCATGTGTTCTTTGAATTAATGTTTTTGTGTCCTTTGGGTAAATCCTTAGGAGTGGGATGATCACTGAATCATTTGGTTGCTCCATTTTTAGTAGACTGCGCATTTAAGAATTCTGTTTTTTCATGGTTTGGCAGCTCATTTCTATTTAGTATTTAATAATACTCCATCATCTGGATAGACCACAGTTTATTCACTTATGAAAGATATTTTGATTGCCTCCAAGTTTGAGCAATTATAAAGTTATTAGAAACACATATGTACAGATTTTCAAGAGAATCTAAGTTTTCAACCTCTTTGGGTAAATACCAAGATGTGATTGTTGGATCATATGACAAGACAATGTTTAATTTTGTGAGAAACTGCCCAAGTGTCTTCCAAAGTGGCTGTTCTGTATTCCATCCTCATTGGCGATGCCTGAAAGCTCTTGCTCCACATCTCACTAGCATTTGGTGTTTTCAGTATTCTGCTTTTGGTCATTCTTAAAGATATATAGTGATATCTCATTGTAGTTTCCATTTTCTTTTCTTCCTAATGACATATGATGTGGACCATCTTTTCATTTGCTCTTTTGTCATCTTTATATCTTTTTTAGTGAGGTGTCAAAGTCTCTGGCCCATCTTGTAATTGAGTTCTTTATTTTCTTACTGTTGAGTTTTAATAATTTTAGGTAATAGTGTTTTATGAAATGTGTCTTTTGCAAATATTTTCTCCCTGCCTGTGACTTATTTTCTCATTCTCTTGACATTGCTTTTCACAAAGCAGAAGTTTTTAATTTTAATGAAATGCAACTTATCAGTTATTTTGTTCGTGGGTTATGAAGTTGGTGTTGTATCCTGCTGAGTTTTAGACATTCTCATCTGCTCCCTACACTGATTTCTTGCCTTTCCCCTCACATGGGGGGCTGTGAGTATTAATTATGGTTCTTTGTTGGCTCTCTGTTTGTTTAAATTGAAGTCACGCTGGTTTGCAACACCGTATAAGATTTAGGGGTCACTTTCCTTTCTTTTTTTTCTATTTTTTTTGCTAGATCCAGACCGTTCTTTCCTTTCCCCATCCCTTTTCTGGACTTTATCAGGTACCTTCGTAAAAAGCATAATGCTGGACCAAGTGACTGGGATTCCCTATTTGAACTGAACATATTCCCCTGGTCATTAAAACTGCTACCTACCCACCTGGAGTGGCCTGCTTTTATGTGTCCTCTCCTGGAGAAGGGACCCACATTCATAGTATAACTGGGAAGCCCCTGCGTTTTGCCCCAACATCAAGGCTTACTCTATTATTGAACTTTCAGATCTCTTAGTTGTTCCCCCCCCCCCATACAATCTTTGCTTTCCTCTTAGTCTCATTTTGATTGGGAACAATTTGCTTGGTTACTAATCCTTTCTTCAGTGGACAGTTCCCCTTCTTCCTGCTCTCTTGTTTTTCTTACCACTTGTCATTCTCTCTCATACCTGTAAGTCTTAATTATCTCCCCTCTCCCTCTCTATGTAAAGGTTTACCATCTCTGTTCCTTTATATACAGAGAGGCAAGAGCAATATTTGACAAAGAATAAGTCCTCAAAAATTGTACTGAGCCAATTTTTGGGAGGCGGGAGATCTCTGTACCACAGTGGTCTTGAAGTAAATTTGAAAATGCTTAAATTACTTTATGATGCTCTATTTAATTTTTCCCTCTCCCTTGTTCAAATAACCTGTAACTGCTTTGTATGGATGGACTAGTTTGCATGAATGAGTTTCCCAACTGCTGGCACTACAGCTTTCCATCAAGTGTTACAACATGACGCCTGTCAATGCTTTCTTGACTATGGACTCCTTCCAGGGAAGTTGCTCGAGTTCACTGCTAAGAAATTTCACCAGAGGAAGAACATCTGATATAAATGTACCTAGCTCAGTTTACATTTCCTCTTATTCTGATTGGTGGCAGAGACCCCAGGGGGACACTTAGGGAAGTCTTTTTCTTTCTTAACCTAGACAAAAAAAAACCGCCTTCTGCTCGTTCCATTGGTAAAACCATCTCCTGAACAACATTATTAAAACATATTTCTCTGTATTTTACCTTTTTTTTTTGCATATTATCTCTGAAACTTGTTTCTAATGCATGCAGCCATAACATTTCTCAGCTGAATTTTGACCTTAATTTTATGATCATATCATTTAATAGTTCTTAAACCTAGGAGCAAACCAACGTCATCTTCAAAACAATTTGCCTCTCTTTATTATTCTTCCTAATCTGTTGACTCATGAAACCCATCTTCATGTTGTGGCCCAATCTGGTCTGGATCTTGGATATCTTATAGTCACACTCTACTCAGTGACCAACTTGAGATTATGTGGTAGGAGGCAGCTCTTGGTGACTGAATCTGCACATGACTCCAAAAGATTAGCTGCATGCGAGTCTATACTCTTTGGAACCGGAGATGCTTTCAAGTGTGACAAGAGAAAGGAATATGAAGTAGCTAACTAATAGCCTCTATTCATGTCAAACACCGATGATACGAAAAAGAAATAAAACCTCACTCAGTCATGTTATCTTCCACGTAGACATTAACTGCTTTTGCAGATTGAAGTCTCAGTCAGTTGACAATGAGAAACACTACGAGGAACAAAAATCATTTCACCCCTCAATGACTAAGAAGCCTGTATCAAGTGAGCCTTAACTGTAACTGAAAGACTCCCTTCCCCTTGATAATCTAATCCTGATCTCATTCATGCCTGCATAGGTCAGAGCTGCACCTGCATCAGTCAAGGTCAGCTACAAAAGTCAGTGAGAGATGTGCTTACTAAGCCCTCTGCCACTTAGAAAATAGCTGCTAAGCACCACAGACATCTGCTGCAATAGCTATTGTGACAAGCCTCTGTGATCCTAGCAGGTCAAGGACCAAAGTCATACTGGAAGCATCGATTTGTCCATATGAAATTTTGTTCTATGTAATAGCAACCCCATTACTGGTTCTTTCAACATTCCTGGTCAGTGGACTAGTATATTCACATTTTAGGTTTCTGATAAACAGCAAATATGTCTTTCCATGCCCCTTTGCCATATAAAAATTTGAGAAATTTGTCATATAAATTGTTAGGTGAATAGTAAAATAATAGTACTATAATTGAAAGACATGGGTAGGAAGAGTTAGTTGTACGCTCATTGCAATACTTTAAAATTCTATGCTTTTTAAAGAATACCTGCACCCCTATGTTTATAGCAGCACTCTTCACAATAGGTAAGACCTGGAAACAACCTAAATGCCCCAAAACAGATGAGTGAATCAGGAAGCTGTGGTACATATACATGATGGAATACTATTCAGCAATCAAAAAAGAAAGACTACACACATTCATAGGAATATGGATGGAACTGGGAAGGATTATACTCAGTGAAGTAAGTCAGAAGGAAAAAGAAAAATACCACATAGTTCCTCCCCTAGGAGGAATATAAGGGAACCAAATAAGGATCAAGGAAAGGAATAAAAACAATAATAATAATAATAATGACACAAAAACCAAAAATGAAAAGACAAGGACAAATTGGGGACACTTGGTGGGGGGGGAGGGGTGAGGGAAGACGGGCGCACTGGGGACTGAGGTGATGGTGCACTGGTGATATGGTGATGGAGAATACATGGGGATTACAATTGATGTCAAATATATATAAATAAATAATATTAAAAAAGAATATATGCTAAAAAAATTTTAAAAATTCTATGCTTTTTAAATTGAGGTAGTGTTTGTTTACAATGCTGCCTAGGATTCAGAGGTTCATACCTCTTCATAGGGGTGTTACCACACCACATCCACCACCAGGACACCCATAAATCTGCCACCACAGACCATTGGGTCCTCTGTTCCCTTTGCTTCCTACCTCCCCAATCTCACCCTCTGGTTGTATCAATTCTAATCTTTGTTAATGGAAATTAAAACCCGAAATGGCTTCACTAAGATTGTGTAAACACTCTGAAGGAAAGAACAGAGAATATGTACATGAGACAGATAGTCCCCAGCCTAAGGACACAGGGCACTGAAACACACTTTATCTAACCCTCACCTACAACCAGGTAAGGGAGAGTCAAAAAGGATCAACGTATCCCCATACTCTCCTTTCTCAAGACTTGACAGTGGAGCTACATTAGTGACTAAAGATAAAATAATAAAGGTCACCATGAAATTGAAAGCCTAGTATGGGGAGATAGTTACCAACATGTTTTCTTATATGTTTATTTTACCATAGATAATGATAATATACAGGGAGGTAAGGAAAGCTGGCTTTGAGAAAATAATATATTTAAAATATTATTTTAAGGGTGGGTAGGAAGATATATTCTCTTTAACATAGAGATTAGGTCAAAGGAAATATTAGCTTCAGATTACACATGAAAGCAATACAAGAAGTAAACTGCATTAAAATAGAAAAAGACTCAACAACACTGCATAAAATTAATTTACAATGCTAATTTTGCGATACCATAAACTTTCTTAAGGGTGGTTAAAGAAAGATGTCATCGCTAATAACTTGTACATCTGTAGGTTGTACACAATGGTGTAGCTAAACTTTTGAGAATGACAGTGAATATTGTTAATACAAATGATTTTATAATTATAAGTGGTCAAGTTGGGTTGGAATAGGGGTCTCATTCCCAGCTCAGTCCTTTCTGTATTTCTCTAGTTCTCTTCATTATGTAAACAGCAGAGTCTACTGTTGTCACTGTGTTGAATGTATCACTGAACAGTGCTTTAGGAAAGAAAAGTGAGAATAGAATACCCTTAAATGTTTTACATCTTAAGACTGTTAGGGGGAAAGGTAGTCCTGAATGGATTACACAGTGAAGTTACCCTGTGACAAGAGCACACTAGCACCTTTTCTTAGCATGACACTGACATAAATATGTTCAAATAAATTAATGTTGTCATTGCTACTGACTCACTAGCCAGAATCAAGTGTGTCTGTCGATTGAAACAGATAAGAAAATAACCCAGCGAAGCTGAAACATAAATATAACCAGCACAGTAGTGAGGGGAGCAGAAATGTTTTTACTAAAATGGTTAACATAAACACGTATTATTAAACTTTAGCAAATATTTGTCCTATCACTAATAGGTCATCTTCATATTTTTGTTCCCTCAGGTTCAAATTAGTTTCCTTAATATTTTATTGCTAGATTTTTTTTGCAGTCTAAAAAAGAAATATTTCCTTTGTCATGTCTATTAAATTTTTATTTAGTTTTCTGACATAAAATGTAGCTAGACATTGAAAATTCTTCAGCTCCTAAAACATTGATATTTATTGAACACTAAAAAAAATTCAAAATATTCAATGGGGTTTTTTAAAAATGCAAATCCTAATACATTCACTAGTTCAGATTTACTACACCAAAACCTCCAGTTATATTAAGATTTGACCAAATTCAGTTAAACTAATAAACAAAACTCACAAGCCAGCAAAAATTCCCTGGTTAGGGGACTGTGAGAACAATCGCTATAAGGAATTTACAGATTTGTGAATTTTTGAAAGAGTCTCAATGTAAAGGATGCATCCAGTTGGTATAGATGGTAAGTTGAATAAGGCCCCTGATGTTATCAATGCTGGTATTCCTAGAATCTGTGAATATGTTATCTCAGCTGATAAAAGGGGCTCTGCAGATGTGATTAAGTAAAGGCTCTGGAGTGGAGATGTTATCCCATGTTATGTAGATGGCCCATGGAATCACAAGAGCCCTTATAGAGAGGCAAGGGAGTGGAGAAGATGGGAATGTGGAAACAGAGCTTACAGTGATGGAGCTAGGAGCAGTGGATGCAGCAACTTCCAGAAGCCAGAAAAAAGCAAGGAATAGATACTGACAGATGTCCAGGTGGACTTAACCCTTGATTTCAAAACCTTAAAACTCATGTTGGACCTTTGCCCTCCAGAACTATTAAGTAATATGTTTGCTTTTTTCAAGCAACCTTCAATAGGTTTGTGTGCTTTGTCATATCAGCAATAGGAAATTTGAAGACCATGTAGCAATATCATTGAGAGTTGAGACTTGCGAGTTTTTGCCTCAGAAACTCTGTTAACCCTTTATCCAGGGTTGAAAAGTTAATCTTGAAAATCTTTTGAGGCAAATACTAGCATATCTTTATTTTCACACAGGACAAATTGTAGCCTACAGGACAACACTGCCAGCACATGTGAGACTTACCACACTACCTGTCCCTTCCTTACCTGTTTATGTCTCTCTTCCAGATTCCTGGTAAAAGGCTGCAGATAAAGTGTGTGGCCACAGGAGGTGATAAAAAATTAAAAACTGCAATCAATTTGGAATTAACTTAGACCACACTTAATAAGAGCTCTTGTTAAATTTATTAAACAAGAAGGGCGTTCAGCTGAGGAGACTTTAGCGCAAGGGAAGCATTGATAAGCAAACAAAAATCTAAGTTTATAAATACCTCAAATTAACAAAATGGAAACTTAAGCACAGCCAATCATAAACAGTCTAGTTAAGCAATAGATGATCAATAATTTCCTTATTTTGCGTCCTCCTTTTCTTTATCAAAGTTTCCCCCCATGCTTCTGTTGGTGGAGTGTGCTTAACTTCAGATTTGGCACTGATCAATGAAGTAAATTTTTGCCCAAATAATTTAATGTGGTATATGTGGAAATTGATTTATGATGATGCACATCTGAAGAATATTTAATGCTATGTGCAATGTTACTTCATTACAGTTTTTTAAGAACTTTTTATGTCCTTCAGTTATCTTTGAACATACCCAATATATAGCACATAGGTCTCACTAGACCGAGACCATGCAGCTAAATAAGGGAAACAAGACTCTAATCCTTGAAAAACTTAGAGCCACAGCAAAATTGAAATACTCCTTAAGGGTACTTATTTCATTTCCAGTATGTATTCAGCAGTTTTTATTTTTTCTTGCCTGCCTCTTAGATATCTTTTAAATCTTACAAAATACATTACCAATGCTGGGTCACCTGAATGCATTTTTTTAGAATGTTGTCACTTGAAGTGAGGAGAGGTATTTTAGAAAAATGAACCAAACACACCTAAGTACAATTTTTTTGTACTGTTGCCATCAAAACCTCTGCATTGTAAGATTCTTTACTGCTGGTAAATTACTTTTAATTTTCATTTCCTTTACTCCCTAGAAAGCAAAATGAATTAAGCAGCATCTCTATTTGTTTTTAAATATGAAAGAAAGTTTCAAATGAGGCATTTGGGAGCATAAAATCTTTAAATGAAGCAGCAATGAATTCAGGGACAGATTCACAGCTAGGGAGAAGAAAAAACCAAAAGCATGCTTTTAAAAAAACAAAGGTTTCTCCTCTCCTCTCATTTCCTCATTTTAATACTTTTATGAGCCAAATATTTTACAACCTTATGTTAAATAGAAACAAAAGCCTTCATTGCACATTATTAAATATAGAATTATAAGAATAATTACTTAAAATATATTGCATCTGGATTTCCCCAAACTATTTTTCCAGTGAATTTGAGCTTATTATATTCAGCTAGATCTATTAATTTTGTTTCTACAGATTCTAAGTGATTTCTTGCAGTTTATCCAATGTTCACCTTTTAATTAACAGCAGATATGGAATATGTCAGTAGGTGGTAGGTATTTAATCAATATAAATTTTGCACCTATACAGAGACTAGAACTGTGTGTGCAGAAATCACACAAGGTAGACAGCAGGCCCTTCTAGGCACGGTTATGTAGAATACATTGGGGGGTGATTTCCTGACTTGGAAACATGGATTCTGCTTCTCTTTGAGTTTAATGAGTCGCTCTAACTATGTGAACGTCAAACCCCAAATTTGTAAAATTGGGTTTCCTAGTATTTGTTAACCTTCATAAGAGAAAGAAGGGGTGGGGTGGGGGCAAGCCAAGATGTATGTACAGGTAAAGACTGTTAATTGCAATTCTAGGTACACAGATTTAAGTTGAAACCTAAAATATTCCAAGGAGAGACCCAGGTTGGGGTATTGATATCGAGGGAAGCAGTGGCTGGGGGAGGATGAGGGCATGGTCAGATGAAGAAGTCACAAAGTCAGACTAGTCAGGTGGAGGGGTCAAAGGTAAAGCAGGTAATACTTCATCAGGTATTTCAGACAGGTTGTTTTTGCTCTTGTCTTTCTGGCCATCTTAGATCCAGTTTACAGAGGACTCTAAAGTGACTTTTCTTTGGTGGTTTTCTCCAGTCCCATTTTACTGTGGTTTCAGAATTCAACCCTTTCACAGTTTCCTTTCAGCACAGAAATCAGGCCTCTGTGAACAATATCTAGCTCTCATTGTATTCTATGGCACACTCTGGAAGGAGCCAGTGTGCACACACCTCAGAAATCCTCATATACATCCTAGTTCCACTGGCAAGTGCTGAGATTTAGAGCACCTTTTCAATCTTTCCACAAAGTTATGGAGGAGGCTATCTTCCCAATTCAGTCTCCCAAATTTTGTATACTAAGTGTAATCTTTTTCTTGGCAAGAGAAGAATATGGTTGTTCGAGGACAAGAAAGAATGAAAAACATTCACAAGAAGATGCATTTATATTGACTTGAGGAATAGAGAAAAAGAAAATGATTCTAGAGTCCATGTAATCAGGAATGCAACATTTGATGTGAAAGGCTTTCATGACTTGTGCACTGCCTCGGATTACGGCTTTCCTTTAGAGTTGTAACCAGGTAGGGATGCAGGAGAAATTTTCTCTCTACCCTCCTGGATAGTTCTCTGGCTAACTGGTCTTAACTGGTCTATCAAATAAATATCATCAGATTAGGAGGAATGGACATTTTAGAAACATACATATTAGGATCTACATAGATGTAGATTCCAAAGTGAATGGGACAAAATGTGGGTATACATACACACATATGCATATATGTATGTGTATATATATGTGTGTGTGTGTGTGTGTGTATATATATATATATCCTGAACTAATGAGTAGGAAAGGAACCTGGGACTTCAAGAAGACAGGACAGGGATTTATATGACAAATACCAGTATCTTTGTAAGTAGATATTTGTCCTGCCATGTAGATGGATGTTCTGATAGAAAGGTTATTTCTGGTAAAAATTTTAATTTTGCATAAGACCCCTAAATTCCATTCTCTTTAGGTAATTATGCGATTGGAAAAAAATTTCTCTTAAACCGACAGGGCCTTAATTGGCCTGTACTTGAAATAATCTACTAGAAAAACTGATACATTTTGGGAAAGTCTGCTTGGAATGTCTTGGGGACAGTTATCCTTTGGTAACAATGATCATTTTAAATATTGATACATTTTCAAAGTCTTCAAATGCCTTCTACTCAGTCTCATACTTCTGTCTTCTATCAGCATGGTGAGTGTTCCATCCAATACGGTACCCCTCACAATTAGTGGTTGATGGCAAAGAACCTGAGATGCTTCTTGAGGAAAAAGGACTGATTTTCTCTCTCCATCTCAACACAGGATACCTTTTCTAAGGTGAGCCCATGAATGATTATTGCCACTTACAAGTCTTAGTGAAAAAAGTAGGATTCCTAATACTTCCTGCTAGTATTGTTATAAAGAATGAACAAGTGAAAGATTAGAAGTGCTTATTGTGGTGTATGGTGAGCACTTTCAGGTTGAAACCTGCTATTATTCTCTTGTAAATGAAATCATTTGATGATAGTTGCTCTCAAGCAAAGATCTGCATGATGTTTGAGTTTCTATCAAGCTAGCTCCTCTGGCCTGAAAGAGAACAGTAGAAGGAACCACAAATTGACCCTCTCCCAGTCAGAAAGCCAACCCATGAAGTAAGGAACCACACTGCTAATCTTTCAGAAAATTGTAATGAGATGAAAGTCAGAATTCAAAAAAAAAAAGAATCATTAGGGGAAACTCCACTGAATTTAAGGTTTTTCTTTGAAAGGTAGAACAAAGAGATGGCTATTTTGCAGCTCTTTTGAATTAGAAGTGACAAGGGATGAATCTCAAAATACTCCAAAATAGTTGGGGACATGCTATTATTCTTTTCTCCTCATTTTTAATATTCATTTCATATGATGGTAGGCAGAAAAATGACCTCCAGCCATCTACCTAGACACTATAAATCTGTTATATGGCAAGTGGATAGACTTAAGGTTGTCAATCAGTTAATACTCAAATAGGCATATGATACTGTAGTGTATGGGTGGCCCAATGTAATCACAAGGTCCTTAGTGCAAGAGGGAGGCTGGTGTCAGACTGATGTGATCTAAGAAGATCACATCATGTGATCAGTGTCAGACTGATGTGATCTAAGAAGAAGTCAGTTGACTATTGTTGACTTTGAAGATGAAGAAACACCTGGAACTAAGGAAAGTTGGTCATTGTTCTAGGAGCTGGAAGAGACAAGAAAGTGGAGTCTTGCCCAGAACCTCTGTAAAGGAAAATGACCCTAGCACCATCTTGATTTTACTCTAGTGAGACATAGTTCCCAGCCCCCTCCTGGGCAAGGGGCAAAGTTGCTCGCCTGCCTTCTGCTTGGTGTCTCCAATTCCCTCCCAACCTGCCTGGGGCTCTCCCAGTCTTAGCCTGGGGCACCTTCCTCCTGAGGCAGTCCCAGCCCTGCCCAGAGCTTTCCTGACCCCAGTCAGAATGCCTTCCTATTGTCCAGAGCTTGGGGCATTTATTTGGTCATTTTCTGGGGTGCAAAGGGTGAGGATTCAAGGGTGGGGATGCCTAAACCTGGCCCAGATCTGCAGGGGAGGAGGCTTGAGAAATGGTGGGATGAGGGCCCCATGTCAACTTTTTTTAAAAAAGAAGTGAAATCACTGGCAGCTGAGAGAAGATTTTGTCCTTGGTAGAGTCCTTTTCCTTTCCTAGTCAATGAATATAGTCGCTCCCTAAGCATTTTTCCTTTTACTCATCAAAGAAATCACTACCTAGAAAAGATATAGTTTGGGAAATGGGGTATCATCAGGGTATAAGGTTTATCTATAAACATATCTTCACTATCTGAGACTCATCTCTTTACTTTCAGAGAAAAAAATTGAGGTTAACCACTACTTGTCTGTCATATGAACAGACATATGAACAGGGTGGAGGGGGATGTCTCCCCAGTGTTCCAGACCCTTAAACACAGAATATCCCCAGTCTGTTCATTTTTCTTTAGAATTCATAACAATGTAAATTTACAATGTTGGAAGACTAAGACTTTTACCTATGGAATCTGATGCTATGACCAAGTAGTTAGTGTCAGAACTGAGTTGCATTCTTGGAAACCCTGTTGGTGTCAGAGATTTGCTTGTTGGTGTGGGAAGCCTCCACTTATACATACACACACACACACACACATACACACACACTCATATTGGTAATTAGGGATCCACAATAAAAGGGGAGAGGTGTGAAAGAATGGTACTGTGAACCCATCTAATAATTCTGTTTCATACGCCTTTTGTTCTCTCTAGCATCTCTTTAGACATGGGGTTGGACCGCATGCAACACTCTGATTAGGAAACTTTCTTTGAACCTCTTTCCCCACACCCCCACACACACTTCCACTCTGCCCCCCCCCCCCCCCCGTCCAAGAACTCCTTTGCTAATTTCCAGTTATATATTTAGATATGCTGGAAAAAGTATGAATTATATTTTTTAGCCCTACCCCATACAAAGCTTTCTGGGCAAAACTAATCCTTTTTATTCCACCCTGGAAGATGGTGTGTGTGCAAAACGTAGTGGAGTTATGTGAGTGCATATAGATAGCTGGGAATTTGTTTAGTGAACCCAACCTAAGTCCCTATCATAGCAGAATCTCAACATAGATGCTGCAGCTGTGCTTGAACTAAAGGAAGCAATACCAAAAGCTGTTTCACTGATCTGTGTTACTCTTCTATGGAGACCGTGTCCAAGAGGGGAAAACAAGGATCTCTTCTCCACCCTGTGATGGAAATCTGTGTCACTTTATTCCATCCAGCCTCTTTGAGGCCTGTGTGCAAACCTATTCATTTGTCACATTAAGCTCTAGTGGAGCGTGTGAGCAGCCCATTACACTCTCATGAAGGATGCCAATCCTTTGCCCTATCACAGTCAGGGGTACATTTGGATATGCCCTTTGAAATGTGCCCTCAATCTCAGATCATCTCAAGTTACTTCTCCAAGTTGTGAACATTACCCTTCTCTGGGCAGGCTTTCCTGAATGCACCTGCAACTTCTCATTACATATTTGTGGGTATTCCTCTAGCTATCCTGGCAGCGGGGCATTTCAAATATGAATCTAAAAAGAGAAGAACTTGTACCATATATGTGCATGTATGTATGTGCATGTATGTATATATACACACGTATATAAACAATTATATATTTTGCTTATATATATGTTATACCTCTATAAATAAATTATATGTATGTGTATATATAGGTGTGCATGTGTGTGTGTGTGTGTGTAGTTTGCATTCCAAACACATTTAATTTACCTTGGAGGACTCAAGTTGCGAGCTCAGAGCCCTCAGCAATCTCTGGTCTAAATTAGACCCTCGATGTACAAACTACAGGTCAGTGACATGGGGCGCCTTTAAAGCAAATTCTAATTTGCTTGCATCTGCAGTTACCTGCATCTCTCTTCTCACTGCTTCAGACTGTGGCAGACTACAGTAACGGAGATAACATCACTGCTAATAAGATGAGTCTATTCCCTTGACACTGAGCTTAGCAACTCTCCACAGTTCAGATGAATTCAGTACTTTTACATGAAAACCTGAGTCTGGTGAAAAGACAACCTCTGTGCAACTCTGGTGATGTTCTCCTTGGCATCTGTTCATGGATGATAAATCGCTTTGATTCCAGAGAGTGGCAATGACTACTGCTTAAGTTGAAACTTATGAAAAGTCCAGCCCTTACTTTGCTCACATACAGTTAACTTCTAATTATTGTTTGTTGACTTCTTTTCCCCTCTGTCCCTCAGTGTTTCAAACAACATATTGATTTTCCTGTTAAATTGCAGATACAGCAATGCTGATATTTTTGTCAATTTCAACTTACCTTTCTTAAATGACTGATCATTTGTTTATATTTCACCTCAAATTCCTTCTAAATATCCTGTTTGTTCTGTGATTGCCATTTTATTGCTAATGAAACTCTTGTTTATTTTTTTGTTGTTCACTTCATTTGTGAGACACTTAGAATAATCTACTGGTTGAATAATCTCCAGTAGAATAATCTACTGGAGTCAGTTACACAAACACGGTGTTTCCTTGATGCAGAAATGTGTGTTCCTTTAAAGTCACTGACTTATTCCTTTACTCTTTTATAGATTCAACATTCAATGTAACCTTCATATATGTACTTACTGAGTACTTTCAGATGCTCACAATTCTTTTCAATCACATTAACAATAAATCTAAGCTGAAATAACTATACTTGATAGAATGTTTTTATGTTAAAAATCTGTTTATATGAGAAAAAAGAATCATAAATGAAAAGAGTAGAAGAAAAACTGTGATACACCCAATGTGGAAAGGAGTGATTATGAAAAGTAGGAAGGGAAGGATATATTAATTGCCTAGATAATGAAAAGTGAAAGAAGACATTAATTTAATTAATGGCTATTCTGTAGTTATCTTCCATGTGCCTACCTTTTTCTCACACCCATGTAGAATGAAAGATAATGATAAATATTTGTTCCTCTTTTGATTATTGATCTGTAGTGAATCACTATACTTAATATTTTGCTGTATTTTCCTTCCAAAAATGATATATTGCTATAATGTTATAATTTTACAGGAAAGAGTCACCTTTTGTGCTACTTGAATAAGTGATTGTGTTCCATCTTCAGGCAGACCTTTAGTTTTGTGTCATTCAATTATCTTTTCTTTAAAACAGGGGCTCTCTAAGTCTACCTCCCTGACTTAGTCTATGAACTGTTGGCACAGAGTTTGAAGCACTGTGATATTCCTAAAACATAATCGCTAATGACTATTTGATGTGTCAAAGATTTTGCTTTTGCTTTTGCTTTTAATATAATGTCATTGTGTCTTAGTGTTATTTGCAATTTTGATAAACTAAAGATTTTTAAAGCTGTATGGTTGACTACCATGTCAGTTGTGTTTCTTCATTTTCACTCATCCTTTTCCTCAAAGAAGTTTCACCAGATAAATCCCTATTCCTTTTCATGTTTCAACCTGTGAGTTCCTAAGACTCCTTCTAACTATATGCTTGCTTTATCCTTATGCATCCTCTGGGGCTTCATGTATTCTTCTCTCCATGGTCTTCTCTCTCTACTTCACACTCCCAATCCAGTCAGGTAGTAAAATAGGTGTTGCTCCTCCTTCTTTCTTTTCTTCTTCTTTTTTTAAGATTTATGTATTTATTTTATGCATATAAGAGCTGGGGTACAGGCCAGAGTGGTGAGAGGTGAGAGGATTCACCAGAGAAAGAGGGGGGAGCAGAACAGGCAAATCGACTGAAATACACTGCTGAGAGGAGCAGCAGGCGAGGCAGGAGAGGTCTGCTGCACCATGTGGGTCCCCTCCTTGGCTGGGGATCAAACTCACTCTGTGGGTGCCTCACAGTGCAGTGCTCAACCACTGTGCCACAAGGGAGACCCCCTCCTTTCTTAAGCTATCCTTCAATGCCCCCTTATTTGGCCAACTGTATTCTTTTCAGTGTAGATGTTATTCTTTGTTGGTCTTATTATCTCAGACTCATTCCTTAGTCCAATTCATTTCTGAATTCCATTGAAATCACTCTTACATAATCTTTAATAAGTACTCAGTGGTCAAATACCTTAATCTCTTCTTGACAGGTTCCCACTGACCGTCAAATAGCACGAACCATATTATTTCCTGAAACTATCACCTTTCTTGCTTATGCCCCCATATTTACTGGAATGACTTTTCATTCTTAACTTCCTTTTCCTGACCTCTGCCTACTTCTTAACCACAGATGGCAGACTTTTTAAATCAAGTCTGTATTAGTCAAGGTTCTCCAGAGAAATAGAACCAGCAGGTTGTGTGTTGAGTGTGAAAGCAACAGAAACAGATAGGCATCAAGGATAATAATTAAGACACTATCACAATAATAACTGAAGTGAAAGGTGAGAAAGATCTGCTCTAACGGATAGGTGGTAAGCACGGAAAGAGGCAGAAGTGATAGGAGTGGTTGCTTGGGGTGAGGAGTATGGAATTGTTGATGTTTTATGACTAGTAGAATGACAGAACTACTAGTCTAAAAAAGTCGTTTGACTCTTCCTTGATGCTATTCTTGGTTCCAGAGAAAATAAGGCAAGAATCATGTTTCTGGGGAAAGTGTGGAGTAGAGTTCTGGAGCCTCAGTCAATCATAGATAACTTTCTATGATGGCATAAGGCAGCCAAATCTGAAAGAAAGTCTGTATCAGGTTTAAGGAACTAATGCATGGAAGTGGTTTTGAACCACTGGCAAAAAAGACTATAAACACTTTCCAAATGAGGGAGTAAATCTTGCAGTCGAATATTGGGGTGTGTTAATAAGTATGAGGTGAATGCAAATAGAGTCAGAGTATTACTGTGCACAGTGTGTCATCATAAGTTGCTCCTTGTTTATAAAATGGAGGGTATAATAAGGTGGTCCATTGAACTTGAATCTGATTGATCCATTTATGACCTGGCTCCAGATATAAAAGGGAAAACTCCACCTCCTGCTCAGACTGGGATGCCTTGAAGTTAAGGGAGGCTCACGGGCAAGAGGACGCTGGTTTTAGAACCACCATATTATCCATCAATTTAATTTCTGGGTGTATATGCAAAAGTAAAAGCAGGAATCTGAACAGACATTGGGAACTCGTGTGTATAGTAGCATTCTTCACAAGGGTCAAAGTGTGGAAGAAACTCATGTGCCTAAAATAGGTGTTAGTCCCTTCAATTCATTTCTGAATTCCATTGAATTCAGAATTCAATTCAGTGGTTGTATTCCAACGTCACTATATGGCATGAATATATAATTGAGTCCCAGGGCAAGTTAGGGTTAATTTGGCAGCTACAGGGACAGTGCAGGCAGGGACTTTGGGAGAGTTAAAGAGGCTTCTGAGATAAGGACAGTGAATTCTAAGACATGCTAGCCAAAACATACACCAGAGATGAGATCAGAAGGTCCAGGAGGACTAAACAAAAACAGTAAAACTTCAGAGAATAAGACCTTAGACAGGTGAGGTAAACTCTAAGATAAGAGAGAAAAAAGATTTAAATATCCCGAGACACAGGCCTATGATGTCTTCTTGCCCCTCCCAAGTACAGCACACCTGGGATTCCTAGCTTTCTTCCTTTAAGTAAGCTTTACTTTCTTAAAGTTTGTTTCTCTCTGCTTATCTAAAATGTCTGTGAATTCCTTTTTATGGCTTTGTGGGACAAGAACCTGTGGTGGTTCAAGGGCTAAATGAACAGTGCACACCGGCATCATAATCATAATTTATATGAACATCCATGAACTATTATTCATATTTACAACTAAATGGAATTCTGACATGCCATCACTTGGATGAACTTTGGAGATATGACATAAGTCAGCTATAGAGAGACAAATACAGCATGATCCCATGTGTAAGATACCAAGAGTAGTCAAATTCGGAGACTGTAAAATGATAGTTCAGGAGCTGGTGATAGGGGGGTTTGGAAAGTTTTAGTTTTATGGCCATGCAGTTTCAGTTTGGGGCAATGAAATTCTGGAAACACGGTGATGATGTCTGTGAAACAATGGGAACATACCTAATATTACTGAGCTATGAGGTTAAAATGATTAAGATGGTAAATTTTATGTTATAGCTATCTTGCCATAATAGGAAGTAGGGGCTGTGCGTAATACATATATAAGTCTCTCCTAATCAGATGCTCATGGGTTATCCTTGGCTTTTATTATTCTGCTTTACATCCCATTCCCTACATGGGCCATGAAAGCTCACAGTGTGTACATTGTTTCGTGTTTTTTGTTTACCCTCATTCTGTTATATTTATGATCTCTTTTTGTTGAAAACTTAGTTTACCTTTAAGGTCCCATATCCTCAGTAAAGCATTTTCACACATCCCTATGTGCGATCACGCTGTTGCTCCTTCATTTGTAACCTGTGCTATGCTTCCTTATACCCGGGTTTATGCTGCACTGTGTGTTTTCTCTTGTTCTGGCTGGTTTTTGGCATTTGGTGCTCACTATCATTGCTCCTGCAGTGCAGTGTCTGACTTCTTCTCTCCCTGTGCTTAGTCATTCAATGACTATTTAATCTGAAATGGGGAAGTCTCAGTCTCAAGAACAACCCTTGAGACTGCATCTTGTTCCTTCTAGCATTGCAAGAGACAGATAAAATGCAATGGTAATTAAAGAGAATTTTCTCTGTTTGAAAATGGTTTTGAAAAGCTTTTGCATTTCAATTTATGTGAAGATTTTTACAGCTCTCTACTTTTCCCTTTCTCTAGCCCCTAGACTTCAATACTATTTACATTAGTGCCACTTAAAAGGCTAAGGGTTGATTTTGTATATTCCATTTGGAAAGAAATGGCGACAATCATATTTTAGTTTTTGTATTTGTAAGAATTCACAGGGAGAGCAATTTTTCTCAAGTGTATTTGCTAATGATGAGAGTAAGTGGCTGTTATAGAACAGACAGGCTATTAAAACACCAAATATTTAAGGTGAACAACACCACTTAACTGGTCTCATTGTTACATAAATTGGAAATCCTATACAGCTAATGATGCATGGTGGAGACAAAGTCTTTTTCTTATATTGCTCTACACACACTTAATTATCCTCTGCCAGTTAACTCTACCCAGAAGGATTAAGTTACCCTATCCTTACTGATACTGGCTTTTGAATCTCACACCTGGTGGCATAGTTCTACATATATGGGAGGATTGTGTTGCTTCAATAAGAAATGCTTTGAGAAAGTTGTACTGATTAAAGGAAAAGTCACTGTGTACATTGAAGTATGCCTCTACCCCTTTTTGAGCTCAGAGGTCTAGGGAACTCACTTCACTTAGCCTTGGTAGCTTCCTATTAAAAAAAAAAAAATAATCATGTTGCTGGAACCTGCCGACTCCCCAGCACCCTCCCGGCTATCAGATAGAGGAAGAATCATAATCTTTTTTATATCTCTCTGGACTTCATTGCTGTAATAACCACCCCTGCCCTTAAATCTACTTTGTCACAATCTTTCTTCCTATCTCCTTTGCCTGTGTCTTCGCACAATCTGACGGAGATCCACGAAGAGGCACAAGTGCCCCTCTGTCTACCCAGCAGCTAGGGAGAGATTCTGCAGAGCATGGCGAGGGGGCATTAGTGATAGAATATGGAGGAGCCCCTAAGTTTCATGTGCCAGACTGACACAGCCTGTGGCAAAGACCCTTCACAATGCACTTGAGTCACTGAGGGAAAAGAATGACTTTTTCAAGCAAGCCATGGTTCAATATTGACAGGAGCATTAGAAGAAATTTCAGATTTCCCATTTCTGCTGGCAAGAAAGTCCTGTAATTGCAGCAGGCAGGGGGCAGAATGCCTTTGGTGGCTGACAGTGAAAATACTTGATCAGAGCTCTCAAGCCTTTGTAGATATTTCTATCCAGAGAAGAGCAGGAGGCTGCATTAGCTGAGTCCTTGAGATGCAATTGAGGAGGCAATGCTATTTTCCTTCTGGCTGAGAGAAATGGCAGAGCCTCTTTGCAACAAATGATCATAAATTGCCCGAGTGTCTCTGAGGCAATGAGAGGGCTTGCATGTTAGTGCTAATGCAGGCTGCTCTCATCCTTTTGAGTGGTGCTTGCTGTTGGGAAGAGATGAGGGCCTGAGGATAGAGCTACCAAGACATGTCTAGTCGCCCCAAGTAAACATGATCTAAAATGAAAGGCTTTCAGCTCTCTGGTTACTTTAACAAACAAAACAAAAAAACAGATTCTCCAAACTCAATAATCAAATCAAGAGGGGACTAAAGCCAGAAACTAAGATCAAGTAAAATTTGGAAATAGCCAAGTGAAAGAATATGCAAGACCCCCAGAGGTAAGCCTAACTATCAAATAGGTCTTGTATCCACTTTCTTCTTTTTCTTTTGTGTTTCAAATTCTGTAGAAGACTAGGTGAGTCATGTTGTTGAAATGTGTAATCAAAAAGCATACATGTATTTCAAGTTTGAATTCAGAGAAAAGTTCTTGTTCAGTTCAGCTAAAGGCCATTATAGCCAATTTTGAAATGATTTCCGTAACAATCTAGGTCATCTTTTCAACTTTCTGAGTTGCAGTCTTCCCAGGTCTTTGTAAATCATTTTGTGAGTACACTTTAAATGTACAGACTTAGAGTGTCTTTTTGATGGACTTTGATTATGCTCATACCCGTGGTTTTAAAATTTCTTCCTAAGTCCTGGAGTATCATACATATTTCTAGAATGCATCTATGAGAAAAGGCTCAGCATAACACAGACAGGATTGTGCTCTGTGGTCACCCTGTGCTTTTCTTTTTTTCTTTAAATCAAATTGTGTTTATTTGTGGAAATAGTTCACATCTAGAAAAGCAACAGCCAAAATGTTAAAGTAAAAATAGTCAAAGGGATTATTTAGAAAATAAGTATTTTTAAGATAATAATTAATGTTTTTATAGATAATTTTATATGTACTTTTATAGGTAATTTCTACTCAGCTCTTTTCTTTGACCTGCTGATAAAGGTGTTGATGCTGTGGTGATGCTTATCATCAGGATGTGTTTTGCAGGTGTGAAATTCTTTGCTTGTTACTTAGCATAAATTATTTCCTTTGCTCAACATCTTTATCACGATCTCTACTATTCTTTGAAAAACTGAGGACAATTAAGGTCCTACAAAGAGAACATGAAGGATGCTAATCTATCATTCAATTTATCCTAATTCCAAGTGCAAAGTACCCCCAAGTCCAAGTGCCACAGAGAAGACATTCTTGTTTTCTAGGATTAGGCAGCAAATGTCACTTACTTTTGAAAAGCAGCATATTGTCTTCCCTATCTGGAAGAAATACCCCGGATTTTGTTTTGACAAAACAAGATTAACTGTCAGCCATGTAGATTGAATGCTGCTGACTTAGCTTCCAGCTGCAGGTTTTAGCCCCAATGGGCTGAAGTACATTTTTCTGGCTCCAAATATGGATCCCGTATTTGCCAGAGTTTTAAGGAAAATAATAAATCTCTTTATTCACAAGAATTACCAAACTCTGGGTGGCAGATTATTGGATGGTGTGGTGTTGTGTGAAAAGATGAGGTTTGGAAATAAAGCAACTATGTGGACGTTGTGGAGGAATAAATTAAAAACTCTTTATGGTCACGGTCCCTTACAGTGTGATTTTTCTTCATTTAGTATCAAGAGATGGATGTTCTTTTCCTACTTTCTGAATCTAACCTGGTTTTTAATCCTTGATTTGACCAATAGAAAGTGGAAAAAGTGACATTTTTGCAACCAGATGGAGCCTTTGCAGTTTTCATTTTCACTCCTTCAGTACTCTTCCCTGAGGATACCCTGTGAGGAAACCATTTTAGTCCACTGGAAGATGATACACGGTGAGCAAGAGAGCGATAGTGTTCAACATGGCAGCCAATTCAGTTGTCTGATCTGTGGATTAGGCCATCTTTGACCTCAAACTCATCTGAACATCACCTTTATGAAACTACACAATTATGTGTACAAGAGGGACCATAGTCTGCCAACTTTATTGTAGGAAAATGGTAAACCATTGTCTTTTAAACAATTAGCTATGGCTAATGAATTGGATGGGCCAGAGAGTGATTACAGAGTAAGATAGGAATTAAAAGCGTTCTTAATATTCTCACATGAGTTATTAAATCAAGCCTTGCATGAAGTTTGCCCTGCATCTAGACTTCACGTTCATGAGATTCTGTACCTCTACTTTCCCTATTGTTTTTTGTAGAGAGGGGAGGGGACATATTTTAAACCAAATGTGTTTTGTAAAATTGCATTATGCAATAATTAATTGCCCCCGCCACCACTTTATTGTTGACTAATATTAAACATTTAGATTCAGAAATAATTGTATCATCTCTGGGGCATTCACCACACAAAAGATAGAAAGATCAAGAAAAACAAAATGCTAAAGACAAGACAATCCAAAAATTAAGAAGGATAAAGTTCTGGTAGCTTTAGTAACATTTTACTTTTGTTCATTTCTGCAATGAATAAATCTTTAGCTGACTAAGCCTCTCTTAAAATTATCCCTATAATGTGATATCCCTAAGTTTATTTTTTAAAGATTATTTTTAAAATTTTATCTATTTATTTATGCATATAAGAACTGGAGTGTAGGCCAGAGGTGTGGGGCAAGAGGATTCATGAGAGACAGAGTGGGGAGTAGAAAAGGCAGATCTGCTAAGTTACACTGCTGAGGGGAACAGCTGGAGAGACTGGACAGGTCTGCTGCGCCATGTGAGTTAACTCCCTGGCTGGAGATTGAACCATATGGTGATAGTGCTGAGATTTAACCCCTAGGCCACTGGGGAGGCCCCCTGCATTTATTTTTAAAAATAAATCAGTAAATAAATTTCAGGAATTTTAAATAAGGCAGTACATCATTCAGACAATAAGACAGTTTTCATCATTTAGTACAAATATCAAGTAAAGAAGGGGGCAGAGAAGAAAACACACTTTTTTTGCATTAGAATATACAAGTATATGTTTTTGAGAACATTAAATGACTCTTTGGAAATCTCTAAGCTTCTAGGCTTCATTATTCAGATTTTCTTTGATGCTGACTTCTGGCTTTCCACCAGGTCTTGTTTTTAGATATTGACATCTAAAATATCCCATTTCCAAAATAGCTCCTTAACTGTGCATCAAATATGAAAGTAATATAATCTGGGTATTAAAAATTTTGCTCTAACTATAAAAATAGTTGATTGCATAACTAAACAAAATAAAGTGAAGTTATAAAGACCTAAAATTAAATTTATTTTTAAGAAATAATCAGAATTGAGTATAGTATAAATTTTGTTCTGTTCTTGTATTGAAAGTTTCCAAGCAATCAAAATGTCATTTATCTAGTTTTTAAATTTGTCTAGTACCTACAATATGTCAGTCCTGACCTGAAAGGAATGAGAAATTGTGAATTTTCTCAGGGAGCTCATAATCTCAGGAATGAACCAGGCAATTTTTCTCAGGATGAGAAATAAAGTGACTCAGGATGAAATAGTTGGCAGTGCTGGACAAAGTGATAGAATTAATTGGGTATTCAAATTTAAAGGCGATGCCTGCTATGTTGTCCAGACTTGCCACTTAAATATTGGGGCATTTCATTCTTATTTTTGCATTGGTACAAAGATCTATTGATGGAATTATTTTTTTTAAAGATTTATTTATTTATGCATAGAAGAGCTGGGGTACAGGCCAGAGGTGTATGGGGGTGAGAGGGTTCACCACAGAGAGTGGGGAGCAGAACAGGCAGATCAACTGAAGTACACTGCTGAGGGGAGCAGCGGGCACAGCAGGAGAGGTCTGCTGCACCATGTGGGTCCCCACCCTGGCCGGCAGCAGGGATCGAACTCATGCTGCAGTGGCTGCGGTTTATTTCATAGTGCATTGCTTAACCCACTGCGCCACCAGGGAGGCCCCTATTGATGGAATTAAAGTACAGATGAAAGGGAATCATCAGTGGTGAATATTCACATCTTGTTCTTCTTTCCTTCCAGTCTTCTGAAAGGGTGAAACTCTTCTGGTGGATGGGACAAAGTGGGAAACTCTAGAGCATAATTTAAGAGTGGAATACCCACTCTGGTTTAAAGCTTTTAACTTATAGGAAGAGAAAAAACTCTATAGAGCTTTCTCACTTTTTCTTTAGCACTGCAACCAGCAATATTTCAAATTAGGTGCTATTCTGATTTGGGGTAGTAAGGTATGTAGAAATTGCCCTGCTGATATCAATGGATATGTAGAAGGAACAAGGTAGCTGCCTTTTTCAAAAGTCACTGAGATTTGGGGGTTATTTATTGCTAGAATATTAACCATGGCTTTCTGAATGGAAAACAATGCTTTTGCATACTTTCCCAATTTTTTTACTGTATGAATTGTCTAACCAAACCAAAAAAAAATATGAATTGCCTATTTTCAGTGCCTGTTCCTATTAATATTTTTTGTTACCTACACACCTATCCCTGCATTTTGAGTTCCTTCTAAACTGACTCCCCAGCTACACACACAGTTTGCATTCTTCTTTCTGTTTAATATATAATTATTCCTAACCACACATCAGGACTCTGAAGTTCTTTATGAGGTATTTGCTAGTTGGATGACATATATACTCCTACAAATATACTTAGAAATATTTGTTCTCCTACAAATATACTTAGAAAATATTGATTAGCTCTTATAATGAAACTAAATAAGACAGGGAGACTGAAGCAAAAAAAAAAAAAAAAAAGGGGCCTCCCTGGTGGCGCAGTGGGTTAAGCAACGCACTATGAAGACTATGAAGCAAACCGCAGTCACTGCAGCACGAGTTCGATCCCTGCTGCCGGCCAGGGAGGGGACCCACATGGTGCAGCAGACCTCTCCTGCTGTGCCCGCTGCTCCCCTCAGCAGTGTACTTCTGTTGATCTGCCTGTTCTGCTCCCCACTCTCTGTGGTGAATCCTCTCACCCCCCCACTTCTGGCCTGTACCCCAGTGCTTGTATGCATAAATAAATAAATCTTAAAAAAAAAAAAAAAAAAGAAAAAGGTTGAGGAAGGATCTGGTTGCTTCTTCCCAGACATGTTACATGGTTCTGTGGAAAGGGTTTGACTTTGACATCCTCCCAAAAATTCCCTAAAGACTTTTTCTCTGGAGAGATGTTTTTTTTTTTTTTTTTAGTGTTGGCTTCCTTGGAGAGCTTTTTTATTTCTGAAAGTTCTTGGCACTCTGTTTATGTAATGATGTTTTAGTGATGTTATAAAAAGCTATAGCTTCACATTATACTTCTCTGTGATTAATCCTTCTTGGGCCTGAGATGGGATGAGATTCTTTCCCTAAGGGTGCAACTTGAAGTTTCTGCAGTATTCATGTAAAATATGATTTGACAACGAAGTGTAGCTTAGAGAATGAAAAATGATGACTGTTCTAAAGGTTTCTTTAGGTAAAGAAAGTTAAATAAGCATGCTAGGTGTAGAAAAATTAAGTCTTAAGAAGCTAAACTCCCATAACATAAGCTACTTCTCAAGCATATATAAGGTACTTTCAAAACTGTATTAATTCTTTCAAGATAAATTACTATCTCTTAGCATTAAATAGTGCCCTAAGAGGCCACTTTTTCCCTGGTTATTCTAAACTAAATATATAGTTAGTTGAAATAGTTGGAAGCATAGATTTAAAGGAAATGTAAAATGTGTTTTTTTTTTCCCCAACATTTACTTATTTTTTCACTGGAGACACTAAAGTGTGTTTGCAGTGTGGTATTTCTATAATTTACTTAAAGCACAACACAGTTTAATGCAGCAGTTAATTTCACTTACCTGTTGGTTGTGTTTGGCTCTTGTTTATTAAGCACATGCTTTGCTAGTACGTGAAATGGGATGGTGATGATGAATAAAATGTGGCCCTTCCCTAAAATTTTCTCTAGTGGGAGCACAATTACATGAACAATGAATTTGCCTGCAATGCAGAGAACCAATCTCTGCACCACCAAAATAATATATATATTTATTTTTTCTGAGAAGGCATTCTCTTCTCTTTGTTTAGCACCTGGGGTATGCCTATTTTTATACTCTTGCATAGGATGAATGGGAATTTCATACACTACAGCTACGAAAGGAAAAAAAAAATAGCATAGAAGATTCAACTATTGCACAGAGTAACTGTTAGAATTTATACCTAAAAACATCTCTTGTAGATGTATTTGAGTTGATTGACACCTGACCTTTTTTGAAAATGTTAATAACAAAAACAGTACATGATGAAATAATGACAACTTACATTCACTCTTATGTACAAAATATTAATCAGTATGGTTGACATGACACAGATCGTTAAATGAATGATAGTGGAGTGATGGAATATAAAGTTTTGGAGCTCCTATGCTTGTCTAAATTTTAAATCTTTGATTTGAACAAATTGTCATTTATATCTTCCAAAGAACACATTGCCTCTGCTGCATGAAAACCCATATGATCTGCACTGTCAGATTTTATTATTATTGTGACAGATACTTTAGCATATAAATCTTAAACTAATGAAAAAATGTCATCTTCTTTTTGGAGCTAAGTGTTCAAAGTGCATCAACTCTTCGATTTGATAGACATTTCTTCAGAAGGCTTGGGAAGAATTACATATTAAAAATACGTTGTATATGAAACTTTATCATTTGTATCCACCTCCACATTGGATAAACTAATTGTAAACCACTTTTGAGAACTAGACTTTCAAAAAATACTTTTATCTGTAAGAATAGAACTCTTGAAATCCCAAACAATATTTCTGTAACTTTCACAGTATACCAAGAAATTTCCTTTTATTTATTGGCTTAGAATCAAAACATAAGACTCATGTATGATCTTTAGAGCAGAGGCAATGTCTAATACTTCATCAAAGTTATCTCAATGAAAGCATGTTGTATGTGGACAATTGAACTAATAAATAATTTTGTTTATGGTCAGGCCGTTCTTTGGGTATTAAAAAAAAGACAGTGACCATCATACAGTCTTAAGACAAGGAAAATCTTGTGTCTACTTCTCAAAATGCCATTTGCTTAATATCATCTGGGCGTTTCTTAAAATAGCAAATTCTTATTTTTTTTTTCTAAAATTGCAAATTCTTAAGCTACTTCTTTAGAGATCCTGAATCAAAAGGTTTCTGGTGGAGTCCTCCTAAGTAATTCTGATGTGTTAATTCAAGTAATTCATTTGGATAAAGAGTGACACAGAAAGTTCAGATTTATCATTAGGTGATTTAAAATTCCAGGGGTATCCTGAACTTTTGAAGTTATCTGAAATTCAATCTGCAATTGACTGAAATGACTGAGAATAATAAAATACATATTTATTTAATAAATACCTTTTCCTTTACTTTTTTTATTATTTTCACCAGTTGTTTCTAAAAAGAAGAGTTGATCAAATTTAAATGCCTACAGATCAACAGCATTCACATTTAAAATAGTTATTCAGAAGTTGCTCAGTTATCTATATTGTAGCATTATAAGATATTGGATCTTTGAACCATTCTTTTCAGTGTTCTATAGATCTCTCACTATACTTTGAGTTTCTATTTCTATGGCCTTCACATTTTCTATTAAGACACAGACCAAATAATTATTTGATAATCCAACAATAAAGAAATCATGATATGTGTTTAAGTTTCATTAAGAAGGTAAAGTTCGTTGAGCACTTTCTAGGACAACACATTTAAAAGAAGATGCATCTACTTCATTCCACGTTATTTTAATATAATATGATATATATCTTCTGATATATATCAACCTTTCAATAGGTTGAAACATTCTCATGATGTTCACTATGGAGATACTAGCTTTGATTCTAAGGAAGCTCTCTACTTAACAAAATGTCACATGGAATTTCAATATGTAATAGTCATGGTGTTTCTCTCTAAAATATGGTGTCGTGTTAACCACTCTGCTATTTTTATTTATTTTTTTTAAAGATTTATTTATTTATGCATACAAGAGCTGGGGCACAGGCCAGAGTCACGGGAGGTGAGAGGATTCACCAGACACAGTGGGAAGCAGAACAGGCAGACTGACTGAAACACACTGCCGAGGGGAGCAGTGGGTGAGCGAGGCAGGAGAGGTCTGCTACGCCATATGGGTCCCCTCCCTGGCTGGCAGCAGGGATTGAACTCATGCTGAAGTGGCTATGATCTCCTTCATAGTGCATTGCTTAACCAACTGTGCCACGAGGGAGGCCCCACCCTGCTGTTTTTAAAGGTTTATACAATACATTGATAATTAATGGTCTCAATTTGCTTTGGGAGTAGGAAACTTCTCTAAAGTAGTTCAACTGGGGATCTCTTTGGTGGCTCAAGAGGTTAAGTCTCAGCACTATGAATCTATCAACAGCCACTGCAGTTTGATCCCTGGCCGGGGAGGTGACCCACATGGCCCAGCAGACCTCTCTCTCCTGTCTTGTCCAGAGCTCCCCTCAGCAGTATATTTTAATCGATCCACCTGTTCTGCTCCCCAGTCTGTCTCTGGTAAGTCCTCTTATCCCCCAGCACCTCTGGCCTACACCCCAGTTCTTGTATGCATAAATAAATAAATCTCAAGAAAAATAAAGAGGTTCAACTCAGCATTTCCCAAATTAATTTGTCTAACTTGCCCCCTTTTTACTTGGTGCTTAATGGTTGAGTCTGGTATCTCATTATGAAGGACACTTTATCTCTGTAGAACCCATGCAATATATTTTGTTTCATTGGAATGTGAAGGCACAAATCAACATTCCTGGTCTTCATTTAGTGCACACTCAAATTGGATAATGATAATAGACATTTACATTTTTAATGACTTCAAGTTGTATTAGTATAGTATAAATATGAGGTGGATATTTTAAAAGAATTAGTGCTTACAATCTCATCCCTTTGCTCTGTTCCTCTTATAGAAAATCACATATGAAATCCAGTTGATTCAATTCACACTAGAATTCTACATTTTAGAATAAATGCACAACTCTAAATCATTACTTCTCAACTGAAACACTGCAGTCTTTTTCCAGGTGGTCTTTGTATCTGTATTTTGCTTCTATGTGTATCTCCCTGTACTGCAAGTGTTTGAATCTCCCTGTATGTGTTTCTACAAGTGTTATAACCCTATTTAAATATTTTTAATGTCTATTCCTTGCATGACACATCCTCATGGCATCATCCCAACTAACTTGTCTGGTTTTATTAACTTTTATACTTCTACATTCATATTTTATTACATCTAAAATGTCAGTTCAACAACTATTCCTACTTAAGTGGGTACTTGGAGGGTAGTTATTTCAAATCTTTCTTTTTTAATAGGAACTGGAGTTTTTATTTTATCCTCCACCCCCAGTTGTACCCAGAGGACTCAAGGAAGCCAAGTTTCTTCAGTGTGACTTTACTGCTTAGAAAATGTATTTGGACTAGGAATGAGACCTTAAAACACACCAATGAAAAAAGTTCCTGGGAATTTTGAATGGAGTCCAGGAGATGCCAGTTCCTGTATGGTCAACCTATAATGAAAGATTAATAAATATACAGAGGTCAAGAAAGTCACATAGACAGGAAAACAAAGCATGCTGCTCTTCAGCAAAACTTCCAGTGTAGCAGACCTACAGGAAGAAGAAAAAATATGAGGCAGAACAAGAAACTTTTCAGTATTCAGGAACATGATTTCACTTTATTCCTGAAATCCTGCATGCTATAACTATGCTATATGCTAACTATCTTTAAAATGTAACATGACTTCTTTAAGCAAGATCATATCAGTCTCACTACTTTTTCAATCAAAATATCAAGGTCTACCAAAAGAACAAACTCCCATACACTCCTCCTCACATTATTTTAACTTGTGTTAAAGATGTTTCCCTCTCTGTACTTGTGGTTGTGAAAATGCTATCCAGAATTTCAAACCTACTCCTTCCTTAGAGCCCATCTTAATCTGTTATGCACAACCACTCTATGCCTATGGTATTAAAATGGTTTTATCACACATACTATTACCTTAAGTATATATATGTGTGTGTGTATGTGTAATATGTCAACATTACCTTGTAAAATCTAATGCTTATATCAGTTACAGGGAGGCATTAACAACAATATAATATTTTCTATTTGAATGGAAAAAAATAAGACTCCATATACTCACCTATTTCCTCTACAGACATAAACATCTATATAGGACAAACTAGTTCAATATAAACTTCCTAGCAGCTGTTCTCGTTTCCTGGAGAGTTCACCTATTTTCCTATTGTTATTTCATTGAATGCCTCAGCCCCAAAGATGATGAAGTTTTGATTATCTATTTGTGACTCCCTAGGAAGTGTAAGAAATCACATCCAGATTGTTAGTACAAATATGAGAAATGTTAAAGGTAGGTTTTTGCAGAGATCTTAGAGATTATGGTGAGGGATGGAGTCTGGTGGCTGAATTGAGCTACCGGCTGTGTTTAAAAGACCCTTCCAATGTATCAGGGAGAAATTGCTTTTATATAACACTTAAAATATATGCATAATGCAAAAGGGTATAATCCAGTAGACATTAGCAAGTTGACAAATGAATAATGCTTTCCAAAACCTAAAAAGGTCAACTGAAATTATCATAAATGGTACTTAACATCTGAATTGAGTTTTGACAGTTTAAGCAATGCATGAACCAAAATTATTACTTCTTTGAAGAAATAAAATTATTTACACAGTACCTAACATAGAGGCTTAGCTTTTAACCTTTACTTCTACAAAGGCATTTGCTGAGTTAGGAACCAGATTCTACTCCAAGATGATGAGTCTTAATGAAAGGGGGAAAAAAAAAGCTTGGACTGGAAAAATAGACAAAATCTGTTTCTTACAGTAGACTTTACCAAGAGTCTAATTCTCAAATAATGTTGTTTCATTTAACATTGTTTGTTACAATGTTGATGAGAAATAACAATTGATTCCTTGCTGGAATCACTCAGGATGTATGTATAATTTGTACATTATCACCATGTGGCTATGGGTACTCAAGTTTCCTCTCAAACTCTGATGATGTGCATGTTAGATTAGTTGTCGTGTCTAAGTTGTCCAGATCAGAGTGAATGTGTGTGTGCGTGCGTGCGTGTGTGTGCGTGTCTGTGTATTGAGATAGAAGGAAATTCTCTCCACCGTGTACCCTGGTTCCAGGCAGCGGTGATATAACCCTGAACTGGCATAACTAGGCTAGAGAAAGAATGAATGGATATAAGTTATTGTCTATTTAGATTATGTTTGTGTCTTTATTTTTCAGTTCGGTGGTATTTCATGTGACCAGAAATATGCTGTGGAACCTAACTCTTGGTACCAGGCTATGAAAAATCTTTCTACAGATATTTTCACCTAAAGTTGTACTTTCCAGTCTATGACATTGAGGATCCCCTGTATTTGTGTTTTGTAACAGGCATTCATTTAAGGAAGTGGAAGGAAGGGCAAGGACCAAGGCAGGGCAGAGGATGTGAAAAATAAACCACTTTCTGATCATCTGTTTGGTCCAAGCAATACATTCATTGCCTCACTGGACTCGCAGATGAGTATCAAGCTATAATATGAAGATTAGAGCAGGGCATTAAGGTAACTCAGACAAACAAAAATTAGAGCTAAAAGAAAAAAATAGGATTGCTTCTTGATTTTTTTCCTGTACAAATAATTATTTAAATATTTAACTACTTGCTAGTGCTAGGCTGATTCACACACACACACACACACGCGCGTGCACAATAGTCGTAGCACCTGCCTGTCACCTGCGATATTTATCTTACCTTCATTGTGACTTCCCAGTATACTACTAATTCTCCTTTCATTCTTACTCTGAGAATCTAAGATAGACTACACCGTTCTCCACTATTGCAAAAGCTTTCCGACTAGCTCTTCTGTGCACTGCCGCCCTCTTTATTTCTCTGAACACCTGAGACCTCTATTATTGCTAGAGTATTTTTTACAAAATTATTTTTTTCATCATAGTGCTTCCCTGTTTTACTACCTTCAGAATTTCCTTTTACAAATAAAGTCCAAATGTGTCATATACAGTCCACACTTTTCTGTCAGCCTCCTAGCCTTAGCTCTCTCTGGTCCTCCAGATGATCTCTCACTTCCAGTCACAGGGAACTGCTTTTAATTCTTGGAATATATCACTTAAGTCTCACCACTGTGCCTTAGAATATGCCAGTTCTTCAAACTGGGGTCTGTTCCTCCTTTTCTATGCCTCCACTAAATTAGGTCCTTTACCTGAAAATTATCTTTTTTTATCTATGCATACAAGAGCTGGGTTACAGGCCAGAGGCACAGGTGGTGAAAGGATTCATGAGAGGCAGAGTGGGGAACAGAACAGGAGATGGACTGAAATACACTGTGGAGGGGAGCAGCAGGTGAGCCAGGAGAGGTCTGCTGCGCCACGTTGAGTCCCCTCCCTGGATCCCCTCCCTTGGATCTAACTTGCACTGCAGTCCCTGGGGAAGCCCTACCCTGGGGTATGGCACTCACCTCCTTGCGCCACCAGGGAGGCCCTATCTGAAAATTTCTTAATTCAAAATCTTCCTTCTGCTGCAGGATTAGGTTGGAGCACTCTGATCTATGTACCTGAGCATCCAGCAGGTTCCCAGGAATACCATGTTATGTCTGTTCATTTCCTATTCCTCTGTCATTTCCTAACAGTAAACTTCCTGAGGATGAAGCAACTGTTTTCCTTGTGCACATATTACTTTATATATAATAGCAACATACATAGTATATACTCATATATATAAATATATGTTCACATATTATTTATTTTGCATGTGTATGGACTTAGAATAATCAGTAATACCAGTTTTGATTTAAATGGTTATAAAGGACCATTAATGGTTATAAGTACCAGTTGAATTCTTAAAATTAGAAGCAGAGATGCAATAAACATAAAAGGACAACATTTTAAGGGAATTATAATTTCCCAATCTGTTTAATGTTTTCTGACATAATATGTATTGATCATTAAATATCTGATGTAATGGATATATTCTTGATATTCAAGAACTTCATAATTAATAAATTCTCCTGGTGGAAAATTATCCATATAAGGAAACCCATTTTCTCAGTAAAGTGAAAGCTTCTTAGTGATGTTATATATAACTTACAGTGACATAAGTGATAAGTAAACCAAGTATTTTTATAATATTCTTTAAAATACAGTTTTGTTTTTCTGAAGGTTGAAACTGGCAGGTATAATCATATTTAATTTTCTTGGTTCACTAAAATGGACATAGAAAAAAATTCAAAGAAAAATCAGCAAAATTGGCTTTAGTTCCCTCACACCAGGTGTCCTCAATTATCGAGATGAAATGTTTTGGAGATGCAGTGCTTTCTCTCCACTAGGACCACCTCACTGGCAACAAGCAACAACAGAACTTTCATTTACTTAGGTTCTGTAATGTGGCTCATCTCAACCTGTATAAAAAACCTTAGAGAAATATATAGACATCATCATAATGTACCTTATTATAGCCATCGCTTCATTTTCATTTGGTAAACAGCCCATATTTGTTTTCCTAGTTACATTGCCCACATAACTATTATTATTCATATCACAAGGACACGATTTATAATTTATCTTTTGTTCAAATTTTTTTAATTGAAAAAACATTGCAGTATAATATTATGTAAATTCAGGTGTTCATCACTGAAAATCAGCATGTATATATATTACATTAAGTTCACTAACAGTACAGATTTATCCTCCATTACATCATTGTCCCATTTTCCAATTAGCCACTTTCTTTCCTCCTTCCTTTTGATAATTAATAATCAGTTTTATGTCCAAAAGTTTATTTTTATTTTATTTATTTCTCTGTTTGTTTTCTCTCTATGTACCCCATAAGAGTGAAAACGTATGATTTTTTTTTCCTGTATGACTTACATATTTCCCTCTATCTCCATCCATGCTGTTGTAAAGGTCAGGATTTCATCCTTTATTATAGCTGAATAGTATTCCATTGTTTATATAAACCCCTATATTTGGTATCCATTCCTCAATTAATATGCCCTTAGATTGCTTTCAGTTCTTGCCTATTGTGTAAGCGCTGTCATGGTCACAAAGGCATATATATTTTTGAATGAGTGTTTTGTGTTTTTGGGGTAAATCTGTAGAAGTGGGATAAATCTAGGTCATATGAACTTTCTAATGTTTTGAAGACTCTCCATGCTGCTTTTCATAATAACAACCATTTTACATTTCCACTGTCTTCAAATTGGGTTTGAATCTCTGTGTCAATACTTGAGTTTTGTGGTCTTATCTCTGTGTGCATGTACCAACTCCTCTCAGTTGGATAACACAAAACAAGTTGAAGCACCCTCAGTGAAAGTGCCTTCAATGGAAATCTTAGTCCTGTCTTGATTTTCTTCTATTTTTTTAAACAGCACGTTTGAAAGATTTTTTTTTAAAGATTTATTTATTTATGCATACAAGCACTGGGGTACAGGCTAGAGGTGTGGGGGGATGAGAGGATTCACCACAGAGAGCGGGGAGTAGAACAGGCATATCAACGGAAGTACACTGCAGAGAGGAGCAGCGGGCACAGCAGGAGAGGTCTGCTGCACCATGTGGGTCCCCTCCCTGGCCAGCAGCAGGGATCGAACTCGTGCTGTAGTGGCTGCAGTTTGCTTCATAGTGCACTGCTTAAACTACTGAGCCACCAGGAAGGCCCTTGAAATATTTTTTTAATTGAAATTTATATTTTTAGGGGCTATAATATCCTTGGTGATTTTACTGAGCTTTGATTCAGCCTCCTGAGTACGAGGTAAGATTTGTAAAGCAATGCAATTTCTAAAACATTTCTTTAAAAGTATATATTTGATAGCTAAGGCAAAATAAAGTCTGAGCAACCAATTCAATTTCAAGGAGGACTGAGACAATTGGAACTTAGGTCATTTATAAAATTTTTGGTTGCTTACTTATTATGTTCCCAGTACTGTGCTAACGATGACTTTTGATAAAATTTAAGCAAGGTTGATGGGTATTCTGCAAATGTCAGGACCCCGAATGAATATGCTGATCTGTATTTTTGAAAACGCTGCTGAAACATTTCTAGAACAGACGGTAATTGGTGACTGCACCTCAATCTGCCAAATAGAGATGACTTTGGGGACTTCTAATCGTAAAAAAATATCAGTTCTTTAGAAAATCACACAAGCTAAAATGCTTACTCTGAAAGAGTTCTACAGGAATATGTTTTGGGGTTTTAAGATGTCCTACACACTCTGAGAACCAGTGAATTTAGGGATGCCACAGTCATTATTTGGTGTTACAGTCTATGGGTGTTTCATTTTGATGAAAGATTGTGATATGATGACAAATTATGCAGGAGATGGTATGGAAGATGGAAACCCGATGGTGTGGGAGCAATAAAACCTCGATGTGAAGACTGAGCCACTCACTCACTCAAAGTTTAAAGGTTAAAATTCTTTGAGTATTAGTATCTTTGAAATGGGGACACTCTCACCTAACTCCCAGGGCTCTTAAATGAAATGATGTGTCAAGCTCCCATTTAATAAAACTGTCCAATAAATATTAGGCTTTCTGATCAAAATTCACTGTTTGCATTTTTCTGGAAGTCATACAAAGGGATTCATTTTCTTTGAAATTCACTTTTGTTTTTCATGTGGCTTTTTAGTGTCTGCCTAAGGCAGCTTCCTTCTGGAGTAATGTGTTGTGCACTTGTGTTTCATCCTGACCCACAACTCTTGGATGGAAAATAACTGCGTACTCTTTCCAGGTCCAGCTAGACTGAGATCCCACTGCCATAAGGACTCAGCTTGCAGAGATCTGTTACTCATCGCAGGAATCAGGTCAGTTTAAACTGTTAATTACTGATTTTCCATGTTCCCTGAACACCATTTCCATCATTATCGAATCATATTTTATATATTGCTAAGATGTGTCATGACTTTTTCACTTCAATTTCTAACAAAATGAAGGAGGCTGAATGAGTGAAAATACCTGAAAAAAGTTAATATGTAAAGCTTTTTAATGTATTTGTGTGTCTCTGAGCAGGCTGTGATATGAACCACATCATTTAATTAAACTTCACTTTCTTCAAAGCATTTTTTCATTATAAATACTATAGCAGGAAATAAGTGGATAATAAGTATCAAATTTCCAAGGAGTTGGTTCAAAGGAGGTTGACTGTAAGGAAAACTTTCATCTGTCAGGTCATTGAGACATTATGCCAGTTTATACAGAGGGTTTTGAATATATTTTGTGTATGATTTAGTTGAAGATGAGTTTTTAATTAGCGTAGGAAAATATATATGTATGTAGAATCATTATATGCATATGATTCTAGTATATAATATTTTAGTAAGACTACTCCAATATTCCATTGACATTTGTTTCTGATTCCATTTGGCACCAGAGGAACTGACAACCATAGAGGTAAAATACTTAAATGAGGCAGAATATTAACATATCTATTAATGCACACACATATGCATATATCTATGGAGAAAATAAGTGTTGATGGTAAGAGTTGAAAGTAAGTGTAATGGTGAACATAAATAAAACAAGAAAGGAGGATAGGAAGAATGTGTGGTATGTGAAGCCATTTTATTTGTGATTGAAGGATTAACTGAGAAGGTAGACTTGTGGAGACATCATGATACAGTTGTGAGAGAAAATCATCGATGTATTTCAAGGAAGAGCAGTAAGGAAAGCAGTAAGGAAAACAACAACAACAAAAAAAAAACAGTTCATGAGTTTACCTGGTTTTCCTCTGAAAATGCAAGTAACCTATTGTAAGAATTTGGGGATTTTACTCTTACTGAGTGTGTTAAAGGACCTGCACAAAAGGATGAAGCCACAAGACTATTTTGGTGGGATCACTCTGCTTGTTTTATCGACCATGGTCTGCTGGCAACCAAGAGTTGAAAGAGAGATCATTTAGCTGGCTAATGAGTCATGGTAATAGCCGTTTTCAGTGTGTTCGTGTGGGGGCAGTGAGAAATGGTCAAATTCTAAATATATTATGACGATAGAGATGGCAGTTTATCTTGCTTAGCAGGATGTGGGAAAAATAAAAATAAAAATTCTTTTTTCCTAAATAACTAGTAACAAGCGAGATTTCTCATTAACAAAATGGAGAAGGCTATCTATAATAGCAGGTTTGGAGAGAAAGATCATTATTTCAGCTCTGGGCAGATTCATTTTGAATAATCAAAAAGAGAGAAATGAGGAGATGATAGAGATCTTACATAGGCAGGTGAATATATGAGTCAGAAATTTCAAGGATGATCCAGATTGAAGATATGAAATTGGGCCATTATCATCATCATCATGTATTTACCATCAAGGTCATTTTGTTGACTAATGCTTTCAAGTGGAGAAGTTGAATAACTTCAAGAGGTCCAAGGACAGAGCACAGTTGAGAGGGAGAGAAAAAAGAACCACCATCAAAAGATAATGCAAAAAAGGAAAAAAATCACAGCCCTAATTGTCACAGGTTGCTTAATATTGCCAGACATTTTCAAATGTAATCCTTGAAAATTATATCCATTGTATATATAAGGAGAATAATTTGGGGGAATCATCTTACATAAATCACGTATTTTGAATATTTAGAAATAATATTTGAATCCTGCTGTTGGAATATCAAGTCAACTTAACTTTATACTGATGATTCACTGAATTCATGGTCCCTTTGAATTTGTGTCTCTGGGTTCATTGGATTTAAACTTTAACTCTAATGAGTGGCTTAAATATTACAAAATGAAAACAGTTAATATTAACCAAGATAGTTCAGTAACATCATTTTGGTCTAGTGTAAGGTGATACAGAAAACCAGTAAGTTTGAAAAGAATTTAAGATGCATATAGAAAATGGAAGAACTTAAAACCAAGGAAGGTTCAACCATTATGGAAAGCAGTATGGCGGTTCCTCAATCTACTAGGAATGGAACTTCCATATGATCCAGCAATCCCACTCCTAGGAATATACCCAAA
>JAGFMF010011849.1:971145-1035858 GCA_019455555.1 Galemys pyrenaicus | reverse complement strand
GGAACACGAGGGACTGAGGTGATGGTGCACTGGTGAGATGGTGATGGGGAATACATGGGGATTACAATTAATGGCAAGTATATGTAAATTTTAATAAAAGAAAAAAAAAAAACCAAGGAAGGTTAACATAGAGAGAAAAGAGGGAAAACTTGGGGCTCCGAACGTTCAAAGTTGGCTTGAATATGTTGTTCCATAGAATTTGTGGGCTGTCAAGGATCAGGAAGAGGTACTAAGTTCCTGCCATATACAAAATGAATATGATGTTTTTCTTAGTTGTGAGATAAATAGGGAAAGATATAAAGAACACAGTATAAGTTCTAACGGAAATTCAATAAACTCTTATGAAATACCTATTATGATTTAAAAATACAATGCAAAAATAAAGATAAAAATACAATGCAATACTGTGATATGGAGACATCCTCTTATTTTTGTATTTCTTATTAAACCTCAAGGACCATATATCTCTCCTTGAGCATCTGCATTTTATTCACTTGGAGTTTCCTCATCATTGTAACTCTTATGAATTTTGAATAGTAATTACAATATGTAAACTTAATAATATCGTAGAAAAAGTAGTGATCCAAGGAGAAAGAAAGAAGAAAAGTCTTTAATTTAACTTTTTATTTTAATGGCTAAGGATCTCATCAAGTTCAAAGGAATGCTAATCATTTGCATCATGCATTTAATCTTTTGAATGGAATTATCTAGCTTGTAAATAAAAATGCGCCCAAACACTAGATTTAAATGCATTTCTCTGTGTAAAAGATGAGTTGGCAACATTGTAAAATATCTCATCTGCCCTATTTTATATGTATTGATATGATTTCTAATTCTTATAATATCAGTATTAAGATACAGATGTGGCACAATGATGTTTACTGAAGCTCAGGTTATTGATAATTTTCAATAGATCATATGGATCATAAAACCTGCTAGAAGTTTACAATGGTTAAATACAATAAAAATTTTAGGACAAGAAATCAATGGATCATGTTGTGCATTGAAAAGCTTAGGACAGACTGAGAAGTAAATATGAGTCTGGACTTCTTAAAATTTGTGACTAATATTGGAATGTGATGGACATAATCAATTCCAGAGCATTGAGAACACCACAAGTTAAATGTTTAACTGCTCTGATTCTGCTTGATATAAGTCTCCACCTAAAGTGCTATCATCCTTGGAGTTCACCATTAGATAATTTGGTCCTCATAATTTGTATTATTACAGGTTACTCTATTTAGGAAGACTTCCCCAACTTTTTGTGGAAATAATTTCATCCATCAGATAAAACCAAATATCCCAAAGTCCATTAAGTTCAAACATGGGAGAGGGAGTGTTTTTTTAAATTAACTTCAAGATAATTTTCTGATATCTATATGGCTATAGAAAAGAAATGATTTTGCTGTTAGAATTCCTGAACACAAAATGTATCTGAAGTAGCCTTTCTCTCCTCTCAAGAATCTTAAAATTCTGAATCTAATACTGTTGTTAAATTATCTCTGCTATCATTCTCCTGCTCATTTGTAGAGTTCCTATATTATTTAGAAGTGACCTGTCCATGAACTTCATATTTATATATGAAGGGTATATGTAAGAAGATTTTTAAGTAGTCTTTGTAATCACGATGGGGCAGATGACAATATGACTCACATATATATCACGATAAACGGTATTCTTCTGCTATGTGTCAGTATAAGTGTGATACTAGTATTCTGTTTTTATAGGCAGGAAAATTGAGCCACAGAGGAATGGCAATTGAGTCCAATGCCCATTATCTTATAGATACTAAGGGGGAAACCATGTTTATAACTCAAAATAAGACTAAAATTTTTCTTTACACCTTGCCACGTTACCTAAATCTAAAGTTACTTGAAGATATACACTTCAATATGATAAATACTATATAGAACTGTAATTTATAATATTTGTAGTATCATATATGCAATAAAAGACATAATGAGTCCTTTCATAACAATACTTAGGAATCTTTGGGGATTCCACTTCTATAGGAAAAGGAATGGCAGGAGTAATTTGTACAGCTACACTATTTTCTGTAAACATAGCTGGAAAATTCATACAATAATTACAAATTATATACATCTCCTAGAACAGCTAATATTTATAGCTAAGTTGTCTGTTAATTTCTTTGAATGCAATAGAGAAGTAACAGGCCAGATATATTATTTTTCTCCCTATCCTAGAAGTAAATAAAGTCATCTCATTCAAGAACTTCCAGAAAAGGTCATTACCTACACAAAAGAAAATTATTCTTTTTTCTATTACCCAAAGCAGTATTGTTCATCATAAGTGTTTTTCCTCAAAAAATTTTCATTGTTAGAATTAAAATCTTGGATATTAATTGGTCATCTTCAGAAAATGAAATGTCCTCTCAATTTATTTTTCTTTTATTGATTGAAAGTAGTAATCTGGCTCTGATTATTACAGCATTAGGAACTGTTGTTACCAGAGGTGGCTCTGAAAGACATGTTATCCAGCATGCTTTAATAGGCAGCGAAGCGGTACTCAAGAGTTTCGAAGAGTTGTTCAAGGTCACACAATTAATTAATTGCATAACATGGATTAGAACACAGATCTCCTGATTTGAAGTCTAGTGTTCTTCACCAGGATTATGTGATATCCGGCAGAGCCAGTATGCATTAACATAATCACATTCTATGACCATTTTCCATTCTGTGGGCCTCTGACAATAGAAAGTAGATTTTAAAATGTATGCTTCTTTCCCCTGAGCTTTCTTAAAATAAAGAGTTGAAGTGAAAGAAAATCATATTTTTTTCAGCAATGAAGTTTTTGTTGACAAGAATTACAATCACAAAGCAGCACAAACCTAAACTTAAGCTTAAATCCTAAACTTCTTAAACTTAATTATAGATGTACTAGTAGTTCTTTGCAGTCAGCTCTTCATTTGCATGCATTATCTTTTCACATTTAAATGTATTAAGGGAAGAAAAATGACTGTTAAACAAATCTACATACATTAAACACTGCTTCCTTCCCCCCATGCTCTAAAAAATACCCCCACTCTGTGCTAGGCTTTAAATAAATGACAATATTTATTAATTCACAAAGACTTATGAAGCTTTGTGCTTATGAATGGGGGAAAATATGAGAAAGTGCAACGTTGCCAAAAAAAAATCTTTCAAGTAAGCAAAAATTCCATGTCAGTCAGAAACATTAAAGCCTGATGCTTTAAAACTCCAACTGCTAAGCCTTGGGTATAAAACAGGAGAGCGATGAAGTTGGCTGAATAAAACACACACATTCACCAATAGTTGGCAGGTTTTGAAAAGGTTAAGATATGAATATTGACTTTATATATGTATAAATATGTATTAATGCTTGTCTATAGGTGTTTTAAATTATTTAGAGGTACAATTCTTCAGGAAAATTGAAAATATAAAAAATATTCATAGGTTGAAAATGCAATGAAACACTAGATGCAGTATTTGGAACAAAGGATTGACATGATGATCGTGATAGATCTTAAAAATGTTTTAAATACATTATTGACATTAAATATGTAGACATGTTTGAAAATTACCTTTTTGCTTTTACATTAAATGAAGACGTGCATTCCTTTGTATCCTAATCAAATGCAATGTTATGCCTACCAAACAAAGCTTAGAAAAGGCAGAACTGTCATCAGAAAGCCAATTAAAGATGGGGAGACTGAATTCTGCTTTGAAGAGAGCCTGTTAGGACAGAAGCAGGATCTTGCGTTCAGGGTTTTAGAGTTGTACCTTGAGTGAAAAGGGTCTTTAGAAGTATTATCAGCGCAGTGTTACTTTGGAAGATGTCAATTAGGACTGTCATTCTGCAGGTATTTTAATGTGTTTATGCATGCCATTTACTGCCCTGAAAAAAATTATCAAGGCAACCATAGAAAAGAGCAATTTTAATTGCTTTCTCTCCAAAGGCAAATGTTTTTCTGGACCAAACCAAGAATTCTGCAAAAGTTATTTTACTAGATGAGAGTTTCCATGTGCTTTGGACTCGTCCTTCTTAATCCCACCATCCTCCTTCCTTTCTTCCTTTCGATGTTACTGTTTCTCAACCATACCCATTTTACTTGTATTTTCCTTCTCAAGCATGCCCCATTCCATTATGACTCACTAGTCTGCTATACCCACCTCTCTGTTTTCTGGCACAGCCTCATACTTGAACTGATCCTCTTTCATTTTCCTTATAGAATACTATTACTTCCATATTTGTGGATATTTACAAGAGTGAAAACATTAGAGACAGCCTCTGAACCCCAAAAGTTTGTAGGCAGATTCAGATGAATGTGTGCTATGTCAAACTTTCTTTAATATTTTTACATTTTACTTCATAGTCTTTCTTATATGTCAGTCTTGGCTTTAAACTAGTGTTTAATATCTTACAGACTAACGAGAAAGGAGCTTTACAGATTTAAAACAATTAAAAAAAGAAAACCTGTAGTTGAGTTATATCCTCCAATAGTTAGAGGAACATTATAACTCATCAAATCTTTTCTCTTTCAAAATATAAAACCTGAAGAGGATCCATAGCCTCTTAAAGGGTTAAAATTAGGGAGACTTTAATATTTCTAAGAAAACTCACTTTTTATTTAAAGATTTATTTACTTATGCATACAAGAGCTGGGGTGCAGTCTAAAGGTGTGGGGGGTGAGAGGATTCACGAGAGACAGAGTGGGGAGCAGAACAGACAGGTAGAGTGAAATACAGCTGAGGGAAGCAGTGTGTAAGATAGGAGAGGTCTGCTGTGCCATGTGGGTCAGCTCCCTGGCCAGGGATCAAACTCCTGCAGCAATGGCTACAGATAGCTTCATAGTGCTAAGACGTAACCCCTTGCACTACCAGGGAGGCCCTAAGACAACCCACTTTTTGGTACAACACCCTTGTTAGTGCTTTCTTCTTTTTTGTACTTCTAAATTTTCCATTTTGTACCAATGACACAAGATACAACTTGAATAGCATACAGTAATTGATCATGGTTAGTATGTTCCTATGCACTCCTGTGATGTTTCACCAAATGTTTTCCAGATGCTGCTACTGTTTGTGGTATAATAATGTAGTGATAATGTTATTATTTTATAATTATTTTATTAAGAGCATCTGTTTCACTTAATTAGGAAACACTGTTTGAAAAAAATAATAGTACCCTATTATACATTATTAGTATAGGAGTTAGACTCTCAAGAGTAATGCTGACCAGGGGCCACTTGAAAGAGAAATGTTTGCAGCTGCCCTGCACACAAGGGAGAATTATGCTTTACTCAAAGCTTGCAGCTTTTATAGAGTGAAGGAGGAAGCCGGCGAGATTGAGGAAGCTGAAACCAGGTGATATAAGGGCCAGTAAGTTATCACTTTTCTTACCACTGAGTGAATTGAGTAAAAGCCAAGAGACATTTTAAGACTCATGATGACTCCAGTTCACACTTAAAGATATTTACAGAGATACAAAGTAAATCAGCTTCCTTAGGCTACCTTAGGCCTTCCTGAATTCTGCCATGTGTTCCTTACATAATGTAGGTGGTGGTATCTTGTGAAATATGAAACAGGTGCTGAATTTCACATCTGGGTAATTTATGTAACAGGCAGAATATATTCATGTGAAGAAGTTAGAGAAATCCATGTGAATATGGATGCATTGGAAAATTGGAGAGATGTTGCCAGAATGCAAAATTTTCCTAATCCATGGAATTAGAAGCTTTGAATTATTTTTTATCTAGAACTTTCAAAAATGTAAGGATTATACTTAAAAATTGCATTTTCTTTCATTGTCTGCATCTTTAAATGTAGGACCCAGGAAAATGATGCAAAAAAAAAATTAGTGAAAAGATGTGTCAGATTCAGAGTTCAGAGTTCTCATGTGTGCTATGGTATGGTTGATTGATCTCATCTATATTTCCAGATACTGAACTCTAAGATGTCCCAAATATATAAAACAATCCTAACAAGTTCACATGAATGCTCTTTTCTATTTTGAAAAGTCTGAATTTACCATTTGCAGCTCCAAGATAAGTTAGCATCTCTTGGTACATTTATTTTAATGATCTGTGGAAGCGCTATGCTTTGAGAAACGCAAATTACTTGTTCCAATCATTCAGCGTTATTTACTGACTGCCTGCTACAGTCCAAACATTTTCAAGAGTTCACTTTACCAAAATGAAGAAAACATATTCTTCATCCTATATAAACTCAACAACTTGTGGAATGACAAGTAAACAAATTTATTTTATATCTTTAAGCAAGTTAAAGAAAGTCTCAGAATTTGAAAACTTTCAGAATTCTATATAATCTGATTTACTAAAAAAATTTAAAAGACGTAGGCATTTGAATCCTCATATTAAAATATGGTGCCACTTGCTTATCTGGGGTGGGAGTGTCTCCTAAATTATCCTGAGTTTCAGTTATTTGCTGGAAAGAGAGCTGTTATACTTAATCATCAGGGTTTGTTATATGAAGGCTACAGCTGAGGAAGAAAGTACCTAGAGAATAGTCCAGTTGGACACCAAGTGTGGAACTTTCCTTGCTCTTTCCTGATGGAGTCATGAAATCATTACTCTCATAGCTTCACTATGTAAAAATATGCATAGAGTGTTGCCAACTAGGAATCTCGAATATGCCTGAGGTCAGAGACTTATTGGGACTCTGTCTTATGTGTATGTCTCCAGATCAACTGTATTTACGTGACCCAAAGTCCTGACCCTAAATTATAAGATGGTCCTTCTAGTATGACCAACCCCAACCTGAACAAAGACATTACTGTCAGGTATGACCTTCTAAAGTTTAGAGATTGCCCCTCAGAATCTGAGAACAAAGATCAGCTCTCTTTTGAGACAAAATTCTTTGTAATACTGAGCACTTTCAACAAAGAAAGTATGGGTTCCTTATTATTTTACCATACTGATGAGCATCTTGGTCTAACATTCTATGGCATAAGTGTGACAGAATTGTTTAAAAATTTCAACTCAGTGAAGTTACAAATTCTGACCTACAAGTTTAGAAATAAGTGTGTACATTACATATAAGATAATAATTTACCTATCATATTAAATTATATTCTTATGTAGTTTATCTTCAAGTTACCTGAAAGTAATGGGCTGGTATTATGGGTATTATGAAATATTTAGCAATTACTAACTAGTTTCAAATGCATTCAGTGCTAACCAGTCAGTATTCAATGTTAATCTCAAGTAAACCAGAAACCTCTTAAAGTATTGGAGAATTCCTCTTCTCCACCATTTCTCCCATGAACCCATTTCCAACTCTGGTTGAGCAAGATTAACCAGTATAGAATAATTTCCTAGGAACAGACAATTTCATCTGAAAGACCATTGAGGCATCCTTGTCTGGTGTCTCTCATATTATTCATTTTCACAGTGCCATCAGTTTTTATGAATATTTCATCTAATAGACCATATCTTTCTCTACCTTAGAATGAATTTCTTTTATTTATCAGATATTTATTTAATGCCAACCATAGGTGATATGCTAAGATCACAAGGATATGAGCAAGTTATGATTTTGTTCATCTTGAAATGACTTGTTCATCTTACATAATTACTTGTTATAATTCAGTGAGGGAATGATTCTGTGAACACATAAATACAATAAATAAGTATTGTGGGATTTTAAAGGAAAATTGTAGGAATCCTAGAGGAAAGAGATATCATTATATTTAGGGTTGAAATGGGAAATGTGTACAGTTGTCCTTGGTATATAATGATAATAGGAAATTTACCAATGTAATGTCTGAGAAATTTGAGGCATGAAGTTTGGCAGTAGGAAGAAATAGGACTGAAGGATGAGGTGATAGGACATTTAATAAAAAGTCAAATAGTCACAGTGATAGATCTTGAAATAGTTATTGTGTTTGTGGAGTTTCAAAATGTCTAGTTCTAATGTCTGAAACAAAAGGGACAAGATAATGAGTGGATGAAAAAAGAAATTGATGCTAAAGATAATGTAGAGCCATTGAAGATTTAAATAGAAGACTGGCATGATCAGAACTGTGTTAGAAAGATCAACTGCAAAGATTTTCATTTTCATAGGATAATAGAAGGATGATATTGCTTTTCTAGTATAAAGTTCTTCAATATTTTTGATGGATTTGAAATTTAATTCAATATTTCATATCATATCTTTATCCAGGTAAAATCCATAATCCTCATAATTACTTTATGCTTCTATAGTTGTCTACCTATATTTCTTCATCTTGTACCATTTTTGGCTTATAGATTTTGGTTAAATGCAGCTACACAATGAACAGGTTGGTAGTTATGAGATAATTTTAGTTTGGATGTTCTATCTTCTGCCATTTGGTTCTAAAACTAGAGCTGGTATTAGAGTAGATTATTATTTCTGTTATCTAGCACTAGATCAGATGTAGAAGTAACATCTGAATCAACAAATATAAGTAAGTCTAGTAGTGGAATTGTCTTTGTGTTTTATATTTACAAAAACAATAAATCTTTGTGGAGGCAGGGGAGAATGGGTGAGATTTTTAACTGTTGTTTACATTTTTGGCATCTGTAAAAATTCAGCCTGATTCCTTTACTAAAAGTACTTGGTAATTCATGTTTATTGATGTCTCTATTAACAAGATCCTTGTTCATTAAGAAGAGTAAACCTGGATTTTATTATGTGATTATTATTTTACTTTAAATACTTTTTAATTGAGGTGAATATTGGTTTACATGTTGTTTGTGCTTTGGGAGTATAGGAACCTCCCTTCAAGAGCTGTTGCCATATTGCAGCCACCACCTGTGACTCACCTCCTTAGTCCATTGTTCCCTCTCCTCAGCTTGCTCTCTACTTTTTCCCCTCCAGTGGAGTGTAAATTAGGATGTCAAAGTAAGGCTTTCTTGTCAATTTTTAAATAATAAATACACTATAGGTAATATATACTATGTACTTATGCCGTATATATATATATATATATATATATATACCTTCTCTACACATGTGCATACAGTATGTGTATGTGTGTGCACTCATACCTTCCTTCACATACACATAGTTTCATAATGCCACATTCTAGAGCATTCTGGTTATTGGTGCTGTATCTTATTTGGATTGTGTTAGTTGGTGTGAAACTGTTACTATTCTTAGACAGATTCAGTGAATGGGCTAACAAAGGCAATAACATGATAAGAAAACATCACTAGCTAGATACCTATAAGACCTGAACCCTAATCATGACTTTGACACTAAAATCTCTGTGACTTGAGATAAGCAAGTAACTTCCCTTCCCTATGCTTCAGTTTCTTATCATAAATTAAGTGCCAAGGGGCTCAAAATGTTTGATTCAAAATAGAATTTTTCCCTATAAGTTCATTTTCAATCATACTTTCTAAAATGTTCTTTAATTTGATGAGTTTCAAAGTACACTGTAAAATTATTCATAAATAAAGTTTTTCAGATAAAAGCTAAAACAATGCTTAGAGTGTAGGAGTTATAAAGAAGTCTTAGGTTGACTTGAAAATTTTAAAACAAAGAGCAGGATTTTAATAAAGCAGCAGAAATTTCAACAGATGACATTAATGTGGGAGAAAGTAAATAATAAAGAAAATACAGCAAGATGCATGAGATCTTAGATCATTTAAATGCTAAAAGATGAAAGTGAGTTCAAAATAGCTCTAAATCAGAACAGTGACACTTTTCTGCAAAAAGGAATATCAAACAATTGCCATTAAGTCTAAAGTATCAAAGAGTGAAGGATAAAGGTGATTCTGTGTGCATTAATAAGTGTGGGTGATTGGTAATGATAACATTAAAGCTGTAACATTAAAAAGAAAAAGCAACTGTAATTAAGTAGGGCAAAAGGAGTCTAAAGAAGCACTGAACAAAGAAGAAGAAGAAGGAAGGAGAGAAGAGAAGAAGGAAGTAGGTTGGGGAGTCAGAGATGCCTAGAGGAGGCACGTGGAACAGAGACACGTGAAGAAGCTGTACTTGCTTCTTGGTCCTGGACAGGATGGAACAGACGCAGAATCCACCCATAATCCAGGACTTCGTGTTTCAGTTCAAACGAACAGGATTTGTGACAGGTGGGGCCTGGGGTGAAAGAAAGAGCACCACCAGGAACAGCTCTCCCGATTTTTCTCCTGAATCCTTAAAGGAGAAGATTAAAGGAATTAAGGAATCCTTAAAGGAGTCAAGAGTTCTTTTGATTCTGAGTGAGGTGGAGGCCACAGAGGAACAAATCTGGGAGGAAAAGTCAAACGAAATTTCACAGTGGTCCATTTCTGTAGTGCCACACTGTTCCCAGCTTCTGATGCCAGAGAGGACAAGCCGTCAGCTTCCCCGTGGCAGGAAATGCCAAGGCTTTTTGAAGCTCTGTGCCAGGAACCAGGGACAAAGACACCAGGCCTGGTGGCGTCGCCCACTGACCGCTGTGTCTCCACAAGGGTCCACCCAACGTGAATGGCCAGTTGAAAACCACTTGGAAGTCAGGCATGAAAGGACAAAAATTAAAGAAAAAAAGAGAATCACTGAACATTAATATCTCAGTAACAGACAGACAATGAAGAACCTAAGAGAGAGAATGTCAGAAGTGGTACTATTATATTAATAATAAAACCACAAATGGTTTCCATTAGGTGTTAACTTTAAAAAAGAATAAAAGAAAACTCTTTTCCATACTTTAGGAACCCTCTAGAATTACTGTCCATGTTGTATTTCACATATAATGTGTAGGTGAGTAAAGCAGGACAATCTGGCTCTCTGTGATCTTAAACTAGAAGTATCTACTTGCTTATTTTTCACTAGTGTTGAATATTGGCAACCTACATGGGAAGCTTGCCTCTTTTTTTTTAAATGTATTTATAATTAATGTATGCAAGAACTGGGGCACAGGCCAGATGTGTGGGTGTGTCTGTGTATAAGAGGATTCACCAGAGACAGAGTAGGTAACAGAACAGGCAGATTGAAATACACTGCTGAGGGGGAGCACTGGGCAAGACAGGAGAGGTCTGTTGTGCCTTGTGGGTCAGCTCCCTGGCTGAGAATCGATCTCATGCTACAGTGGCTGTGGATAGCTTCATAGTGCTTTAACTTAACCCCTTGCACCATCAGGGAGACCCTCAACCAAACCTTTATGTGCATTCATGTAATTTCCCCTCAAATCCTCCTTAAGATAATCACCCAGAGTATGTAAAGAGAACACAGGAAACACATGTAACCAGAGTTGAGTACAGTTGTTCAGGCTGTCTTTCTTTAATTTATATTCTTTCTTATTCAAGTTGCTCTTAAAAGCACTTTAATGTCATTTTATTTATAAATGAGGATGCATATTTTAATGTGTGCATGTGTGTTTATTTGGGGAACTAAAATAAAAATTATGAATAGATGTATTTTGTCTGAGAACTTTCACACCTTATTACTTGATGGATTGGAGATTATTTGTTTCCCTATTGAATCATTCAAGAGTCATGAAACAATGAGAAATGCTAGGAGCAGTGCATAGAGATCACTGAATGGATTTCATGAGCGATAAAACTAATCAGAGTCTGAGTCTTAGATCATGGGGCCATTGTGCTTCCTAATCACTGTACTCCCCATTCCTCCCCCTCATCATCTTTAGAGAACCTGTGCTAATTATTGAAAACAGAGGAAGTGAGAAAGGCAGGCTTGCTCTTTGTCCAGTTTGACAGATGAAGTGTAAGGGGTTATAGGATGCTGGGAGTATTCTATCCTATGGATGCTCTTGGACAATGGAACACGGTTTCTGCACCATGTATGAGGAAGGTGAGATTAATCTCCACACCTGTCCTCCAAAACTTAGGACTAGTCCATTTTGGGACTTCCCAGGACCCAGCATGTAATAGCATGGTCTTTTCAAAGAATCTGACTCCAACTCCTTTGACAGTCTCATTTCTTTTTAGATTTTTTCGTTTTTACTATCTTTCATGTATGACTCTTTTAAGGACCATTTAAAAAATAATTCAGGGAATCTTTATTATGAGTCTGTATATTATCATTGAAAAGATTGATACATTGGTTTTTCCTTTACCATCTTTTCTTTTTTTTTTTTCTATTTGTCTCTTGGTATCATATTCTTTTTTTATTTTATTGCTAATTTATTCAGGTAACATACTCTGTTCCTTAGTCTCATCTTTCTCATCTCCATTTGGATTAATATAGATTTTATGTGTTTTTTTTTTTTAAGATTTATTTATTTATTTATGGATAAAAAACCTGGAGTGAGAGGATTCACCAGAGTCAGAGTGGGGAATAGAACAAGAAGATTGATTGAAATACACTGCCGAGGGGAGCAGCGGGCAAGGCAGGAGAGGTCTGTTGCACCATGTGGGTCACCTCTCTGGTGGGGATTGAACCAGTGCTGCAGTGATTGTGGATGCTTCATAGTGCAGTGCTTAACCCCTTGTGCCCCCAGGGAGGCCCCTTTATGTTTTTACTCATTATTACTCACCTTGTTAGGCTTGCATTATTTAACTATTATTTTTAGAGGTTAGCCTGCAGATTGCAATGTCTTTTATTGGCATATTTTATTTTAATACAAGGTAGAAATTTCTCACTTTCTGTAGAATTTCAGGAACTTATAATTCTACTCCACTTACACTTTTCCTGCTTTTTGTTTATTGTAAAAAATTTTGCAGCACATATTTATTTTTGTTGATATGTTGTTTTACATCTGTTAATAGATACTTTATATAACTAGCTGCTTCTAAATGTAGAGCATGAAACAAAGAGTGGTGTCTTCTTGGTGTATTATTCCCTTGATCATTATATTGTGCTCATCTTTGTCCCTGTTACCTCTTTTAGATGAAAATCTAGATTATCTGATATGAGAAGTTTCTGATTGACTCTTGAGATAGCATGCATGACTTTATTTCAACCTATTGTTACCCACTTATTTACACATTTTAGACTTTTGAATTTTGAATCATTTCAACAATTTTTTTCTTGAACTGCTTTTGCATAATTAATAAATATAAGTGCAATTGCTAATGATAAGACAAGCATAGGATGTGGCAAATTTGATGCGAGTCTTCAAAGACAGATTCTTTGCTAATGTGTTTTTAATCTCAAGACATACTTTCACTTTATGCCTTTGGTTTTGTTTTGTAGTTACTTTTCTTTTTTTTTTTTTTAAAGATTTATCTATTTATGCATACAAGCACTGGGGTACAGGCCAGAGGTGTGGGAGGGGGGTGAGAGGATTCACCACAGAGAGCAGGGAGCAGAACAGGCAGATCAACAGAAGTACACTGCTGAGGGGAGCAGCGGGCACAGCAGGAGAGGGCTGCTGCGCCATGTGGGTCCCCCGCCTGGCCGGCAGCAGGGATCGAACTTGTGCTGCAGTGCCTGCGGTTTGCTTTACAGTGCACTGCTTAACCCACTGCGCCACCAGGGAGGCCCCAGTAGTTACTTTTCTAATCTCCAAATTGTGAACCTGTATGTGAGATTATATGTTTTGTATATCTGATACATCATATTTTACCACCAAACATTAAATAAAGCAGCCTCCATGCTCCCGATAACATGCTGTCATTTTCAAACAATTCTGTTTCATGTTAACTTTTTATAAAATCAAGGCATTGACAATGTTTTATTATAACAAATGAAATTTATCAATTATTTTATAAATGTTGTTCATGAAATGCAGTAGAAATGTTTTAATGTTTTAGCAAGCAAAAATACATGAGTCTGCTGGCATAATTTTCACATATTAAGTAAAGATTGTTAACATAATATAAATTTAATTATATCATTGTCTTTCTGTCCTTTTAATGATTCATTGTGCTAAGAAAAAGTTGTTAATTATTTGTTTCACATTTTTGGATAATATTGAGATGACAGCAGTTACTTGGTTCTTGAAAAATTTTTACATGAACCTTTAAAACTTTGTTACCTTGTTTTCTTCAATGTATTATATAATAAATAGTTAACAGATGAAAATCTAGACATTAGTATGTTTGTGACCGATGACATCCAGCTGGTGCTATAGAGGACTACCAGTGTAAACATCATGGTCCTCCAAATAAAAAGAAACACTAGGATACAAGGACATATTAGGATTTTATTATAATTGTGGAAGATAAATCACATGCTTAGACATTGTACAACTGGCATGATTAAATTGTGAAGCAGCCAATAAATGGTGAAACTGGATCCAGTCTCTGGTGTAACTGAACCAGTCATTTTAGTTTGAAAGTTCAAAAGTTAGGGTTTCAATTTCAAGTCAGGAAAGATCTGAGAAGGGTTCATAATTTATGCTTTCTTATTAGATGATAACATTTTTAGAAGAAAATATGTGCTTGACTAGCACATAAGAGAGGCATTGACTAAAAGACCCCCTTATTATGTGAAAACAGCTCCAAAACTCTTGGTGCTGCTGGTGCTGAAGTGGGAAGGCTTGAGTTGAAAAATATACTAATGTTGGCTTATAACGTTTGTTTGGAAGCTTCAGCTTTAGCTCAAGAACGATGCTGAACACAGTGGGGTTTTATGTCAGAAAAACAGCAGTTGATTTTGAATATTTAGATGGTTGGATGTGAAAAGACTATGGACGCATTGTCTAAATCTTTGGCAACTTGGATCTCCCTGGTGGCACAAGGGCTTGAGCACTGCACTGGGGAGATTCTGCAGTCACTGCAGCACGGTTCTATTCCTGGCCAGGGAGGGGACCCACATGGCACAGCAGGCCTCTCCTGCCTTGCCTGCTGCTCCCCTCAGTAGTGTGTTTCAGTCGATCTGCCGGTTCTGCTCCTGACTCTGTGTTTGATGGGTCTTCTCACCCCCATTGCTTCTGTCCCAGCTCTTGTATGCATAGATAAAAAGATCTTAAAAAAAAAAAAATAAATCTTTGGCGCAGTAGTCATTAGTAGGGGCTGAAAAGGTTGGCTTATTGACAGGCAGAGAAATTCTTGTCTGGTTACTTCCCAGAGAGGAGCAAGATTGTCCTCATTACAAACTTAAGCAGATGTTTTTTCTCTCTTGCCTGCTAGACCCAGAAAAAGGGGGAGGGTGCCCCAGATGTGGACAGAATGTTCAAGAATTTTTAAAAAGAACTCTTTAAAATTTGAACTAAGGCTAACGTTAGGCTACTTTCCAAATTTATTTGACCACCACATATTTCTACCTGGTATGCATATTAAATCTCAAGGGAACAACTTGAGAACATTGCCTAAAGCCACACTTGAGTTGAATTGGGAATGTTTTGCATGTCATTTTCAGTTTGTTGGAAGATGTCTATGCTTAAGCTGTTAAAAAGCACTCGAATATATTTTGGGTATGAGGGTAGTCCCAGGTGTAAAACTACCTGGTTTCAAATCCAGGCTGCACCACCTCAAGTCTGGATATACTTTAATGAAGGGGCTAAGCTCTTTGGAATTTGACTTTGACTCATCTGTGAAAGTGGCATAATAATAGCTCTTATCTCAAAATATTGTCAGGATTCAGCAAGGTTAACTAAATAAAATACTCAGCATATTGCCTAGCACATTAATTCAAGACATTTAACCTTAAAACTACTATAAATTTATTTATTTTCTTTATGCTGTTTTAGTGTGATTGAAAAATTGTTGGCCCAATAGCACTTTATTGGAGAAGTATCATAGACTCAAGCAATTGTGATTATTTGGTTCAATTATAACAGAAATTTTCACTCTTTTGGAGAGTGTATACAAGTGAATTCCCATATTTGGCATCAATTTTAAGGAAACAAGTGTTACAGAGGTTGGCAGGCATTTATCTGTTATTTTCAATGTGTTCTGTCCTCTTTTCAAAGTATGTAAAAAAGGAATTTCCATTCATGAGCACTCACTGTTATTATTTACTGATGATGTGAGAAAATTTTATTAATTATTGTTATTATCATTACTTGTGAAGTACCATGTTTCATATCCTTGTTCATTTTTTGACAGAGTAGGATTCCTCCCTCAGATGGGAGATCGTATCGGATCTCCCACCACCAAATTACCCAGAGTCATACCACAAGTCCATGTGCTCTCCCCACTGTCCTCCCCCCTCCCTCCACACACCTTAGATCTAAGATCAGCTCTCAAGTGTTCGTTTTAATTTTGGTCTTTGTCTGACCCTTTGTTTGGAGTCTCTGTACATAGAGGTGAAGCAATCAGTATTTATCTCCTGGCTGATTTCACTTAGCATAATCTCTTCCTGATCCATCCATGTTGCTGCAAATGGCATGAATTAATTAATTTATTTTTATTCCTGAGTAGTATTCCATTGGCCTTATATATAGTACCTTATATATAGTACCACTCCATTTGTTTTTGACACTTAGGTTATTTCCACACATTGGCTATGGTAAGCAGTACGGCAATAAACAGGGAATGCATGTTTTCTTACAGAAGTGTATTTTGAATTATTTGGATAGAGATTTAGTAATGGAATGACTGGATTATATGGCAAGTCCATCTTTTTTTCTTTTGAGGAACCTCCCCACTGCCAGAAGGATTGGTGTGAGGCAATTTTAAAGAAAAATGAAGGCTTGTCAGTTCAGCTAACCAAAGATTATCAACCTGTATATGATACTGGGCACTAAGTGGAAATACTGCTTTATTTTTTTCAATTTTATTTTTTTAAATAATGTCTTATTAAAGTAACACTGCATTATTTTATAAGCTTCTGGTGTGTGTTATCATGCATTAACATCTGCATAGACTACATTAGGTTCACCTCTGAAAGTCTTAACTCTTTCCATAACTATTATGAATTTAGTCCTTAATTTAGTCCCATGATGTCTGAAGTTTATTTGTTTCTGCTTTATATTTCCTATAAATTTTGAATATATATACTTACCTATGTATCACATGGTAAATTCTCATAGTTAGAGAAAGAGATAGAAATCACATGGCATCCTTCCAGAACTCTGCTTGAGTCTATAGTAGGATTTTGCCCAAATCCCTTTCTATTCTAATTCCAGGAAGTATTCTCAGTTCTCAGTAGTTTTATAGGTTCTTAGTTTGACTAATAATATTTTTACTCCCTATATTCATTTGTTCTATCTGGTTTATTGCTTATAGTTATTAATTTGATTTAAAGTTTATACCTTTCAATTAATTTATAAGTGCCACAAATCCAGGAATTATACCATTTTATGCTATGGTATTTATGGACAACTTAAAATTAAAAGGTAATTAGTAAATGTTAATGCTTAAGTGCTGTTACAAACAATGACACAGACATCTAAACCTTATAGAAAGTTTTCCCATTGAATTTACCTATGAGATTTTTTTTGCATAATTCTGCATTTTCTGATTTCTACCATGTCAGAAGCAATAAGTACTGAATTGTTAATTATATTTGAATCTGTGCTCTTAAACATTACTCCACTATTAAAGGAAGAATCATAAGACTGAAATTACAATGAGGTAGGATAAGATTTAGATTAGGGTTTTAGAAGTGAGCATGTAATGAAGTAGGCCAATTCAGGATATGGTTTAGATCGTAAGCCCTTTGATTTTTGTTCTGAGAAATTTAATAATAGGCAAAGAAAACAGATAATCCAGGAGTTTGAGAACTTTCATTTAAATGACACAATGGACTTGTATATCTCTTACTCAGATGGAAAGGGATCATTTTGGAGTAGGTGTGAATCAAGAGATCTTTTTGTTGTCGTTAGTTTTGAATTGTTGAATGACTACTTCCTTGGCTTGTACACTCATGTGATTGTGCCATGTAGACAGATGAGTGTGTTTGAGTCTAGAATTACAAAGTTAGGGCTTGCAACATTCTTTTCAAGTCACATGTTTAGAGTCACTTAGTGAGACTACTCATTGAGAATATAAAGGCTCTAAGAACAAAGGCCTATGTAAGTATTCTTCAAAAATAAAGTCTGAGTAGCAGTACACAGCTAAATGCAATGAAACTGGAAAACTAGTCAATAAAATGGATAAAACAAATGCAAAACTGAGGAGTGTGCTGTCACAAAGATCAAATGAGAAAATGCATCACGGAGGAGCATGTACTTGGTGCACTGATGATGTTAGTGCAGATGTCATCTGGGACAGAAAGAGGACTGGATTTGACCATATTCATATAATTGGTGATCTTGAGAAAAGTTTTTTCATTGGGATGTTTAAGAATAAAATCTTTATAGAGAGATTTTCAGAGAAAACATGAAGTGGAGGGTAGCGATCACAATAAAAGACCTTTTCTTTTTCTCCCCAGAATTTTGACTGTAACTATGAATTAATCTGTTACCAGATAAAGTACAGGATGTCAATTTCAATTTCAAATAAACTATAAGACTTTTTAAGAATATGTTCTTTAAAAAAAGTAGATGTTAATTATTTAGTATGTCCCATATTTATTGTTCTTTCTTATTAAATGTGGCAACTTTCACTGAAAGTGTATACTGTGATTAGAAGGTCCTTTAGAAGGTGAGCATAATGACAAAGTAGATAAAACTGCAGAAGTTGAATCTTTTAGATAGATTGAATGAAATGCAGAGTATAAAAGCAGGTTACCTTTGATAAGAAATGGGTCATTTCTCACATAGGAAACCAAGCAATACCAAATATGGTACCAGATGGAGAAAGACAAGTAATTTGGGTGATGGAAAGATGGGGAAGATGATTAAGTACCTATTTAAATGTATTATTCTTTTTTAAAAAAATATTTATGTATACAAAAACTGGAGTACAGGCTAGAGGTGTGGGGGGTCGGAGGACTCACCAGGAAAGAGTGGGGAACAGACCAAGCAGATTGACTGAAATACACTGCTGAGGGGAGCAGCAGGTGAGACAAGAGCGGTCTGCTGCGCCATGTTGGTCTCCTCTCTGGCAGGAGGCAGGGATTGAACTCGTGCTGCAGTGGCTGCAGTTTGCTTCATAGTGTGTTGCTTAATCCACTGCCCCACCAGGGAGGTCCCTAAATGTATTATTCTTAATTGAAATAAGAGCAAGATCATAAGCAATAACATTCATGAAGTCATGTGTGTTGTATTATGTAAGTTTATAAAATTGAGACATATTGTAATTTTATGTGGAGTTATTAATGTCAAATACTTATGGATTATACATCAGTTAACATTTTTTTAAGATAATGGTTATTTGACTAGTTGACTAGGTATATCCTGCCAGTACAATGGGAAGGAAAGATTCTATAGCTTATAGATCAGGTCATTTAAAGTCCTGCTCATATTTTATAGATTCATATTGCTTGTAATATTTTTCATTATTTTATTAGCTGGTTACATTTAGATTGTACATTCATAATTTTAAATTATACATGAGTATTTTGACACATTTTGACATTTTTGTGTTAATGTATTTCCCTTGATTGTATCTGCATAACACACTGTTGACTTCATGAATAATTTCCATTATATATATGACTATATATATAATTATATATATGATTTCCATAATATATATGATTATTAACTATATTACAATGAGGTGTTCACGGGCATCAATAAAATCACTATTTAGTGGTTTTATCATTATTGTATATATCATAGGTAAAATAATACACTATCACTGATGAAACATTCTACTTATGTATTCAAAGGCTAAGGAAAAGAAATTGAGAAGATAGCATCAACTGAGGGGGCCAAATATAGTTTCTTTAACAGTTTTCCCTTGTGGTCAGTGCCTTCTTTTTAGGTAAGATACATTCTGTTATATACTCATATGATATTAAAGACTTGGACTTGAAGGCTGATGCCGATATTTCCGTTTGTATAACTTTAGGAAAGTAACTTCTCTGAACTTTGGTATTCAATCTGTGAAATGAGCATAAGACTTATAAAAGCTTAATTTGAGGATCTCAAAGATAACAAGATAAAAGAAGGAAGCTTAGCAGAGCACCTCATGCCTAAATTAAAACTTAGGATAAGAAATAGCTTTAGTATCTGCTAATCAGAGCCTACTATGAATCAGGCATTGCATTAGTTACTGCATATCCATTTAATTCTTGTACTACATTACCAAGGCAGAGATTATTCGTCTCATCACTATTTTCCTGGCATATATTCAAAATGATTTGTTGAATGAATGATTGAAATAATCAAGTTTATGGAAGAAGCACAGTGCTGTATAGACTAGGAAACCAAGCAGATGAGTGTAGGTTTGTTTAGCTAGAGATGCGACAAGAGTCTGAAAACAGGTGGTTCTCCCCAAGGACCACTGTGTTCACAACGATGCTTCCAACTTCACAGTTAACTCTTAGATATCTTTTCAGGAAAAGCTACTGGAAGATATTTATCAAGAGAAAATGGTATATCATTTCTCCCGAAACAATGTGAGTGATAGAAACACTGCAATATGGGAATACAAGCTTCATGGACAGTGCCCTCATTAAAACCCACAATGTTCGCTGAATCCATAATGTGGTCAAACATGTAGTTGTCGCCCCCTTTTCTGCTGTCTCACTTTCTGAAGTTTCAGTTACCAACTGAGTTGATTGACTAATGTGCTGTGGTCCAAAAATATTGCATATAGTATGATGGTTTGAAATCTATAGACCAGATTTATATAACTTTGATGGTGATATAATTGTTATAATTATTCTATTTTACTATTAGTTTGGTTGATTCTGTGCCTAATTTATAAATTAAATCTGTCATTGGTATGAGTAGGGAGTATGATTGTATATGTAGGGTTCTCTATAACCCTCTGTCTGGGGTACCCACTGGGGGTCATGGAGGACCACTGAGATAAGGAGGCAACTACTGTTTCAGGACTGTGATTCATTTCTTACTGTGTGGGGAATGGTAGGGGGTTCGGGGACATTGATGATGAGTTGGAAGAGCCTTTGTCATCAGTTTAGGCAGTTACAAGGATGAATTGGGAGTTTTTATTCTTTTGTCTCTTTGTGAAATTTTTGAATTACACTGAAATTTGTACCCTGTCAGAGGAGAGTCAGAAAATATGGTTGGTGAGACAGAAGGTCAGCAGTTATTTTAATTTTGAAGAAGGGGGATAGAAGTGGGTGCTCTGGGAACCCTGTCTGTATTTAAGTTACCTGGTTATCATACTATGGAGAAATTGTATCCATGTGAAGATTTGAGACCCCAGACCCAGAGTTCAGTGGTCTATGTTTTTGTTCTAGTTGTCCTCAAAAACATGAGAAGTAGTGTGAACTAGCGAAAAGCATATAAACTCTTGGAGGTGTCCAGTTGGAAAGAACACATTTATTGTTTTTATATTAATGATGACAAGTAAGTTTTAAAGTTCATGAGATATTTCATTGGTTTTGGTACATGTCCAGCCACAAAATAGAAAACCAGAGTTCTTCTATTGGTCTATTTATTTGACCATTAGGAAAGAAAAATTTGGAGTGTACTAGAATTTATCATTTAGCACTAAATATATGGCAAAGTCAGAAAGAAAATATATTATGATTCACATAATTATCCAAAGCAATGCCATTTCCCAGATATATCAGATAAAATTATTTGTTATTCTAGCCCATGAAAGCTGATGAAAAACTGAGACATTCAGAGAGGGAGGGGTAGGAGGGCAAGAACAAAGAGAGGTGGGAGCACAGTGGTCTGTGGCATAGACTATGGTGTTCTGGTGGTGGGAGAGCTATGGTAACAACAACAGAAGGGGTGGAGTAGGGGGATACTATATTTCAAAAATAGCAAAAAGGATGTAAATTGTTCCTTCAATTTAAAAAATTCTTAGAGGACACTCTCAAGTATCATATAAATTCATTCCTGTCAAGGAACTAGAAGACACCTTTACTTCTGCACACATATATGCATTCACATGTGACTCTATATATACATGCACATACACACATATACTCACATAAGGAGGTGAAATTTAATAAGTCCAATTAACCAGTAGATTGACAACTTGGTTGTATTGCTCAATTTAATTAGTTGTCTTTAAAATAAATAAAGTCAACTGTCACATTTTACTGCTGATAGATGTATCCAGAAAATTTAAGTGAAAAACTCAGTCAAACTTGACTGAACTGGCTACTTGATTACTTTGCTCTGTGACTTTGGACCATATTTAACCTTCCTGATAATTAATGTACTCAACTATTGTAACAAAACGATTACTACCTTAGTCATTTTGTCAGGGTGAATGAGTCAATAAATCAATCTAATAGTGAACATTTACTCACTGGTAAAATGAGACTTAATACTGTGCCCAAGATTCTAGTTTTATTTAAATTCCATATAGATCATCAGAAAAGAAAATAGGAACTCTAAGATTTTGGTTTAACTTTTTCACTACTATGTGATCCTGTTCTCATAACTTATTCTTAGAAATCTCAGTTTTATCATTAATAGTATATTAATCAGTGACAATCATAGATTTAATGTTCAGTATTCTAAAGGATTCTATGAAGAAGAACCACAACTATGAGAAAACTGATAATAATGACTAGTGGGTATTTAGTGTTTCTATGTGCCAGTATTACCTCTTTTTGGTATGTTATATTATCTAATCTGCATACAGATCTCAGGATGTAAGACTAGTTAGTTTTTTCATATTTCAGATAAGAGACCTGAATTTGAAAAACAGTAATTTGAGAAGTGTATACAATTAGTAATGACAGAACAAACGTGTATACCTGCAACTTATATGGTCCTTCTATTTTACACCTCCTCCTTACACACACCATCAATTGCATTTTCTCCTGTTGTAAGCAACAGTAAAACATAGTGCTGTCTCAAAACTTAGCAAAGAAATATGAATCTGCCATAACTCCATTAGCCTGAGCATGAGGATGGTGAATTTGCTGTCAGAATAAGAGGAGTAGAGGAGGTTTCAGAAGTAGGTAGGTATGCCCCACACCCCACGCTTTTACTAAATGGCATTATTCAAAAAAGACAACTGCTAAAATAGACAATTGGTACAGATGTGGAAACTTTACAACTGAGACACAATGAAGAAATGAAACTCATTAAATTTAACTACGTAACCAAGTGGTTTGACAGCAGCTACTTCTTGAAGCTCAGAATAATTAGGAAGAATTTTAGGCTTCTTCATAGAGCAGCCTTTTTCCCCCTGCTGTTCACTGCTGACCTACAATTTGAAAGATGCTTCCACTCATACTGGCTCTTCAGAGAAATCTTGGTTCCACTGATGTATTCTTCCCTCTTTGCACAGAGGAATCAGCATAAACCCAACACTTTTGCTAATTCCCGATGGAACACGCACACCTGGAAGAAAGAAATACATTTACCACCTACAGGTTTCCACTGGGAAGCCTGGAAGAGAAAAAAACCACTGGGACCCAGAGGAAGAAAAGATGAATGAGCTTTGCTGTTGCAAGGGAAAAAAATTTCAAAACAACAATATAAAGTGCCTCTAGGATAGCAGAAGTATCATCTACTCCAAAGGAGACGTGTGAAAAACCACAAGCAAAAGAGGAGTGGAAAAGATAAATAAGAGGGCAAGATCTGGGAAGTGTAAAAAGAAAAGGCCAAAAGTGAAAGAAGAAAATTTCGTTCCTTAGTTTTTCATGTTCTCTACAGGTGCAGCTGGTGGTGAAGGGGCCATGTGGATATTATGTATCTGTGTGGAAAACATCCCTGGTTATAAAAATAGATTAAGCACATAAAGTGTATGCTCTCTAAGACACTTGTGGCTGCAGGCTGTCAAATGCAGGCTTTCTAAAATACAGATTCCAAAGCAGGACTGTAAAAAGGACACAGTAACCAGTAATTGATTTCAAAAATGAAAAAGAAACAAAGGTGATCCTTTCTATATACTCTCTACTCAGATTTGTTATTTATATGTTCTTCTTTGGGACATATTTTTTTTCCCTCAAAATTATGGTTCTCTCTCTCTCCCTCCCCCATCCCTCCACCTCCTCTTCTTCCCTCCCTCCCTCTCCACCTCCCTCTCCACCTCCCCTTCTTCCCTCCCTCCCTTTCAGTAGGTGTATTCATATTTCTAAACTTGAGGGTGATGGATTCTATATACTCTGAAAGATTCTACTATGTGAAAATAACTTCCTAATCATCGTTATGCTCATTTTACTATAAATAATTATTGGAATATGCAATTTTCCTCTGTATTTTCTTTTGTTTTTCAAGGATATCATGGAATTGTCATTATAAATTTTGTGTATGCATCCCAGGCTCTATTTACTTTAGAATGCAGTCTTTTGATGTACTTAAAATGAAACAAGATTGCCATATCTTATCTATATTACCAGTCCTTTATTTTCTGTCATCAACCTACACTGACAGTATCTCTGATAAAAATTAGGTTGGCTCTCTCTGCTGCCACTTTAAAAATTATAAGAACTATGCTGGTTCAGGTTGTATACCCTCTAGTACAACACATTATCATAAAGTATTACTATATTTTCCTTATTTAGAAAAATACAAAGTGGTTTAAATCATAGTCTTAGATGTTCCAAATAATATCTGGAAGGAAAAAATAATCTCCCTGAAGTCTCAGAACGGACTTTTCCTGCTTGCCTGGCCACAGAAGCAAAACTACAGAGAGAAAAGTGTCATTACAGTGATTTAATTATTGCTCTATTCCTCATTACATGTGGCTTAAAATAACATACAGAACAGGAGAGATGACAGTGCCGTCATCTTACTCCTAGTGTAATCTCCAGAATACTCACACTCATAAATAAAGCTCTCAACTTACTGTTGTAACAACGAAATGTCCACATTTCCCTTGAAGGAGAAAGTGATACTATATACTCGACAGTCCATTTTTTTCAACGCTTGTGTAATAAGAGGATGCCCACACCTTTCAGATGCTTTGACATTCACAAACAGAAGTCAAGATGTAGGGATGTTAAGTATGTCCTTAGAATCACAATACTTTAGAATTGTATGTTTCCAAAGGATGTGAGATGTTATCAAATCTGTATTTCCACATTGTGTTTGACATTACTGAGTCAAACTATGCTGTTAGTAATTGATACCTGTTGCTAAGCACCCTTCTTTCTTGTCTGTAACTGCAATTTCTCATGTTGCTGCTTAAAACTTCTTTCTTGATTTCTAAAGTTTGCAAATGACTTGACAGTCTCTCCTAGTCTCCCCTGCTATATTTATTTTATAAACAAAAATTTCTTATCGTAATACTACACTTTACCCAAAAAAGGAAAAATAAATTCAATGCCTACTAAGTGAAGTCTGGATTCTGTTTGGTCTGTTCTCAACCACACCTGGCAAGTTTTGTATTCTCTCTTTCTCACTATTGTTGCACCCTGGTTTACATAAAATTGTCCTGTGTTCTTCTTGAGGTTGACATATACACATTCCTCTGCCTATAAGGATTATCTGTTTTCCTGGTTTAGAGCTTTTACCAGTTGTCCACATCCATCACTTGTCATATAAGCAAATCCAGATGTTACTTCAGGATTCTTCCAAAATGCAGCATTAATTTTTTTCTATTAATTTGACTAACACTTACAGGCATTGATATGTAACCAGTATAACAGTTTAAGTGATAAATCATATGAAGTCAGCCCTTGTCTCCTGGGACAGTTGAGAAATAGTCTCCACCTCTACCACAGTGATTTCTTACAACTTAGTATTATTCGAGCACTACATTTATGGTCCTTTTCTGTTATCTGTCTATAGCCCACTTTGCTCTCTAATTCATGTGTGCCACACACACACACATTTGTAACAAATTCGTATTTACATCCATACTTATTGTGTCTTTTTAAGTTATATATTAATATTTTTAAAGACTTCCCCAAAACCAAATGCCTTGAAATTTCAATCATTTTCTGTTTCATGATTTTGTAAAATAAGAACTTGGTCAGAGCATAGTAGTGATAGCTTGTGTTATTTTTATGATATATGAAGACTCAGCTATTATTGTCCAATGCCAAAGAGCTGGAAAATCTAAAGATTAGCTTTAATATCTTAGGAGTCTTCTCCATCTTTTTCCACAGAGACCCTGTATGTCTTGAGGAACATTAAGCCGTCTCAGAGCATGGTGCTAAGTCCATGGTGGTCCTAGGGGGGGCTGGAGTTCTTAACTAGCAATTCAGGGCACCAAAGATAAGACGTCTGATTTTCAGAAGACCCAAATAGAACTAGAAAATTTCTAGAGAATTTCCATTGAAAGTCACTCATTGTACATTCTATTATTGAGACAATAATGGCTGACCCAGATTTAGGGTATGTAGCTTAAGATATCAATTAAGAGTCTTTGCTACCTGTTTAAGGATTCTGGAAGAATGGCTCCTCTCCTAACAACAACTACAAAGTCAAACAGAGGCATTTCATTTTTAAACTGTAGAAAATCAAAAGTAAAGAAAATAATCCTAAAAAAAGAACGTTTTAATAGAGAAACAGAGAGGAGGAATAGATACTGTTTCTCCTTCCAAACCATACAAACAAAGAGAACAGACTGAAGTATTTAAAGTGTTGATGAGAGAAAAAACAAAACAAAACACCAATTTGGAACTCCATACCCTCTGAAATTATCTTTCAAAGAAGAAATATTTTCTTAGATATGTACATATTGAGAGAATTTGTAGACCAGCTTTGAAAGAAACACTGAAGTACTTTAGAGAGAAGAAAAACAATATATTTCAGAAACCCTGATCTACATATGACCAGGAAGAGGAATAAAGGATGAATAAATAAATTAAAACTTTATTATTATTAATTTATATGACCAGAAAAGCCAGAATTACTAAGAAAAGCACAAAGTTCAGAAGATCAATTCATGATTATTGGCTTCTCAGTCAACTGACTTGTGTGGGAAATCAGGTTTGACTCTCTCAGACGTGTGGACTTGAGTTGAGTTACTCTTTATACTTCAGCTTTCCTATATGTATAATGCAAATCAAACTTCTCCTTTAATTTTTTGTCTGTAAGATTTTAATAAATTTATAGTAAAACAGTTCTAATAACTCAAAATTTCCCCAATATTTTTTATGTCCACCCCCCCAAAAAAAAACCAGTTTCTCCATTTAAGAAAGAAAAAATGGATTTGTACTTAGAAGACATGGGTAGATACAGGATTTAGCAATCATAACATCTTTCTGAAGATCAACATTTTTACTTACCAAGACACTTTCTTATTGTGGTAGTAAAATTTAAATGCAATATTGCATGTTGTATTTAATACAGAATCTGGTACAAAGTAGCAACTTAGCAAATCTTGCCTTCTATGTAATCATACACATTTACAATTATATAAATAGATAAATTTAAGTAGATTTCTTGAATAATAGGTACATTGAATAGATTGTTTGAATCTCCCAAGTCCTGAAATAACTTTATGAAATCTCCAAATTCCATAGTATGCTGAGATATTTGTAACAGCAGCTTACCTGACTGGTGTGAAAATATTGAAAGTGTGTATTAGATCTACCAAAAATTTGCTGTTCTATAGAATTTAAAGCATCAGAAATTCAGTAGCAGGAGACTTAAGAGTAGAGAATAGGAGTTTTCATCTTGCTTTTCAAAAAAATTCTTATTAGAGATCATGAAAGGACCTTTACTGCATTAAATTAATATAAATGTGCAAAAATATGAATAGAAAATTGCCTGGTGTAGCACATAGTAGGGCTCAATAAATATTTGATGAGGGGATTAATTAATGATAAGATAGATGAACAAATATATTTATGTCCTCTGCATGGTTTCCTCCCATGGGTCTTTTCTAGCAAGGAACCCTCCAGAACTGATGAGTTGGCTTCTGCATGGGTACAGTTATGTTTCTTGTGTTTATTAGATTCTAAGTCATACTGGCAGCTTTCCTCTTTACTGTTAGGTTTTGGTGAATGTTACAGATCCGATTAAATGAACCATAGCAAGTATAAAATAAATCTTTGCCAAGGGCATGGTATAAATTGACACAATTACTTCTTTGTCGCATTGGTTTTTAGTAAAAACCACATAGCATTGGTAAACAGCTTTGCAATAAAAAGGCTTGCTTTTTAAAGACTATCAATGCAACTCAATGATCATCAGATGGTCAGTGAAATTAACTTGAGAAATCTGTATCCTTTCTTTCAGTTCAAGGATTTATTAATGATTTTCCTAATTAAAATTTAGTTTCATAATATTAGGCAAATAAATTATTTTGTATGGCTCTAGTTTATCATCTTTAAATGAGAGGAACACAAAGGTATTTTCCAAGGTTTTGTTCATCTCTAAGATTGTGGGGTTTTTTTTTTCTGTTATTCTAGTCATTTGCTTAAGCCATTTCATAGTAACCCTGAAAATTAGTCTTCCACATAAAATTAAAAATAAAGGGATCTTTATTTTTAGTCTCTAAAGTTTTAGCTTTAATCTTCTGTTGTAGAATAACTTTCAGGTAAGATAACACCACTGTTAGGTTCTTCTAATTATGAGGCAGTTCCTCATTTTCAAATATAGTTTCCATCTATGTAACGTCTATCCATGTGTTAAGTTTGGCTCTAGGAAAACTATAATATGTCTTTCTTCGGACAGTCTATCAAATACCCACAGTTGCCATGTCTATCCCTGGCTTTTCTGAATCAAGCTTATTCAATTCTTAAAATTTATACAAGATTTCCAGTACTACTTTTTTTACAAGTCTATCTAAAAACTAGAATTAATGAAATCAACAAATTAGTGGTGAATTCGTACCCCCCAAAAAAAATGACACAACACACTAAACTCTAAAACCATGGAATAGCTCATAATTATGTATTATTCATATATTAAATCCCTTTATGGCACAAATAAAATGTATTGTGATTTTTAGAAAATTAGCTGTTGATTTCACTTTAAAAGATATCAGTAGTGAACATTTACAAATCAACCTCCTGAGAATGCTTTCTCAATTGTAAGGTCATTTCACTATATTCTCCATCATCAAATCATGTGGACATATTTGTAGATAGATAGATAGATAGGTAGATAGATAGATGATAGATAGATAGGCAGGTAGATAGCATGTAAAGTGTTTTTGAAATTTTAAACTTTATTCATCTGTATCTATATAGTTTCAACAATAAGTTTCATATTTGTGTACAGCACTATTGTCTTAAGTTTTCTAAAAAAATACTTAAAATAATAAAATTGGAATTTTTCTTGATCTGATAACTTCTAAGAATTTAGCTGTTTATATGTACAAACACTGACGTACAGACACTTTTCAAAGTATTAACACATATATTTATATTTTCTTGATTTATTTGTGTATTTGAGAATCATTTTATATTACAAACACAAAAATAAACAATGATCATTAAAACAGCAATGCTTATATTTAATAACTTGAAGTCTTTAATATGTACTCTGGAACATTACCCAAAACAAAGATACACCCCACTAATTGGGTAAAATTTTTGTACTTCATACAACTGATAAGGGACTGATCGCAGAGATCTACAAAGAACTCACATGACTTAAGAAAATCAAAGTAAACAACCCAGTCAAAAAATGGGCAGAATAACTTAAAAGACACTTCTTCAAAGAGGAAATGCAACTGGCCAACAGGCACATGGAAAAATGTTCAACATCCCTCATATCAGGGAAATTCAAACTAAAATCACAATCAGATACCACCTTACACCGGTAAGAATGGCACATATTAAAAAATAACTAGCAACTACAAATGTTGGTGAGGATGTGCTAAAAAAGGAACTCACTCTCCTACACTGCTGGTAGGAATGCAAACTGGTCCTATCTCTATGGAAAGCTGTATGAAGGCTCCTCAGTCTACTAAAAAGGAAGGCTACCATATAACCCAGCAATCCCAGCCCTAGGGATTTACTGAAAGAACACAAAAACATTAATTCAAAAGAACACATGCACACCTATGTTTATCACAGCACTATTGATAATAGGTAAAACTTGAAATCAACCCATATGCCCAAAAACAGATGACTGGATCAAGAAGATGTGGGATGTATACACTATGGAGTACTATTCAGCAATCAAAAATGATAAACTAATGCCATTCGCAGAAACATGGATGGAGCATGAAAAAATTATGCTTGGTGAAATAAGTCAGAAGGAAAAATAAAAATATTGATGGTTTCACTTATAGGGGGCCGGGGGAAAAATAATAAAATCAACAACAGCAAAAAAAAAAAAAAAACCAACACAAAAAGAAAAACAAAAATAAAAAAGACATCTACAAATCAGAGACATTCTGCAGGGAAGAGGGAGGGATTGGGATGAAGGAAGGGGATGGAAGAGCACAAGGACTGTGGTGATGGTGCATGGGTGAATTGGTGGTGGAAATTCTATGGGGTCTACATCTGAGGAAAGAAAGCAAACACTGTTTGAAAAAAAAATTTAAAAATATAGACTGCACTATATAATCTAAAAGTGTATAAAATAATTCAGCAGATAACCTTTTAAACACATTCGAGGAAAAGTTTTTCAAAGCCTATTTGTGTATCTTTATAGAATGTCAAGAATATAGTCTGTATTCTATACATATTCACCACTAAGGAAATTTTACACTGCAGCCCATCTCAAGTATGGTTAACATCTCTCAGTTCTCTCTATGACTTGGCAGTTCATAGCTCAATGAAGGAACAAAAATTCTTTTTTTTTTCTGCTCAAAATGTATCCTTAGTTTCTAAAATAAACCTCTATATATTTAGTTTCTAAAAGAGAGAAATTTGGCCCCTTGAATATTAAATCAGTATGGAGAATAACATAATGATAAAAATACTGCAATACATGTACTAAATGTATTTATTGAGAATTCAGATTTAACTGCAAAATTCTTAGAGGACTATATTTCATACTTTTTATTCTTTGTGAAAATGTATTTCTGGTCTATAAAAAAACATTTAGATAAAAAAAGTCATGCCCCAATATTTTTCTTATTACACTGAAGCCATTAACTGGGCTTTTAACGAATTGATCAATTTGCTTAAATGTCCCAAATGAACTCCATCACACATAGTTTTGCATTTAAAAGTTATTTATGGTATTATATTTTGCTGTGTTTCAGTCTTCCCAATATGGGCATTTCCTGTACCCAGGCAGGACAACAAAGGAATCCATCTTTTTGAGGTAAAAATGAGAATGACTGGAAAGAAAAAGGACAATGCCTGATTCATAAGTTCAGACAGTTATTGGAATTTCATCACATTTAAAGCAATCAACCACTGTTTAAGGTGTCAACAAGTGACACTTAGTATATCATGAATCCACACTATTCACCTTTTATCAAATGATGTCGTCAAAGCATTCATCTTCCAGTAAACTCAGGTAGCTAACCGCTTCATCTCAGTTCTTGGTCACATAACGGTGTCCCTTTCCTTCTCCTGGAAGTTCCCGAGCGGTAATATATCCAATCTGTGGATAAATGGCTTCCAGCTATTCCACAGAGCCTCACCATTCCCAATGTGGGGATGGTGTGGTTTTTCTGTTGGGATGCCTGGAGGATATATATGCTGCTAGTCACCAGTTTTGATATCTTATCTTGCCAGATGTGAAGGAGGCATGAAATCATCTACAAGGACCTGCAGGTTGTATTGCATAATGCACCATCTAGCAGGTGCCAGTTAAATACAATATTAGAATAGGATGCCAAAATGACAGAAACACCATATCAGAGGCACTATTCTGTGAACAGAATATTGTTATGCAGGCCATCCTGCAGGGCACAGTAGAACACACTGAATTGAGGTCTCCACATGGACTGTCCCCAGTAGAATACATAAGTACAGAAACCAAGCGTTGGACCTAGCAGTAGTCCCCTTTCACACCATGCCAGTGGGAGACTGGTGGTCTTTCTGTTTACTGTCCTTCACCCTAGGTTCTGCATTTTCTCTGTGACCAGGAATCATTGCACTCAGAGTACTTGCTCTCTTTGATTCTCATCAAATAAGAAAATAACTCAAGTTTTCTATGTGAGTATTAAAGTAGATCAAGTATGAAAGCTGCATAAGATAGAGGAGTTGTCCGATAGATATTGGCTGTTATCTTTTATTTGAATGTATATTTAATAAAATCATTTTAGAAACTTGCTATTAAGACCATTCGATTTTGGACCTCCCTGGTGGTACAGCAGGTTGAGTGCTGCACTGTGAAGCATCAGCGGCACAGTAGTGCCAGTTCGATCCCCGGCTAGGGAGGGGACCCACATGGCACAGCAGACCTCTCCTGCCTCACCTGCTGCTCCCCTCAGCAGTGTACTTCTGTCGATCTACCTGTTCTGCTTCCCTCTCATCTCCTGCGCCTCTGGCCTGTACCCCAGTCCTTGTACACGTAAATAACTAAATTTTTTTAAAAGTCACTTAAAAAAAAGACCTTTAGATTTTATGCTATTTAAAATCTATTATTTGTATTTTGATCAAAGAAGTTTATAAAAGAGAAATTTCAATTCACACATTCATCTTAGTCCATGGTTTACAATGGCATCTTGAGTAAAGTATGAAGTTTGGGACTACAGGATTGTTTTTATAACTCTGGTATAAAAATAAGCTATTTTTTAATAGTGATTATTTTCAAGCTATTTAAGACTATAAGCAATTTTTACTGTGTGGGAAAAAAATAACATTGTACTTGACTTCAGAATACTATTTAATATATAAATTATCACTGAGTAAGTCTCCCAGATGACTTCAAATACCATCTAAAAGAGCTAAGACAGGTGACTTTGGGGTTGTGGCAGAAAGGTAAGGTGGCTAAAATGGTTATGAGGCAAGCCACAGCAGACAAAGGTATGCAGATTAAATTTTGCCTTCTCTGTTGGAAATAGATAAGATTAGGTCTTTGTGGTACAACCTTATGTGATAGAAGTAGTTTACATATATATTTTTATCAAAAGTTAAATCTGTACCCAGATTTCAGAGCCCTCCCCATGAAATAAATCTCTTGCCAAAAAGGCATTTTGGGGTGGCAGATTTTTACTTCCCTACAATTCAACATGTCTGAACCTCAGTATGGCTCCTTAAATAGGTGCTTTCAGATTTTCTCAGACATAGTAGGGAGGGTCTTAGATGGTGGAATTCCAAAGTCTTTCTTTTCACTTGCCTTTCACTGGACAATAGAATAGTTGAGCCAGCCTTTAAATTTCTCTTTGACCTCTATAGAGTTATCCACATCATCCTGGGAGGCATGTCATCATGTGGTCTCTTGCTTCTAGAACAGAAACTTCTTATTTAGTATATATAGGACAAATGTCAACATCAGTTCATTTCCTCAGGTGTCATGAAATACTTCTTGGCCCAATAAGCATTCCTTGTCATCATTAGGTTTAAATATGTCTAGTTGGTTTACCCAAACTTTGTTCTGTTACCCTTGGAAAAGACCCTCTTTCTTTGGGATGTTGAGGCAGAAGAGCAGCTGGTCAGAACCAGCTGGTTCTTTTACAGCTGCTTTCACATCACCCTGGGAATAACAAATACTCTGAGAACCTTCAGTTTCTCATCAGGCAGGATCGTAGACACAGACTTCATTGCTATAGGCATGGCTACGTGGCACATAAGGACAGAAATACAGAAATGTTTCTGAGCATTTTTGTTCATCAGACATAGCTGAGAAAATTCTCTAAAATACTGCTTAATCTGTCTGCCACATTATAAGTAGACTGCTGCTTATAAAAATCCATGACATTTATATTACTGTGACAAAAAGCCTGAATCTGGGATTTTGTTACCTCCCTTTTTTAGTTCCCAGGGTTGACATGTGCATAACACCACTCCAGGATGCAGGAGAGGAAAGTGTCCCTGCACAGGATGATTAAGGCAGGGCATACTGTTGACTTGAGCTTGGATGTGCAAAAGTAATTTGCTTTCAATGAACAAACCAAGTAGACAATATAGGTCCTGATGTTTAATGGAAACACTTGGGAATATAAAATGTTTCCTCTTTGGGAACAAAGAGGAACAAACAAACAAACAAAATATGCAGTACAAGTAGAGGTTTGCCAATTTGGCCACATTGGAGAAGAACTTGCCTTAGGTTAAAAGATAGGTAATTCCACATATCTTATCATTTCAAAGCTGAAAGATGGAAAAAATAGAGAACTGACCATATCATCTAAATATTTGCATCCAATCACAATTGAAGACATTACTGAAAAAGAACATTTTGGTAACATGGATTTTTGAACACAATTTTAGGACAGTTTATATTACAAGGAAGGAAGATATTGATGGGGCTTAGGGACTGCCCCTCACATGCTGAATATTTTAAGTAAAGGAGTTTGAGAAAATAACAGAACAGGATACTATATTGACTCCCTCTCTTTGCCCTTCTTTACTGAAAAAGGCCATAAAAATCTTCTTGTGGAGGTCCTTGCTATACCTGGAGGAGAATCCTTATCTCTGAAGACAAAGTGGTGGCAAGGAGAGTCCTAAGAATAGGCTTTACTAGGTTTCCCCTACTTTCCTACAATCACCTCATACTTCTTAATCTCCATAGTTGGCACCTTTCATCAAACCAAGCATAAAATGTACAGGTCTAGCTGTTTCCTTGGGCATTCATTTCCTTATGAAGGCACCAGGTCATGTAAATTTGTATGATTTTTCTCTTGTTAATCTGTTGGATTTTATGACTCATGAGGTACCTGAAGAGAGTTGAAGGGAAACGTTTTCTTCTACAATGCTGGTATTTATGCAGATGTTAGCAGATAGTGGGTGTAGAAGTTAAATTTGGAAAGTTGTATTAATATTTTTAGAGAAGTAGGAAGCAAACTGAGAACAGCAATGGGAGAAAGATTTGGAATTGTGAAGAAAGAAAAAAATGATAAGCTGTAGTCTTCTAGGAAAGAAGAAGAATGAGCAGGATAGGGAAGTATAGTCAGGTTATTAGGCTGCATGGAGGGTCCACTTGAACTAGTTGTTATGGTTACACAGTCATTTTTTCCAGTTGTAAGGGAAAAATTATTTCATATATAGCAAAGTGGATTTTACTTCAATGTGATTTTTGCCAATTGAGTACAATAAACCAAAGAAAATAATGCATTTTAACAGTGTAGGCTGATGAGTGTTTTAATTACAGTCAATGGAATTATATTGATTAAAGTGAGAAATGAGGGCATTAATGGGAATGAAATACTTAATTTCTGAGTAACGGCATCTATTCAGACAATAGACTCTGGTCTGCTGGTTTGCTTAGGTATTTTTGCAGTAAGAAAAGACTATATAGTAGGTAACAATTGCTATAACTTGTAAATATCAAGTTATTTCAGAAACAAGCAAAACACAACACATGTACACACATAAACACACATCTAACACATTATTTCATGTTACAGATTTTTTTCTTTTCTACTCTGTCTCAAGATATTTGTTTGGAAAATTGAAACCACAGATAGTCCTATTCACAGAGAATATCTTACATCTATTTTTAAAATAAAAACGTATAAGACACAGTCCCTCCACCACATCTAGATGGACTATTTGAGAGGTAGAATCTGACTGCCAATGAAGAAAATATACAAATAAATATGTCTTACCAAAAAATCTACAGAATCAAATGTTCAGTTATTTATCATTTCAAGCTGCGTTGTTTTGATGGCTTTTCAGCTGTGAGACTACTGGTGCTGATGCAGAGATAATGAAATACTGAAAGCCCCATACAAGAGAAATGTCTGTAACTGGTAATGGGCATCTTCCTTCAGTTTATTAACTCCAGCTGTGCTGTTTGACTGTGTCTGTGAAGAGGTGCCACATGAGGTGAATATTGAATGGGATATAAAGGATCTGATGTCAGAAGCAACTGAGTTACATAAAACCCAGTTATAGGTTGAAGATAGGCAGGTTGAAGAAATTTCCACCCCTTTCCCTTCTTGGAAACACCACTGCATGTTCATCAAGATACCATGTGTCCATATAAGTTCTTTTCTGTGAAGGTGTCAATGTCAATGATCATGTCACATAAAAAAAGAACCTCCTGATTATACACCCAGACAATACTCAAAAATATCTCAGAAGGGTCAAAATATCAGTGTATAACTGAATATTCCTGATAGAATAAAATATCAGTAATTTCATTTACGGTAAGATTGAGAATGTTTGTTACCTTACTCTTTAAATGGATTTGTAGTTTCTGATGCTATAGCTATCTTAATTATGTTTAAAAAAAAAAAGGTAGTAAAAAGGAAGAAGTGGCTTAGGAATTGGAAATTAACACCCCCCCAATTAGCATAATAGCTGAACAAGCAAGTTTATAATTTTCTTGACCTCTCACAGATCTGAAGTTGCGAAGAAACCAAGTAGTTCCAAATCTTAGGAGAGTAAGAGATGCATACAGAGAGACTGAACACAGACTTATCTAGGTGAAACACAGCAGACGGTGGAAGGAAGATTTCAGCTAGGGTGACTGGTAACTGCTGCAAGGTCAGCCAAGCAGACACTGTTGAAAGAGAGTCCTGAGTAAATCTCACTGATGGTGAAGATCTTGGGAAAGGAAGCAGCTGCCCAACAGGAGAATTTCAAACACCTCTAGAACCCTTCTCCTAATATGTGGAAGGTAGAGGGCTACAAATGTTTTTACCCATAAGGCACTAGGAAGAGAGAGCAGTAAATAGATAGAGCTAGATAGGTAGGTAGGTAGGTAGGTAGGTAGGTAGGTAGATAGATAGATAGATAGATAGATAGATAGATAGATAGATAGATAGATAGATAGATAGATAGATAGGTAGGTAGGTAGGTAGGTAGGTAGGTAGAGTAAAACCTCTACTCTTTACCTCCTTGGTCAGAGTCATGAATACTTGATGAATTCAGACTTAAAGAGGTAGGTGTGTTGGAAACATTGAAACCTGACTCTGAAGCCTAAGACTGAGAATTATTCAGAATAACGGACCTTATCCTCCTTACTACATGTGTACACACACATTCACATCTATTCCCTATAAATCATTAATCCATTAGTGACTAATAAGATAACTACTAAAATGTAATTCCTCTCTAAAGTTTGGCTCAGAGGGAAAGCCTGAAGTAGAAAATAGATCATAAATAAAACTCACATCCTCACACAAAATTAAAGTAGAATAAAAACAACCTTTGGCATGCTGTTCCTTTCCAAAAATGGAAAATATTAAATATTAAAGAAAGTTCTTTAGACAAAAGTACAGTTCATTTAGAAACATTGACTTTCTAAAGAAAAAAGAACAAAGTTAATGGAATAAAGGAAGGTGAAATAAAATTATTTTTGTTTTATTTTCTATTGGCAGATAACAAATTACCACAGCTTTAGTGTTTTAAAATGTCACCCATTTGTTAACTCACAATTTAGGATATTAGAAGTCTAGGCGTGACTTTGCTAAGTTTTTGGAGTATGATGTTACAAACCCAAGTCTGTGATCTTATGTGAGGCTCACGGTCTTCTTCTGGACATATTGATTATTTCTAGAATTTGGTTCCTTGAAGTTCAAGCACTGAAGTTCCTGTTAGTTTGTTGTAATTGTCAGGACAGGACTGCTCTTAACTATTAAATGTCAACCTCAGGTTTTCTCCCTGTAGTAAGTACATCTATATTTAGCCCAGAACATAGCTGTTTGATTCTCCCAGACTACCTGATGGATGTCTTAGAACCCTCTATTGATGTCTTAACCCTCTATTGATGACCTAGCCAGATTAGGTTGGATTCAATCAGAAATAAAATGAATATTGGAAAAGAATATACAAAATTGTGTTTATTCACAAATGGCAAATTTTGTATTTAGAAATATGAATATAGTCTATCAAAATTTTCCTACAACTAATAAGTGCAAAAAGTATTTTCTGTTAAAATTCTAATGATTTTTTTCATATAACCACAAAAAAATGATGCTAAATTTTATATGGACCTGCACCCACAAAAAAGAAAACATGAATACTGAAGCAATTTTAAACAAGAACAAGGTTTTAGTAACATATATCTGAAGGCTGTGACCATATACTTCAAAATCATATGATTTACAATGTTCTAAACTAATATTACTTCAATAAAAATTGGTAAAAGCAAAGCCCAAGCCTATAAAATAAAATATCAAAACAGTAAGGATAAAAAGAAAGAACAAGACTAGAGACATCATCCTTGCTGGTTTCAAATTATATTATAAAGCTTTACGAGTCAAAACAGCATGGCACTAACATAAAAATGGGCACATATATCCATTGATCAGGATAGAGATCCCAGAATAGAGATAAATTGAATAATTTTCAACAAAGTTACCAAGAATACACATATCTTCAATAAAAGCTGTTAGAAAAAATACTTCATAGTCACATGCAGAGGGGACATTTACTTATATTAGACACAAAAATAGCTCAAATGGATTAAAGTCTCAAACATCAGACCTGAAATCCTGAAAGTCCTATGAGAAAACATAGGAAAAGTTTGTTAACATTGATTTTGGCAATTAATTTTTGGACTTTATGTCAAAAGCAGGTGGCAAAAGCAAAAATAAACATGTGAAACTACTTCAAACTAAAAGTTTCTGTACAGCAAATTATTTAAAAAAGGTAAAGGAAAACTAAAGTGAAGACATTTCTGTAAATCATATATCTAATAAGATATTAATTTCAAAGTATTTAGGAATCTCATATAACTCAAACATAAAACAAAAACCAGTAATCCAATTTAAAAAATGAGCAAAGAATGTGTAGTTATTTTTGCCAAATAAAACATCCATATATACAATAGATATGTAAAAGATGCATGCCATCTACAATCATCAGGGGAATACAAAAAACAAAAAAAAAATGGAATATGGCATCACATCTAATAGGATGGTAATTACTAAAAGAAGAAATCAAAAGATAACAGGTGTTAGTGAGACTATAAAGAAAAATCCCCTCATATATAGCATTGATAGAAACTGCAAGTTAATACAGCCATTATGAAGACCGTTATTCAGGTTCCCCAAATTATTTAAAAAGAGCTACCCTATAACTAGATAATCTCTCTCTTTGGGTATAGGTACAAAGGAAATAAAATCACTCCATGAAGAGATCTGTACTCCCAAGTTCACTGAAGGATCATTTACAATAATCAATATATATATATCATTTTATTGATTATATAAATTTATATAATTTTATTATTATATTATTTTGTTGATTATATATATTATTATATTGATTATTATTTTATTGATTATATAAAATATATAAACAAAAGTTACATCCATCAGCATTTGCATGAAGAAAATAAAATTTTATACACACATACATCATCTGTCAAGTTATTTAGCCTTAAATAAGATAATTCCACAATTTTCCATTTGCAACAGTATGGATGAACTTGGATATTTAGTTAATTGAAATAAGTCTTAAACAGAAAGACAAATATTCAAAGACCTCACTTGCATAAGAAATTTAAACTTCAAACATGTAGAATATATAGCAGAGTGGTGGTTATTAGGAGGTGGGGAGTGGAAAAAATGAAAGCTTAATCAAAGTGTACAAACTTTCAGTTACAAGATAAATAATGTATAGCTTGGTGACTATAATTAAAGCAACTTGAAATTTGCTGAGAGTAGATTTCATGTGTTCTCAGCAGACACATGCACACAAGGTGAGACATATGTTAACTTATTTGTGGGAATATTTTCACAACATCAAACATGTTATATATCTTAATGTCTATGCACAGTATACAATTTCTATTTATTAATAATACTTTGGTAAAGCTGGGAAAATAAAAATCAATTTTATTTCTATACAGTAAAATGAAAATTGAAGTAAAGAATGATACTTTCAATTAAAACTAAAAAATAAAATATCAATGCACCTACTCAAATATGTGCAGGATTTTCATCTGTATAATGATAAATACAAAATACTATTGTGACAATTTAGCATAAACCTAAACAAATTAAGCAATATACTGAGTCCTTGGAATAAAAAATGTCACTATTATTAAGAAGTCTATCCCCTCTAATTATCAACAATTTCAGTGCAATCCCAATAAAATATCCCAGCATGACTTCTGTAGACATTGCCAAGATGATTCCAAATTTGTATGAAAATACAAAGGTACTAGACAAAACAACATGGAAAAGGAAACTAAAAAGATTCACACTATCCAATATCAAGAGTTGCTGTAAAGCAACAATACCAAGATGATTTGGTATTTTTAATAGTATAGATGAAAAGATCAAAGGAATTATATTAGAGATTCCAGCGATCCATTCATATAAGGATTACTCACGTACAGACAATTCCAGATACAGCCAGAACAGGTTCAGCTGAAGTCATTTGGGAGAAACATTGGACAATGTTGACACCAGTGAGCAGTAAGACTCCCTACCTACTACTTTGCAATGTGTTTGAGAATTTATCCAGTAACTCAGCTCCCTTTACTTCCTGGATAGGAAATATCACCTTCCAACTCTCCAAAACATTACTTGAACAAGAGTCTCGAGGTCCCCTAAATCACCCATATGCTACTGGACAGTCTCTGAAATAATTGATCTATTTGATCATCACAACCATTTGAGAGGAGTTATAGGAGATTTTCTGAGGGCTTTCTGTCATATCAACACAAAAATTATTCTTCTGTGCCAGGCTTCTAAGACCCATATTTAGTAGAAGCGAAAATCTACCTTGGGCTTGCAATTTATATCCTTAACAATATTTAGAGATACAGACATTTCTTTTTTCTTTACAAGAGTACCTTATCCAAACTTGTTTTCTGTAAGTGAGAACTGAGGGCAGGGGCATATCTATCCTTATGAAGAAGCCTAATATTTGCGTTTTGTTTTTGTTTCCCCTACCTTAAAACATTTTACCTTACAGAATCTGGAAAGTTCTCACTCCTTTTACAATATATGTGTTACTTTCTCACTAAAACTTGCTTGACTTCCTCAGTAGCAGCTGTGTCTACTAATAATCTGTTATTTGTGTGTTATAGATACTTGTGTACAAATTATGACTCCCTGTTGGATTATGAATCCTTCCGTTGTGATTGTTCCTATTTTATCCCCCATAACACCATGACAATATCTTGAACAGAGGTCAGAATATTTTCAGTGAAAATCATGAAAGGCATGTAATATACACAGATTTCTTTTTCATATGGATCCTTCAACAAAAGAGGTGTCACTTTTTTTTTTAATTTTGGCAATGAATGCTATAATCTTCCTCCATCTGCCCCATACCTATACCCTTTGCTATGTAAACTTGCAGTTCCTTCCATCAAGAAGTATGTGTTCTTTTATTTATTTATGTATTATATATATATGTATATATATTTTTAAATAAAATTTATTTATTTTAAAGATTTATTTATGTATACAAGAGCTGGGGTACAGGCCAGAGTCGCAGGAGATGAATGGATCCACCAGAGACAGAGTGGGGACCAGAACAGGCAAATCGACTGAAATACACTGCTGAGGGGAGCAGTGGGTGAAGCAGAAGAGGTCCGACAGTACCATGTGGGTCCCCTCCCTGGTTGGGGATTTAACTCTTGAGGCTGTGCTGCAGATGCTTCGCAGTGCAACGCTCAACCCGCTGCACCACCAGGGAGGCCCCTATGCATATATTTTTTGTCTTGTTCATTTTTGCATAAAATTTTATTTCTCCTCTGAGGTATAGTACCCATAAAATTCTCACCATGAACCATCACTATAGTCCGTTTGCTCTTCCCGTCCCACTCCCATTTTAATTACTCTCCCTCCCCTCCCCTGCAAAATGTCTATGTTTTATAATTGCCTCCACCCTTTAAATCTGAACTGATCTTGCTATACTTAGTGCCATAATTCAGGCAGAGAAATATATTTCACTCTATTGTGGTATATAGAGAAAACAAAACTAAACTTTCAAACAATATAACTAATTAGTGGAACCAGAAAGGAAGGAGGAAGAGTGGTAGGTAAGTCAATTGTATGGTGAAGGATAGACCATATTTTACAGTGAATGTCATGTAGTATATACACATGTTGATTCTTATTGATGCATGCCTTGTACTTACACAGTGTTATAATGTAATATTACTTCAATGTAAAAAGACATAGTCTAGGGGGCCTCCCTGGTGGCACAGTGGGTTAAGCAACTCACTATGAGGCAAACCGCAGGCACTGCAGCACGAGTTTGATCCCTGCTGCCAGCCAGGGAGGGGACCCACATGGCGTAGCAGACTTCTCCTGCCTCACCCGCTGCTGCCCTTGGCAGTGTGTTTCGGCCAGTCTGCCTGTCCTGCTCCCCACTCTGTCTCTGGTGAATCCTCTCATCTCCCATGACTCTGGCCTATACTCCAGTTCTTGTATGCATAAATAAATAAATCTTTAAAAAAAAGAAAAAATAATCTAAACAGGAAAAAAAAAAATAAATGCGTGTAAGAGACAATATTCCAGTTCTTCAGCCAAAAGAGAACATGTGTTTTTCTACTGCAGCTTGCTACTCTTCAAAGAGAAGTCAAATCAGCCGAGGCAGTCCTACACTACTCATCCACCATCAGTTCTCTGACTATATTTGCATGAAGGAGTCCAGACCAATTCAGCCAAACCCTGCTGAGATATCCAGATCTTCCCAGCTGGCTAATTATGTGCAACAAAAATAAACACTGCTGCACGCCATTGAGGGTTTGTGGTTCTCTGTCATGTAGCATTATTGTGGCAATAGATAAAATACAGATGTGGATGCTCTTACTAATTTTAAATGAAGAACTATTTTTTACATTATATACACTAATCAGTAGCTTTAACAACTAACTTGCTCTCAAACTGTCTTATTATAATTTCCCAGTCATGAATCACTACCGTATGCTGGAACTATAATCACACCTCAGTCAAAACATTAGGCAAATGTTTTGCAAAATACTCACTCAAAGGTTCAAGCTTTGGCACCAAAGTTTCTAACATATTATATATAATTCTCAGACTCTTCCACCCACACCCTGGTTTTTTCTCATTCTATTTTCTCCAGGGGCCTTAGCTAAACTGCACATCCTATGTGCTTCAAGCACACCATGGACTAAAAGATGATGATGACACAAATGTAAACTTCTTTACACAAAGGTCGTACCAAAAGTCAGCGTAATTGATTAGGTGGCATCTGCTGGCTCAGTGGTATAAGATTGCTTTCATTCATACCCTGCAGGTTTATGTCACCAGCTTTCCCAGCAAAGCACTTCATGGGCTGACCTCCTGTCTGAAAATTCATTTGAAATTCTTCACCTGACTACAGCCTGTCACATGCAGTCAGATAACCCTAGCCTAGTTTTAAAAAAAGGAAAAAAATCTGACAAAGATGAGGACACAGGGAAATAGCTCCCAAGAAACATTCAGAAAGTATTGCCCACAGTGCCACTTAGAAGAAACTACATTTATTCAGAGAGCAATGCTATTAGATACAGAGGTACAATATTGAAAGTGATTTAATAAGGTAAATGACAGTTTGCCTTCTGTCTCTTCCTATATCACTGTCAAGATTCTGATAGTGCTATCTCACCTTGTTTTGTCAAGAAGATTTAGAGAAATTAGGTCATTAATGACCCCAACCCTAGAACAATGAAAGAGTGGTATTCACTATTTCATCAGTACAGAAATATATGTATGAAGTATATGAACAACTTTGAGTGTCAAAGGTTACAAAGCCTTAGACATTGTTATAATTTTAAGAGTAGCTGACATTGGGCTAGTATTTTAAAGTCCATGTTTTGTTCAGAATTATTTTCTCCACAGAAGTAATCTACAGAAAGAAATCTGATTAGCTGGTGTCCAGGAAGTATGGAGAGGGGCGCAAGAAGACGAGGTTAAGTTGCATTGAATTCCCCTGCCTCCTGGCACTGCACCAGTCCCTGGAGCATTGGGGACTGATCAGTGTGAACTACTTGCCTCACCTAGAGACAGAGGTAAAGTGGAAACTAGTCCATTCAGACCAAAATTTGTCTTCTAGACCTTAAAGTTTTATTATTAAGTTCATTATGCACCAGATAACATGTTGACACTTTCATATTTCATCTTGACATGACTCCCTGAATTTGGAATCATTATCAGTATATGATTATGAGGAAACCTTTTTAAAACAAATGAAGTTCCAGGCAATAGATTGATGGTTGAACTCATTCACTTTGCCTGTTTAACTCGGAGATTTTGAAGGCACTAGATTTTAACTGATTTGGACAGTGTTAAGTTAGTTGTCCTTTGTTTTATATAGATTGGCCAGACTCTTCCAAGTTAGTTATTATCTCCCTTTGGTACTAAGATGTCTGTGAAAGGTCATCTAAAATATATGAATTGTGTTGTCATCGATTCCATACTGCGCAACTATTGATAACTATTTTAACTGAAAGAATCTTGTTTGAAATATGATACATACAATTCTTTATTTACCTTGGAGGAAGCAGGCACATTGCCCACAGCCCTGTTGCTGGATATCTCTATCAGAGGACACCGAATGGCCTCAAACATACATAAATCTCCTACCCCTCACTTATTCTGATGTAATGTCCAGTCGTCATATCTTCCAATTTACCTCTCTGACACTAACTGTATCTATAGCATGTCCCCATTCAAAATTTTTCATATATTGGTGCCTCAACATACCTCAGACTTTTGTGTAGGTGGCTTTTGACATTCTCGGCGTGACTTTCCAGGTCCTCACAGCACAAAGTCTTCCTTAATATCTCAGCTCTTGTCAGTAGCTTCTGCATGCTGGTCATACTGTCGTCGCACCTAGACATTTGCTACCTGGCCTGTATTTAATTTTTCACCTAATTCACATAATAATGTACCTAATTCCATCCAGTTCAGTGAGTGTCTGGCATCTGATGAAAATGGTAAATAGATACTACTACTACTAAATATATCTGTTATTTAATTCCAAAATGATTAAATTATTTGCAATCTAAGATGAGCAAGCAGAATATATATAAAAAATAGTAAGTAACTCTCATTTAACTGAGGGCCTATGGTTTTACTTCTGCCACATCATCATCTTGCCTGCCACTCTCAATTTGTGGTCACTGTCCATGTACTTCATAGGAAACTGAGCTGTGAGCAGGTGAAGCACTGGTATGAGAAATGGCAAAGGCAAACAAGAACAAACTCAGTCCAAATTCAAGGCTTGTGTCTGTTCTGTTATGAAAATTAGTACTGTCACTTTTGTTACAAAGATGTTCGCAGTATTATTATTGATAATAATAGACCTTGGTCAATATTAACAGCTTGGTTAATAGAATAGGGAGAATATTCTGTTAAAGCAAGAAATGACATCGTGGGAAGAGTTGAAAACCAGATTTGAAGGAAAATTAAAATACTGAAATGTTCACATGAAAAGGTAAAATGAAATTATATACATGCATATATATCCAATTATGTATGTATTCTAAATCCAATTATGTATATATTTAGGATAGAAAATACTTTGGAATCAAAGCTATTAGAATGTTTATAGGAGTTTTCTCTAAAAAGCGGTAGCAAGACACAATTTTTTCCTTTAATATGTTTTTTCAATTTGCCTGAAATAATTGTGTGTTACTTGCTAATTCAAAAAATATATATCAGATGAAAGACAGAGAATTTATACTGCTTTTGACCTCACGGCAACACCTGAATGTCAGGTCCATTCATAATCGTGTGTTTTTCTGAATAGCTGAGCATGTGAGTTGCAGTCGCTGGTTGTCGACAGCATTCATATTTGCAGCTGGGGATGTTTTTCTGTCAAGAATTCATAACTTTTTTTCTTTACTGAGACACCTTTCAAAATGGTTCATGACGTGAGCCATAAATATCTTTTATTGCTGTGCTTTCATTGAACCAAAATGGATTGCTATTAGTTTAATGTAGTCAATATGTACAGTTTTTTTTTTTGCCAAATGATTGTGACTCTATCAGCATATATATTATTTTAGTATTTTTAATTTTCAATGCTGCCTGGAATGTTATACAAGCCTGCTGCAAGCTCCTGGGATGATTTAATTCCTGTATAAAACATTGTGGGCAACTTTAGTGCTGACAAACTACCCCAGCCAAAAGCTCAACAGCAAATCAGTCAAAACGAATCCAAGGTTCATTAATCACTTAATATGCAGAACGAGCATTCTCATTCCTGCATTCTACAGAAGATGGTTACAGCGACATTTCTGTTGTTCCCAGTGCCTGATCCTTGAGACTAAGGGAGAATACAATATTTCTCCAGTTGCAGACAAAAGACAAAACAACAAAAGTGTTATATAGGAAGGATTGATTTATTTTCTCTTACTCATGTTAATATTTTGATGTGCTAGGTTATCATTTTTTTCTGATAATATGAAGCTAATCTTTGTTTTTATTTTGTGTTCAGAAATGTTTGCTTTTTAAAACAGACTCAACTGTAAATGTCAAACATGGAACTTTGTTCTAAAAAGTTCTGTTTCGAGGCCTATGGTATTTATGAATTAAATTCAACCAAGGTCAATTTTAAGTCTTTCAAAAGAACATTCTTTAATCCTTTGAGTGAATGCTGAACATGGTGCTTAAAAATTTGAGACCTAAACGAAAATACAGTACTGCCAACTTCATTTTATTTCTATTAGCATTCAGTATCTATTCATTCTTTCAGTTCTATACTCAGCATTGGTGCTTTAAGCAGAAATTATTTCTTAAAGTGGTATGTTTTATAATCAGGTTTATATTAAACTTTTTGAGGTTGCTTTTCAAATATCTCAATGAGAGTTTGGGGAAAGTGTCAAGTTTTGACCTTATTGACTAATTTAAAAAAAAGGTAGTGTAAGAATGACTTTTCCTCCACTCTTTTCATATCTTCAGCTGGACCTGAGAATTAAATTGAGAGAAGCATATAATCATCAGAAGAAATGTACCTAATATATATTTTAATTGACATGGCTCCTTCATCAGACAATTAAGATCCAAAGATGATGCCTTGGTACTAAGTTAAACAGAGATGGTTGTGGACAGGAACTAAACTATCTGAGGAGATTCAAAGAGAAGAGTTGTTTTGAGTAGGTCTATTTGTATTGAGTTCTTGTAGACCTCAGCTCCTAATTGCTGCATTAAGAATTCTGCTATTCTCTTGGTATTGCAAGGATGCTTTCAGCTGGGAGTTTCAGCTTTTGTTTTCAAGGAGGAAAGGGTACTCTTCTTGGACCTGCTGATTTTAAAAGTAACTTTAGCTCCAAATAATCCTTCTGTTAAAATGGCCTGTTTTGGGGTGGCATGTTTTTCACCCTTCAGTCCTGACCCTGTCACTTTGATTCTTTGTCTTTTTCCTCTCCTTTCTTCTCTTTGTATCTTTTCAAAGTTTTCCTATTTTCATAAGCTTTTGTGCTCTCAGTCAATTGATTCTTGACTCTCCCCAGGCAGTTTTTTCTAGTCCCTACTGTAAACTCATGTGCATAATTATAGACTTTGACTCTTTTAATTAGAAGTCAAAGCTGTTGAGACTGGTAAAAAACTTTTTCTTAAAATTATGGTCAGCCATGGAACCCAAGTGTCTAGGGGCCAGGCTTTAAATCCAGAAAAATAATCTTTAGCAACTAAAAACCATGCTGTGTTCTGCCCACAGCAAATTTTAGCAAAGTGAGATGTAGTAATTGTTTGACCTCTTTGGTCTCAACTTCTTCATTTATTAACTGGGGATGATAATGTCATAAATTATTGAGATATTATAAAATTATTGAGATCATAAAGTAATGCACAAAATGTGCTTCTTAGGCACATATATGCTCTTCTATAATAACATCCTCAGTTTTCAGTGTTTTCTGGTGGTTCTTATGTGATGATATCATTCTAAACGCATGATAAAAAATTCATTTGCAAGTTCCTTTTTTGAATAGCACATTCTTTTGAAAACATCAGCAGAACTGGTACTAAAGCAATGATTTAAGTATTCACATATTTAAGCAGCAAGTATTAAGTATTCCTGTCTAGACCATTGCTATAATCATTATATTCTTTCAAATGTATTAAAAATAAATTAAAAGGTTTTGAAATCTGTATAGTTTTGAGAATACTTAAGTAGTATCTTATAAAACTATTATAAATGTGCATAGTCAATTTGGCGGCATGATCATTTAATAGAAATTTTGAGTTGATGGATTTTAAGTTAAGTGGGTTTTGCTGTGTCAATAATCCTATGAAGTTCCATTCTACAGGCAAACTCTGAAACCCAGGATATACTGTGTCACACAAAGCATGAGGAATGTTAAATTTAATTAAACACTTTACCACATGACACCTTACGTGAATGAAATAGTTCCCCTGTCTTCCCTCATTTTTCCTCTGTATTAATTAATCTCTAGTTTTCCAGAAAGGGATGTATCAATATTACCTTGCATCAACAATGAACAAAATGTGTGTGAGTGAGCACTAATTTTATAGGAATAACCATTTCACCAAATACAGTCCTGTTAAAAAATAAATGTGGAATCTGCTTATTAACATATATTAAACATAGTTTTGTTTTAACTCTAGAACTATTTAACATCTTTAATATTTAGTAAACTTTGAATTATGAATTTATTATTCATCTTATACATATTTATATTTCATATTTTCCATGATTGGTGTCCATGGGAAAGACTTTGTAATATTTAGGTATATTCATTCAAGATGTTTCAGGAAGTTTTTCTTTTTGGAATGTGGGTACTGAGGAGTATGTGCAGGTGAAATGGAACGCAGTCAGGCAGCACTGCACTGGGTGACTAGGGAAGAATAGAATATTTGGTGCTGAACTGAAGAGGAGAAAGGAATTCTAGCACGTAATATATTTGAAAAGTATTGCTAGGCTGACAAATACAGGAAATTCAAAGGCCTTCATGCTATTGAAGTTTAGTATAAAGATATCAAAATAACAAACAAACAAACAAAAAAAAACAGCCAAAAAAACCCCACAGGGATCTTCTTGTTAGCAATACAGTCTATAGTAAAAATATCTGCAATTGTTTGTCACTGTTTGACCTACGTATAATTATATGACGTGAAAACAATTTTAATGTCATTTGATTATATTTGACTACACATATAATAAATACCTGTCTGAGATGGATTTCATTTCAATTATAGGACCATGATACTGTCGGTAGATGTTAGTTGATTCAACAAATAAAAGGCTTAGTATAGTTATAGTGTAATAGTACTTCAGTGCCACTGGGATTCCAGATGGCAATGAATTCTTCTACTAGTTCTTGAGGAAGCTTATTGAACTCTTATGCTTGAAGAACTGTTAAGTCACCTAGTTAAGGATTTTCAACAACTATCAGTATCTTAAAACATATAAAATAGGCCTGGTTGCACAGATTCAGAACTAGCCAGTGAACAACAACAGTTCTGAAAACCACAAATTCAAAACGTCAAAAGCAGTCACAGTTTTTCATAAAATGATTATAAGTTTGTTTCTAGCAATTCTAGTGATACTGATCTAGTGACATATTAGAATTACTAATATATTTCTCCCAACTGACCCTTGGCATATTCCCTTTATGCATGCATTTTTTTTTATGGTGGAGCAACTGTGGAAGTGGGAATCTGTACCTTGAAGCACATATAGTGTCATAAATTAATGTTACCTCAATAAAAGTGATAATGAAAAATAAATGTACAATATACTATCATGCCTGTAGGTATGACCCCATTCTGATATTTGAGATTGACTCAAAGAATTAGAGAGTGGAACGTGGCTTGAACATGAACTTTATATTCTGACATAAAGCATGGTTAGTGAGTGATAGCTAAATCAGATCTCACAGAGATAAACTCCTATACCTGATTTGCTCTGACTTGCCTTTGGCTCATGTACCTGTCCTGGAGGCAAGAGATTGTTTTAAGGTTTTATGGAAGTCTTCAAAGTCTGTCAAGATCTTATGGGAGAAGGCAAACATGTTAGGAAGAGGCTGAGACATTATTTCCTTAAAAAAATGTGAGCTTGATTGATCCTTAGTATCTCAGGTAGATCGTTGTTATGTATCTGTACACTGTGAACGTGGGCATGTCTTAGATAGACAGTGAGAGCCAAAACTGACCTTCATTAATCATACAACATAGATGAAAGAATGTTATGTAATTTCTAGCATCAATTCAACTAATTCATTCTTCACTTTGCTCTTTGTGGGTGAGCATTTATCCAACTCCTTATCTATAAACTGCAAATAAAACTTTACTTTGTCTCTCAGATATGTTGAAAATAAATTACAGGATATGTATTTCTTTTTTTCCATTTGGATAAGTTCTTACATTGTCAAACATAGAGGCACATCTAATTTTGCTGAAAAGATGTTTCTGAACAGTTGCTTATGAATGAAATTCCGATATATTAAAATTGATTTTCTTATTGGCTTTTATTGTAAACTTAGATATGCTTAGTGATATACTCTGCTTGGGCATTTCACAAAACCTGGCTCTATGTAATAGAATGCGATTCAAAATTTCTACAATAATTTAAGACATGAATTTAAAGAAACAGTATTAGATTTTTATTTTCATATTATTTTAAATAGTACACTGACGAAATATTTACTTAGAGCACGATTCCTGGAATTTCACATCATTAAAGTTGGAAGGTCAAAATAAGTTATTAGAATTTGTCTTAAAAATGTAACATATTGGGCCTCCCTGGTGGCGCAGTGGGTTAAGCAACGCACTATGAAGCAGACCGCAGCCACTACAGCACGAGTTCGATCCCTGCTGCCGGCCAGGGAGGGGACCCACATGGCGCAGCAGACCTCTCCTGCCTCACCCGCTGCTCCCCTCAGCAGTGTGTTTCGTTCAGTCTGCCTGTTCTGCTCCCTACTCTGTCTGGTGAATCCTCTCACCTCCCTGGACTCTGGCCTCTACCTCAGCTCTTATATGTATAAAAAAATAAGTATTAAAAAAATGTAACATATTTATGGAGTTTTTTTTACATTATTGTGTATGTGCTTCTGGTGCTGCATTTTGCAGATGAACGTTCTGCAGCTCCATATACTTTACTATTTTGTATACTTGGCTATTTTTGTATAGAGTCTTTGTCACCAGTAGGGTGTGCTTTTATTTCTGATTACAGAACAAAGAAAGGAAAGACTGAACAAGATGAAAGAAAATTTTTATTATTTTTTATGTTTTGATATTTCTTATTCAAATATTCCAACTTTTGCTATCTAATCTGCTGCTTCTGATTCTAAAGACAATTATTTCAGACAGCAGGCAAGACAAGTGGGAGAAAGGGAAGACTTTTTTCCTCTTCATGTTCACCAGCTGGGGTAATTCTAACTCAATGAAATGTCTTCTTCATTATTTTAGTCCAGTGGCAGCTTTATCGATAATCTGATATATATATATAGATGAAATACCTACTTTGACACTTTCCCCCGTGTATTCCTCTTTTTTAATTAACAACTCTTCTCAGGCAAAATGCTTGCTAAAGGGGGTTTTAAAGCAAAGGCTAGAAAAACACTTGATTCGATATTATACTTTTGAGGGTAATTATTAGGCTCTTTTGGGAGAAATGCTCCAGATTTTATTTAGAAGAATTACTTTACAGAATAGACCTGCATTCTTTATTCTAATAGTTTATTTCTTCCCCGGATGGCAGTTTGCTTTTGGTAGACCAGTGATTCCCCAACATAAAATCACTTGGAGATAGGCTACAATACCTTTATTTGGGCAATACTCCCCAGAGTTATGCTCTAAACTGAGCTCAAGTGGGTCTTAGGAATGGAAATTTAGGAAATCTCTCTGGGTGATTCTAAATGGAATACAGGTATAAGAGTCACTAACTTAAGCCTCTTCATATAGTAATTAGTAAATATTTCTGGTAAATATCTTTATGTTATACAAATTGTAATGTAAATAACAGTCAAAATATTTATTTTATGACAAAACTGGTCTCACGCATATGAAAGTAAATGATTAATGAAGTTCTAGAACTGTCTTTATTTTAAAAATTAATCTATGCTAAAAAACCCATATTTTATAGGAGAGTGGACTTGCTTTATACTTATCATTTGCTTTGTACTGTTGAATTGCTTAGTATTAGGAATAGAACAGGCAGAGCCAGATCTACTGATATACACTGCGGAGGGGAGCAGCAGGTGAGGCAGGCGTGGTCTGCCTAAGCCATGTGGGTCATCTCCCCAGCTGGTGGCAGGGATCGAACTTGTGCTGCAGTGGCTATGGTTTGCTTCATAGTGTGTTGCTTAATCCACTGAGCCACCAGGGAGGGCCATTCTGTGTACCATTTAAATCTCTGAACATAGAAGTGGATATTTGAGTAAGTGTAGTTGAACCTTAATGTATGTGTTGAATTGCGCCTGGTGATTGCTTGCAGTGGGTCTTGTTCACAGTACAAAATCTGCATTTGTACACTTGGAAAATGATACACAACTTTCATACATTGTATCACACCAATAGCAGAATAACATGTGACTATGGATATGTAATCACACTGATTAAAGGATAATTAAAGGATAATGTTTAATATAGCAGAGAATTTTGATCACTTTGAACAGACGACAATACAGATATAACTTACATATTTTATAAAATTTTAAAATATTAGCTAAAATTAATTGGACAGTACGTAGAACAGAATTCTGCCCTAGGCTATTTCTCGAGGTCTTAACCTACATATTTAAGGTGAAATCTTTTTGTCAAAAAAAGGATTTGGGGGGGGGAGGAAATGAAACAATACTTTCTTTGGTGAACCAACAACTTTTTACCTACACCCAATATCATAAACCTGAAAGAAGTTTCTTCACACTAGAGGCCAATGGGTAAGAAAATAGAATCTAACTTAAGGAACAGCAAATATTAACTTTATGGAAAAAAATAATATCATAGGAAGAAATTAAGCTATATTAGTTCCAAACAGAACTAAATCCCAATGAACTTTATTTTTTATTATTAATTATGAAGACCAAATCCACTATTGGGTAATACAAATATCATTAAAACTATATAACAGAAAACTCATTATTTCTGTCTTTAAATGTACCTGTGTTAATATGGCCTTTCCTACAGTTTTCATTTCCAAATCAACACATCTCAACATTTTTCTTTCACAATTTAGAATGACTCAAGTCCCTAACTTATTGCCATATGAACACTTTAATTTACTTTTGAGTAAATTTAATTTTTAATAATCTAAGCATATCGGTCTTCTAATTCAGACACAGGACACATTCAACCCCATTTCGTGCCACTCTTCTTTTCCACAAAATCATTCTTAGCACAGTTTCACTTCAGTTATCAGTCTTAGGAGGTGCAGAGGGATTCTCCCTGGTCAGCTGGATGCCAGGTACTAACCATGCAGTCACCACAGGGACCATTTATTCTTCATCTTACTCTACTTCTCATAAATTTGAAAAGTAGGTTTTGGTGGCTTTGCAAATAGTCAAAACTCAAAACAGAGAGGAGATTTTAGCTAAAAATCTTAGTCGTGCGATATAAAATGCTAGGTTATTTGTTGGGTCAGGAACATACCAGTAGATCCCCAGGGACATGCTGAGGGACAAGTTGTGGAGCAGGTTTGCAAGGAAAGACTGCTGCTCAGTGAGCAGTCCTCTTGCTATTTATCAGCAGTACTGGATAGGCATGGTTGACTATGTGACAATTGCAGGAGAAGCAGGGGCCACGGGAGACAAAGGTAACAGGAGGAGATGTGTCAGCCACCTATACAAGGAAGACTTCCCCTGCAGGTACTTGATGCAATTTCTGAGCTACTCCCAGACCACCTCAGACCCTGTCCACATAATCAGTCAACATCTATCTTTGTGCCCATGGTTGCCTTGCAATGTGGGCCATTATCTTAGGGCAGACATGCAGGAGTGCCTTATCCAAATCCTACACACATGGGTGCAAAGAGAGGTCATACATGCACAGGTGCAGAGAGAGGCCCCAAAGGGTGCATAGAAAGGCCACAGTTATTGAGTTAGATGTTGGAACCTTTATAAATTAACCATAACATCCAGAAGTGTAAATCCCAGGATTAACTGATATTGAAAAGCAAGGATTCCATTCCCATTTTAGTCAATAATAATAAATGCAAAATATTCTTCTTGGTGTATACAATAGAATACCTCTTACTGTATTTTATCTGGACTAGTACCACATTAGATAATCAAATAATAACTAAGACAGTGAGTCAGAGAAAATGTATCTGCATGTTCCTAAGATATTTTTATCTGAAACATCCAAATAGAATTAAATCCGTCTTTTTAAAATTTATATATATTTGACATCAGTTGTAATCCCCATGTATTCCCCATCACCATATCACCAGTGCACCATCACCTCAGTCCCATGCTCCCATCTGCCCTCAACCCTCCCCCTCTTCCCTCCCTACCAAGTGTCCCCAATTTGTCCTTGTCTTTTCATTTTTGGTTTTTGTGTCTTTATTGTTATTATTATTGTTGTTGTTGTTCTTATTTCTTTCCTTGATCCTTATTTGGTTCCCTTATATTCCTCCTAGGGGAGGAACCATCTGGTATTTTTCTTTTGCCTGAATGAAATCAGTGTTAATTGAGAAAGCATGACATGAAAACCTTAAATATTTTAATTTAAAGCATATCATATCAGCAGAATCTGTTTTAATGGATCTTAGTTCCTCCTCATCAATGTTTTCAGTTCTTTTTCCAAAAGCTGTTGACTCACACAGAATAGTGAATTCTTCTGGCTAAGTAAGATAATGTAAAATATGCCCATGTGTGTTTGTTTACATCAGTCAAGTTTAATACTTAACAAGAGGGGTTCATTTTCATTTTTATGCCTATTTTGAGCTCTTGAACATAATATTGTAATTCGTTAACAAAATTAACACATAGCTGCCATGTTGCAAGACTCCAGGGAGATATTCACGTTGTAATAAAATCCCAAATACTGTTCCAAATTTGAGAAACCAAGATAATATATTTGAAAATACCTGATGAAATAGGTTGCTTAAGAAATATTGCCAGATTAAGTATGGGTGAAACTGTTATAAAGTTCAGAAACTATATATATATAGAATGTAATTATCTTTCCACTTGAAAGGAATTAAAATTCTAGTCCATCACAAGTGAAAAGTTGCTAACAGAATGAGCATATAACTAGTAATGAGATAAACATTTCTACTATTCAAAAGCAAATGGATAGTGTAATTGTTATATAAATGATAGGGTTATGCTTTATCCAACTGACTCTCAAAGTTGTGTGTGTGTGCGTGTGTGTGTATGTATGTGTGTGTGTGTGAGAGAGATAGAGAGAGAGAGGGAGAGAGAGAGAGAAAGAAGGGGGAGTGTAGGATAGGAAGAATAAGGATAGAGCAATGGTACAAAATGAAAACAGCTTATTCATGCTATGTTTTTTGCCTAATAATTTTATTCTCTTTGCTTTGCTGACTTCTGTATATTCTTCAGATTCAAGACTAGAATTTAGTTTCCAATAACCTAGGTCATAATGAGTCCTAGGGTAGGTCAAGGTTAATTAGGCAGCTTCAGGGACAGTGCAGGCAGGGACTTGAGGAGAGCTAAGGAAGCATCTGCTATAAGGGCAACAAAAGCAATAAGGGAAGCTCCAGAGATAAGGTCAACAAATTCCAAAGGGAACTAATCAACACCCCAGGACTAGGAGCAACAGTAAGTTCTCTAACAAGGATTGTAACAGGGTGGTCCCCAGGAAAGGGGGAAGTGCCTTGATCCTGGTTCCACCCTAAGTGGGTGGAGCTGAGCAGGGGTAAGAAGATGTTGGAGAGAGGGAAGATAGGAGGACAGAAGGAAGGGAGGAAGAAGGAAGCAGGATGGAGAGCAGCAAGGCATGGAGGAAGCATGTGGAGTAGAGGAACATATGAAGAATCTGCGCTTGCTTCTTGGTCCTGGACTGGTTGGAACAGATGTGGGTGAGAGACCCATGGGGAGGTTAACAATGGCAGCTTTTATCTTGATTTTGATTTTGCTCTTTTCCTCCCAGACTTGTCTGACTCTTTCTGACCCTTTTCTATGGGTCTCCACTGAAAGGTCCTTCTGACTTGTGGCAGGCTTTTGGGCCTTGGTTTGGGCCAATCCTATTAGGCTGGACTTTTACCCTCAAGGAGAAGGGTCACCTTGGATGCTTAATTCAGTAACTATGTTCTTTGTCCTTTCTATATTGTACCCTAATTGTATTAAAGTTCTTTTCCATTAAAGGTTTATATGTTTGTCTTAATGTGGTGGATGGCAGAACCCATTTAGAGAGAGCAGGGTTTAGGGGTTCTGGGGTGCCCCTCTCCCTGCCCTGTAACAGGATGATAATGAGAAAGGATACTAAGATGAGAGTTCAGACATAGTCTTAATTCTGGGCACAGAGACATTAAGTCAGAGTGAGTGAAACCACTGAGAATTAACCAATCACAGAGATTGCTGGAACTTTAGAGAAAGAAAGTATGTATTCCTGAAGCACTACTCCATAATAGTGCCCCTCCCAGGTACATCACACCTGGGAGTCTTTGCTTTTGTTTTAAATAAAGTTCTTTTTACTCTCTGAACAAGGTTTTCTTCTCTCTGCTTGCTTCCTTATCTGAAAAGTCTGAATTCCTTTTAAAGGCTTCAAGAGACAGGAAATCCTGGTGGCTAAAGGGTTAAGAGGATTAAAATCAACAACTATAATCATGGTAATAGCACACACCAGATTCATTTATTTCACTAGATATTCTCACAGCACACTATGTTTCACCTATGGTTTTTCAAAACTATAAACAAATTGATATTTATGCAACTATTAGTTTTCCCTCTGCTGAATGGTAAATTTCATGAAAGGAGAGCTTGTTACTTCTAATCATTTCTCTGTCCGTACCATCACCAGGACTTGGTAAGTCCTAAACTAACTAGATGATATAAATGAATGACGATGGCCAATAGTTGTTTCTTATACTTTGTAAAATGCCAGGCTCTGGAATTTTGATAGGAGAGAATCTGAAATTCCTTCATTCCTATATCACAAAACACATAAATACCCCTGCTTCTCTCTATTAAACATTAAAAAAATGTAGTAAACAAAAAAGCACGTTTGTGTGTGTGTGTTCTCTGTGAACAAAGAAGGGTAATCAAGGATTCATATACCTTCTATCTAGTTCTATATTACTGGTAACACACTAGATTTGAAGATTTTGTTTGTACAGTGTGGGTAACAGAGCAAATTTACATTTATGAAAGAATGAAAATAATTGAGAAGAAAAATGAAAGATATAACATCTTGAAATAATATAGGACAGAAATTGAAAATGATCCATGTAACTGGTTTAGGCTGGTCAGTGATTTAAAAGTAATTAGAACATGTTGAATATTTTCACTTAGAAAGATACAAACAACCCAAGAAATCTTATCTAAACCCAACAGTTTTATTAATTAAAAAAAACAATGTCTCATCCCCCAGTTCTGTTTTTTGTCAATGTTTTATAGTTCAGAGGGTTAATATAAAAGTCAAAATTTTCTGACCTTGAAAAACCAATCTAATATATGAAAGCTATGTTTATGCTTATCAATTAGTAAAGTTAACTACCTACTACTCACTTTTTTAATGCATGTGTTTTCCAGTCTCCTGACCCTGCTAATTTCACTTGTTTGACCACTGTCTTCGTTTAAGTTTATAAATCATGCTGTATAAAAAATTTTAAAAGCTACCAAAAATAGGAGTATTTTGTGAGGCTAAACTTAGGTTATTCAAGTTAATATTTTATTGTGATAGATTTTGGAATTACACGTTTTTATTCTACCATTATTCTACATTTCAAATCATGAATACATATTTACTGATTAATTGCACATATAAGTAGAAATAGCTCCATTATTATTATTTTTCTTATTGTGTCGGATTTAAATTTTCTTTTAACATGAAACTTACATAAATACATACATTTAACCCTGATACAGTATTCTGGGATTTGCAATGTTCACATTCATTTATCCTGCTAAAATGAACTATTGATTATAGTATATTATTATAGTTCATTTTGTGTTGTTTTGGGGCTTGGGGAAATTTTATATCAACTTGAGAAAAAATGTAATTAAAATTTGGCTGCTGACTGTATTATTAAACAAACCATTGTCTCTTTGGGAAGCAGAATTCTGGAACTATCAGAAAGAAATGCCTGTAGGGAAATATAATTTTAAGTAACATAGTCTTTGATCTCAATTTAAGTTAATTAATAATCCCTTATATTTTGATCAAAGTTCATATTATCAAAGTGTTTTCTAGCTTATGATAAAATTTGATACTTTCCAACAATTTTGGTGTCTTAGAATTATTATTATGAACAACTGAAAAATGGAGAAAGAAGTTTAGAAAAGTTAAACAGTATGTCCCAAGATGCATGATAATATATTTATGAAACCAAGAATAAAATCTAGTTATTTCTGGTACCTTTCAACTACAATGGATTATGACTGTCATTTACATGGACTCTGGCTCTAAAATACCTCTTACAAAATATATAATATCACAACTAAATCATTATAAATTTCATAAAGCTAGGCACTGAAAAATTAAGGAAAACAGTAGGAGAAAAATAGATATGATATATATTGTGGTGTTTGATTATTATAACTTGATAGCACATTTGGTTTTTAAATTACTAACAAATCAAATCAAAATAAAGAAAAGCAAAATATAAGTGTTATATTTCTTATTTTCAGGTATAAGATAGCATGTGACATTACCAAGAGACAGCAATTGTTCTGAGAATTGAATAGATTCAATTAAATAGACTTAATGAATTCTCTATATTCTATTTTACATAAGGCATAATTTCATACATAATACAAGTTTAGTTATTCACTTGAAAAGCTATACTTCAACACATTGGGATAATTTGTTTATATTCTTTAAACTAATAATAGAAATGGTATCTTACTTTACTAGCATCAAATTAGATTATCCATTGAGCCTAGTAATATGAACATTTGTCAAATATTTGCTATATAGTATACTGCTCTGAGTCCTTCATAAGCACTAAATCATTTACTCCTCAATACAACTGATGTATTACTAAGTTTTAATTTTTAATAGATTTTACAAGGTTAACCAGTTAGTGTATTAGTTGGTTGAGCGTAGTGGGGTGTGACAAAAAAACTCAAATATATCAGTTGTTTACACCAACATTGATCTTATGCTCTTGTCTTTGCACTTTGACTGTAGACCATCTGATTTGTGCTGGGCTAACCTGCACCAGCTGAAATCTAAACTTGAGACTTGATTCAGGTCTAATTCCACACGTTTCTCTTTTGGGGACCCAGGCAAAGGATCAGTGGCTGGAACATATAACTCTTCTGGAGAGGACTCGCCCCTTCAAGAGTGGTGGTGCCAGCTTCTCATGCCTCCCTAGGTCACACATCACTACTGGCGTCTCCATTCCATGGACAATAAACTGCTTTTCCCTAAACTCAGCTAGAGGGTCAAGTGAGCACATTCTCCTCCTACAGTAAAACCGAGGCAAGATTAGAGACAACAAAATAAATTTTTTTTAGAGATTTATTTATTTATGCATAGAGGAACTGGGGTGCAGACTAGAGGTGTGGGTATGTGTGTGTGAGAGAGGAGTCACCAGAGACAGATTGGGGAACAGGCAAATTAACTGAAGTACACTGCTGAGGGGAGCAGCAGGCGAGGCAGGAGAGGTCTGCTGTGCCATGTAGGTCACCATGTGGGTCACCCCGGTGGGCAGCGGGGATCCAACTGGTGCTACAGTGGCTCTCGTTTGTTCATAGTGTGTTGCTTAACCCATTGAGCCATGAGGGAGGCCCCCAACAAAATAAATTTTTAACATTTTGGCAGATTGAACACACAAATACAGGTGACCTGGTTTCAGAGATGATGTACTTCCCACTATACTCTGCTGATTTTCTATTGTATTGCATGAGTATTAATAGACTTATTTTTAAAATTATTTTATGCATACAAGAGCTGGGGTACAGGCCAGAGTTGTGGGAGGTGAGAGGATTCACCAGAGACAGAGTGGGGAGCAGGACAGGCAGATCGACTGAAATACACTGCTGAGGGGAGCAGCGGGTGAGGCAGGAGAGGTCTGCTGTGCCATGTGGGTCCCCTCCCTGGCCGGGGATAGAACTCGCGCTGCTGTGCTGTGGATGCTTCACAGTGTGTTGCTCAACCTGTTGCGCCACCAGGGAGGCCCAGTAGACTTATTTATATTGAATTATCTCTACAATTTTTAGTTAAACATAGTATTGCATATTACTCTTTTACTATATTGCCAAGTCTATGCTAATACCTTAATACTCCCATATCTATATTCATAAGTGAAACAGCCTATGGTTTTGTTTTCTCTGTTTTTTTAAATTAGATTTAAGCATCATCAGGGTCATGTTTTCTGTGTAAAATAAATGTGATAGCACCATATCTTTTTATATTCTGGAAAAACAAAAATGATACCACTGCTTAAGAGAGAAATAAATGTGAATATGTTATGTAAATTGTTCATGGCAATACAAATACAAGTAAGCATCATTAAAAATATCATTCACTGTGTAAGCAATCTAAGATTGTACTATATAATGAATATTCGCTCATTGTTTTCTCCCTCATGATTTAAATAATTCTTCCCTTTTAATTATCTTTATTACTCAATTAATTTCTAACCTTACGCCTTATCAGTTCTCCTAAGACAGCTCTAATTATCTCTTGTCCTTTTTTGTGTCTAATTTTGAAATTTAAATGTTTAGAATTAAGTACTGTCATAGGTATGCATTATGTGTGTCTTCAACTTCAGTTTCTTTGCAACATGACCAGACATCTTAAATATTAATATAGAAAACACAGTCATGAAAACAGTTTAGCAGAGCCTTGGAAAAGGGAAAATTATTAAGTTCATCCAATTACTTTCAATTTTTTTTTAAAAGACAAAATTGGGGCCTTCCTGATGGATCCAAGTGTTGTTGCAGCACTATGAAGCTATCCAAAGCCACTGTCAGAGAGGGGACCCACATGGCACAGCAGACCTCTCCTGTCCTGTCTCACTCGCTGCTCCCCTCAGTGTGTTTCAGTCAATCTGCCTGTTCTGCTTCCCACTCTGTCTCTGGTAAATTCTCTCCCTCCCCCACCTCTGGTCTGTACCAAGTTCTTATAGGAATGAATAAATAAATTGTTTTTTAAAAAAGGCAAAATTGCTGCTCTCAAGCTGAGCCAGACCAACTCACGAGAGATTATATAAGTCTCCCAAACACTGCAAATTATCGCATTATGTTGGTAACTTGCAGTGACCATGGGGCAATATTTACATCATAAAAATGGCAAGTAGTCTAGATAAAAAGCACACGTCCTGGTTGTATATTTTGTATTTTTACCATTTACTAACACATTGCTGTCTTTAGTTCAGATTTTCAGGCCTCCAATTATACAAATAAATAAATATCTAATTAAATAAAAATAATATTAAATAAATAAATATCATTGAGATCAAGCATTTTTCATCTAAGAAAGATGTCCTCAGGTGCTCATTGGACTTTTGCACACAATATTTTCTCATTGTGTTGTATAAGATAGTGCAGCTACTGCTCTGCTTTTCTTGTTTCCTATTGGATAGGGGCCATATCATATTCACTAGGGACATAGGAGGAACACTGTGTCATGAGTTGGCTAAATGAATGCCCTGAGCAATAACTCAACCCCCAGACGTTGTGTTCAGTCTTCCAAGCACTGCCTTTTTCTGTTTTTGCTTTCAGCATCCCATTTCTCAGACTTACTTGGTCTTATTCAGACTGGCAGTTCTACCAGTTTCTCATGGCCACATGAAAATCTTCATATATTTATGTTTTTTTCCACTGGGACTTCGATTCTATGGTCCATCATAAGGATAACTAACTTATATTAACCTATATGCTATCTGTTCTCAATTGACTCAACTACACTGGCAACCCATAACTTTGGTTCATCAAACTTTGAGTCTGTTACTGCCTATACCCCCAGGTAGCACAACTTAGATCAAGAAAAGTGAACTCCAAGTTAGAGAACCTCAGTGCTGTCATAACTATGCTCCAAGCACTGGAGGAAACCATGAATCAAAGAAACAAACAACCAAAAAACTAAAAGAAACCAGGAAATGGTGACCCACCAAAAGAGAATGTCGATGAGATAGAAACTACAAAAAAGGAACCAAGTACAATTCAGGAGCTAAAAAGTACAATAACTGAAATGAAAAATTTACTCTAAGCTTCAGTAGCAGGTCTGGGTAGGCAGAAATAAAAATAAAAGCTCTGCTAGTCTGTTACAAAATGTTGGTGTGTGAAAGACATTGTAATTATCCATTTCTTCATTATCTCTGTGAAATAGAAGTTACTCTGGTTAAAAGTCATAGTTAATTCACGTGAAGGAGAGTATAGTGTGAGCAATAATAGTCATACAACTTTGTTTGCAAGGTAGAAAAATGTATCAGGGAGAAAGAAAACCAGTATTGTCCTCAAGAAAGTGACTGCTTCTTCCAGAATGACAAACTGTGAGATAAAATCTGAATACTATAGAAAGTTCCTAAGAAGTGGGGGAAGAGGAAATTTTTTGTCCCTGCGAAAGCTGGTTGCAGTTTGATGGGTTTAATTTTGGTATTAAATATTAACTTAAGGGCCTCCCTGGTGGCGCAGTGGGTTAAAGAACGCACTATGAAGCAAAACCGCAGCCTCTGCAGCACAAGTTCGATCCCTGCTGCTGGCCAGGGAGGGGACCCACATGGCTCAGCAGACCTCTCCTGCTGTGCCCGCTGCTCCCCTCAGCAGTGTACTTCCGTTGATCTGCCTGTTCTGCTCCCCACTCTCTGTGGTGAATCCTCTCACCCCCCCACACACCTCTGGCCTGTACCCCAGTGCTTGTATGCATAAATAACTAAATATTTAAAAAAAAATACTAACTTAAGTTTCTCTCTCTTAAATTGACAGATTTTTCTTAACACTATTTTGATCTGCTCTTAATGATAAATTGTACGATCTCCTGAGTAATCTGTCCATAAGATTAAGATTATGTGTCTTATCAGGACAATTTGGGGTGAAAGGAAAGTATCCTCTCACTTTTAAGAGTTGAAATTCTTTATAATCCTGGTACATTCTGCATTTGTTGTTAAAAATATTTTACTACCATTTTGATTAAATAAGTAGCCAAGTGCTAAATCAAAATAAATAATCTCAGTTTATCATTGTGTTTATATTAGAATGGCATTTTCCTGCTACCATGTTAATATATATATTTGAAAGATTCCTGTTATAAACTATTTGTGAAAAATTTCTCTCCCCAAGTTAATTAATTAAAATTTCTCTCCTCAAGTTAATTAGTATTTTAATTAATAAAATTAAATAATAATGAAATACAATTTTACAACTGCAAATTTTAGAAATCTGAAAATAGCCAAGATATGATATCTTAAACACTAGGGGAAAGTTTATATCTTCCTGGTAAGAGCATGAACTGTCATTCTTGCTTTGCAAAATAATTCAGCACTTTACTATAATTATTCATATAATGAAATAGAGTACATAGCTCATAAAAAACAGGACTCTATAAAGATCTTTTGCACTGGTGCATATGTGCAAAAGATTGAACTTGCTAATCATAATTTCAACTTACGGCTTCATTAGGTAATGCTAAGGTGTTTTAGAAAGTAATTTTAACAACTTCTACTCTTAGTAATGCTCAGTATCATCACTATATTTGTTTATCCAAACAGCAATTATTATAAATATGGTATGCTTTTTATACTTTAGTATATATTCTCTCTATATATTTATATACTTAAATTACAGTATTATATAACACGTTTTCACTTTGGATGTGAATGACTGTGGGTAGGTTTGTGCATTATTCCATATTTTGTGATTCATTATTCAAAAATCCTATATATTTAAGAGAGAATACTTTTGCATGTATACTTTAGTATTGAACTATCCATCTTATTTGTAAGCACAAGTCTATGCTTAGTGAAATTTAACTATTTTAAAATTATGTAGGTTTTTATTGTCTTTTCATAAAATTGATAAACCCCTTTCCTCCCTCTTCTTTGTCTCTCTCTCTCTAGTCTTCCTTCCACCCCACCTCTGCCTTACTGACTTCTGTTGATTAGATATTTCTAACTAGCTCTCTTTTTAAAGTTAACTTGCTTAGCAGTTTGTCAATTTATATTCACTTTTTAAAAAATATCAGATTTTTGATAAATTATGTTCTTTTTTATACCTTGTCTAATTCTTTCATTATATTATTTTTCCAGTTCTTTTGGTCCTTTCTTTATGTTGATTCTCAAATTTTTTTTTAAATTTTTATTCATTTTTCCTTTAACTGATTTAAGCGTTCAGCAAATTTTCTTTAGACATTTCCTCAGCTACTACTAGGTTGTAGTGAATTCTGAGTCAGTTTCCTCACTTATATAAGCTAAGACATCTACAGTCCCTCTGAACATTTTCCCTTGTACCTAAGGTGTCGATAAGGAATCTCTTTCCATCACTTTGTCTGTCTGTCTGTCTGTCTGTTTGTCTATCTGTCATCTATCAACCTACCTACCTACCTATCATCAATCTATCATCATCATCATCTTTCTCATCTTCCCATTAGAAAGTCCTTATTGTTAATTAATTTATTGCATTATATTTAGAGAATATTAAATACTATTATTTCCGATTTCTGCATATTAATTGTCTTTACCTTACTGTCTTAATAAATCTACTTGCTCAGTTTGGTAAATACTGCAAGTCTTTTTGAGAAGTTACCTTTGTATTATCTGCAGATAATATAAAATAAATATATCAGGATTTGTGAGTATTTGGGTTTGTGCATATATTTATTACATTTACTGTGTTGATTTTGTACAGATTTTCTGTATAACCCATGCTTTTAATTATACTTGAATTATCCAAGACTGTTAAATGATATTGGTGTATATCTCTTTGTCTGTTTTCCTGTTATCGTTATCTGCTGTCATTTTTTCTTTCCTTTTTTTTTTTTAAGATTTATTTATTTATGCATACAAGCACTGGGGTACAGGCCAGAGGTTTGGGGGGTGAGAGGATTCACCACAGAGAGCGGGGAGC
>JAGFMF010011849.1:894659-971095 GCA_019455555.1 Galemys pyrenaicus | reverse complement strand
CCCTCCCTGGCCGGCAGCAGGGATCGAACTCATGCTGCAGTGGCTGCGGTTTGCTTCATAGTGCGTTTCTTAACCCACTGCGCCACCAGGGAGGCCCTGCTGTCATTTTTTCTATATGAAATTTGCAGCTGGGATAGTTTAGAAATGTACTTTGCCATTGTGATCCTGAGTGGAGGTATATTTATATAGATTTTTGTATTTGGTAGGTAGTAGTTTACAGTTCTTAACTTTTTCATATTTATAACCATTCATTTGAAACTCCATTTTTATTGCATATTTCTTTCTACAGTGACTTGAAATAGTTGCTCTCATATGTTCAAAGTCCATATATGTACAAGTAAGTTTTAAGCTTTCTTTTCTCTTTCATTCTTTTTGTTTATTCCTCTGCCAGAGTCCAGATGTTCTGTCAAACAATTTTTTTGCTAGTTTATTATATCTTCACTCTGTGTCATATAGTTTAAAATTTTTGACATTAAAATTTCATAGTTTTTCAATACATACTGTCTATTTTCACGCTTGGTTTCAACTTGTTTTGGACAAAATAATATGGTGAAAACGACATTGTGTTAGTTCTGAGTCTGGGCCTCAAGAAGACTTGTCTACCCATTATCGCAGAACACTGACATGTGGACACATAATGCCTGCCTGTTAGAGAAGGAAATATACCAAGGCTCAGTTAACAGCATTACCCAAGCAGTCATCAGCCAACTCCCCACTAATCCATCAGAGACTCTAGAAATATTAGTAAGCTGCACTCACTTCAAATTCAGGTAAGTTCCTAGATCAGGTAAACTTTAAAACCCATTTCATATATCTGGCAAAGCGATGTTTTATAATACAATGATGCAAATGCTTAGATATACAACATAGTCACAATGTCACAGGTCATCTAAAATAAGGATTATGTGAATGAGAGCACCGATGGCTGTAACAGTCTTTTTGTATAAAGGAGTGATGTGCAGCATCGATGCTTGCCAAAGATAACTTCAACTTAGAGAGAGAGGAGAGAGGGAGTTTTGAACCATTTACTCATGCATGTAATCATTCAACAACACTAAATACCAATTTTTTGCCGAATATGTATGGTGTGTGTGTGTGTGTTTATTTCTATAGTCAAAGTAAGAAGGAAGATAATTTTAATTTTTGCTAACAGATGTAAAGAATATAAAACACAAAGTTAAATTCTTGATTTTAATTCAGAATCTATAGCTCATTGTATATTGCAATAAATGCAATTTTATTTACTGTATTAGGTGGGAATGGTTCATGTTCTCTAGGGGATGAAGCACACATATTTCTGGTCCCAATGTTTATTACTAATTATCTCCTTCTGTATTATGATAAATTTCAAGAAGTCTGTACTATTAGTTTGAGTTTTAGTCAATCTATGTCTAAATATTTTTTAATATTCTACTTATTTTCATTGGTGTGGCTGAAAAACTATTAGCTTGATTTATCTGAATTTTAATCACAGTCTTTGTGTTAATTTTATGTGTGACTGTAGTTTGACTTCTAGGTGGCTGCATTTTTACTTGTCATTCAAGTAATAAAAAATCTTCATAGAATAAGATATTTATTTTCTTATGTATTTTGCCTATAAAAACATAAAAAATATAGTTTTTTGCACTGCATATTATACCAAGTTGGATGTAGGTAATCCAGGAACCAAAATCTTACAAATTAAAATACAATGTGATGTGAACTTGATATGAAGTGCACGAAAGAGGAAAAGGTCATTCCTTCTGGAACACTTGAAGGGTTAAAAGACAATATATATTTCAGTTGATTCTTAAAGAGTAAATTATATTTCACTGGGTGTATCATTTGAGGTTAGGGTAGAGCACAGGGTGCTTGAGAAGGTATTGGAAACAGAAATTCAGGACACATTATACTTGCATTCCTTATCAAAGAATTTGAGCTTTATTTTGGAAGTAACAAGGACCACATGAAAAGATGTTTTTGTCAAGCTGGGGAGAGCATGTTGGTGATGATTATATCTGTATTTTTAGAAATTTTAAAGCTTCCATGTGTTATCCATGGGCATTTTCAGGAAGGAGAAATGAAGAACTTAGTTGCAGTATGATTGTTTCATTGGCTAGAGAGAGAAAGAAGACTCAGGACTAGATTTGTAACTACATTTAAAAATTCCAACCTATACAAATGGATGGCTAGAATTGACAAGTCATTGAAGAGAGTTATACACTGTATAAATTAGTGAAGTCCAAGCATTTATAACAGAGCCCTAGATACAAAGGCTTAAATAAAACAAAAATATTTCCAAGACATGTTACATTCAGACTAACAAAATTTAGCAGAGTCACTTTGCTCCCACAGAGTCCTTGGACAGCTCAGTACCCCACTATTTTCTGCAGGTACTTATCATCATCTGCATGGTTAAGGCTGGGTTATTTACATGGCTGCCTTCTGCAGGAAGGCTTCGAAAGCAAGAATTAGCAAGGCAACAAAATACAAAGGAATCCAGTGGGGGATTACAGATATTGTTCAAATCACTTCTGCTCAAATTCTAGTGCTGAGGGCAAGGTCAAATGGCAAAGTTTGTTGCAAAATTGGCTGAGAAATTCAATATCTAGCTGGCTGGCCAGGTATTTAACTCTAACTAACTTACTGTGTGAGGAGGGTTTTCAGGCCATTATGATTCAAACATGAACTGAGAAGGTGAGTGGATAGTGATGTCATTTCTCAAGACTGAAACATTTTAGGGAAAGTAGTTATGGCAATTGTAAGGAAATTTGGAATTGCAGAGTAATATTTTGACTTCAGAAGGCTATAAGATATATACATTTTTATATATTTATAAGTACATTATGAATTATCAGTAAAGCTAGAAGATTTCAAGCTATGGGAATTGATTAATTTATTGCAGGAGAGTGAATAAAGCTGAGACAATAGTTGAATGTGTAATTCAATTTTCTGTGACCGGGAAACAGCATCCAGAAGATTAATAAAACTGAAGAGCAGGGAAAATAACTGCTCTAGCGAGATGGCATGAGCTTCATGGGCTTATATACCAGGTAACTAAGCAGTGATTTTGGTGCAGACTAAATTATGTCCATCCACTGTGTCTCCCAGTCTCTGATGAAAGAGTAGTGGACATACTGTATCTGTAGTTAGAAAGGATGCAGAGAAAGAATATCAAATGTGAACCGTTCTTAGCTGGAATGAATAAAGAGATAAAGTGTTCTTGAAGGAATTGAGTAAGTTGGCGTGTGTAATCAGAGGGTTATATGGAAAGATGCAAACAGAAAATAACACATATTGGTGAGGATGTGGACAAATTCTTAAGGGAACAATTTGGTGGCAATATAAGATGGTGGCAGTGCTAAAGCAGTTTGTTTGTTAGACATAGAATTACCATAAAAGACTGAAATTCTACTTCTCTGCCTATGTAGAGAATGCCTCAAAAATTGAAAGTAAAATCTCAAACATACACTTGCACTCCGGTGTTTATAACAGCATTCCTCACATTACTCAAAAAGTAGAAATGACTTAAATGCTCGTTAACAGAAAAATGTATAAACAAAAGATGGCTTCAAGCAGCAAGAGCTAGACATTGTTAGGAATCATGCTAAGGAATTTATCCTGGGCAAGTAATTGAGACAAGGATCACCTGATATTTGTGTAAAATTATGTACATGTTAGGGTCATTAGTAAGATGAGAAGGAATTGGGAAATGTGAAAATATTTTAATGAATTTGGGACCTCAAACACTGTTATATTATTTAGGAAATAAAAGTACCATCATGGAAACCATATACAAATATAGGAAATATTTGGTATAATAAAAAATTGAATGAAAATTAGTATATGTTCAGGCATTTTTGTCATTTAACATGTTTACTAAAGACAAACAATATATGAAGCAAAAAATTAAAAGTTGTGCTACAAAAAACATGGGGATTACAATTGATGTCAAATATATGTAAATTTAAAAAAATTATTAAAAAAAGTTGTGCTACAATTCCACAATTCCATTTATGAGAATTTCATATAAGACAGAAGATTACATTAACCTTGTAGGCTTTTAAGTTTTTTTTTTAAAGATTTATTTATTTATACATACAAGAGCTGGGGTACAGGCTAGAGTCCAGGGCGGTGAGAGGATTCACCAGAGACAGAGTGGGGAACAGAACAGTCAGATGGACCGAAATACACTGCTGAGGGTTGCAGCGGGCGAGGCAGGAGAGGTCCACTACGCCATGTGGGTCCCTTCTCTGGCCGGCTGCAGGGATCGACTCATCTGCAATGGCTAGTTTTGGTTTTGCTTCATAGTACGTTGCTTAACCCACTGTGCCACCAGGGAGCCCCCCTTGTAGACTCTTAAAATAACTTCTTTTTCCTTTTTGATCCAAGACAAAAAGTCAGTTATTCCTATTAGGTCACCCTGGGATTAGAGACTCCTGAAATCTAGTTCCAATGGACTCCATCCTAAACAAATCAACGTGGCCTCTCCATTGCCTCTTTATCATCCCTTCAACTTGCTCTCAAGTCCTGTTTCCATTTATTGGGGGGAAAAAAAGCTATGTTAATTGTAGAGTAGTGTTACAATTTTTACTACATGTCATTTCACACAAATGTTTATGCATACATACATATATTAATATACATATTAACATATCTGTGTATACATATATTAAACCATCAAAGATATTTTGTGACAAAATTTACATCAAGTACAAATAAAATTCATGACTTTTTATGTGTTTTAGAGGTGATCCTAAGGTGGAGGAAAGATGAGTCTGATCCCTCATTTTTTAAATTTCTATACTTACAATGAACAATCTAGTTAATTGCAAAGAAAGGGAATTCCTTAATAGGTGGGTAATTCTCAGACATCATTGCTGAAATGGAATAATGGAGCAGAACTTGTTAGACCATGGATCAAAAATTAGGAGCATATCCCCTCTGTTTCATAGCCAGGCACCATTTAATATATCCTAAACATTTTTTTTTTCCCTCTCTTAAGGATGTATATGAGCTTCTAGAGAACAAAGACTTCAGTTTTCAGCAATCAGTCTTCCAAGGATCTTCTTAAATAAAAAAGAATGTATGCAGTTAAATTGCTAACATCACCAGAAAATGTCAATTTTAATTGGATAGGAATTATGCAGTCAGGTGTGACAAGGAGGAAGGGGTTATCATGAGCTAATAATTTGACAGAAATGCAGCCTCATGCTTCTAATCCCTCCAGAGTGTTATCTTATGATTACCAAACACCCTGCTTAGATATGCCTTATTAGTTTCTCTTTTGGATATCTTCATTCTTAGGGAAACCATACTCTGTGTGCCTCAATGTGATGATGCTAGCGGTTTAAAATATGAACAGCTGCTTCAGCTGAACTAGTAGCTCACAAAAATTAATCTACCCTTTACATTAATCTGTGCACCAATCAGAATGTTTCTTTAATCCCAGGAGTTTTATAATGCATCCTAAATAACTCCGATTCAGGCGCCTTATGCCACTAAAAGAAAACGTAATGAGAAAATTTAATCTGAATATTATTAAGTATTTTAAGCTGGTGCTGACTGGTATCACCTAGCAACTTAGAACATACCAAGCAAACCTTATAAAGAGCAACTCATCCATTCTGTCACTACAGATCAAATAATTTGGAGAGAGCAAACACTCTTGCTGATGGTAATAAGGAAGAGAGCGATAAGATGCAAGCATTTTATAAAAACAAAATGTGGTCTGAACTGAAATCTTGTGGCTCCTGTTATTATTAGGATGATGATTAACTGAATAACATTTTATGAAAGCTGTGCATAGGTGATATAGAGATTTCCCAGCTGCACTGTTACAGAAACTGAAGAAATTCCACAGCTGCAGAAACAATGCACTTAGTCAATTAACTGCCAAGGAATTATTGGTTAGTTATAGAGAAAGAGAAAACATTAAAATATCACCAAATAGGACCTCCCTGGTGGTGCAGCAGGTTGAGCGACGCACTGTGAAGCTTCCACTGCACTGCAGCGCGAGTTCGATCCCCAGCCAGGGAGGGCACCCACATGGCTCAGCAAACCTCTCCTACCTTGCCCACTGCTCCCCTCAGCAGTGTGTCTTAATCAATCTACCTGTTCTGCTCCCCACTCTGTCCCTGGTGAATCCTCTCACCTCCCTTGTCTCTGGCCTGTACCCCAGTTCTTGTATGCGTCATTAAATAAATTTTAAAAAAATTACCAGGTAGTTGATACCTTACACATCTTATTTCCCTAAGATTGTATCTTATGACTGAGACCTAACATCGGAAGAGAATCTACACTTTTAAACAGTTTTTTTCTCCTAACATATTTTAGTGTATTTTGATCTATATTTGAGAGAATTCTTTAGCTTCAACTTTAATTTCCAGCATCCTGATGATTGGTAAATTTATAATAACATATTAATTTCAAAGCATCTTTTCCTTCACTGAATATTTCTGTTTGAAGATCACTTCCAATCTTATGAACGCAACCTTTTGGTGGATTTGAGTATGAATTAAAATGACTGTTCCATGCACTGCAGGATCCTCAATTATCTTTAACATTTTCTTTGGAGCTTGTTTTACTGAACATATAAAATTCTTCCAATGTCTTCCCTGGAGGCAAAGTAGGCTGTTCTGCCTTCTGAAACCAAGTGGTAGAAATGGAAGAGATAAAAGTTTTCACCATTATCTGCTTTCAGAAAATTACCAATGCTTTCCTCTGTTCTTGATGCTTTCTGGTGCAGATTCCTGCTGGCCAGCCATCTCAGGGTGATAGTGTCGAAGGTTTTTAATTCCAGGGCAGTGAGGAGATAGTTACTGGCCTGTGTGGGATGACAAAATATACTTTGATTGTGTAACTTTGGCGTAGATTGTTATGCAGTGTGCTCTAATGCTTCAGATGCACACCAAACTTTAGGATTAGCACTTTGGCAATTGTTTAACTCTTTTGGTGCTCTAAGTTTTAAATTGGAAGCTTTTTGTGCTTCTTCCACTGTGAGCCTCATTTTAATTCCATAAGTTCATTCATTTTTAGCAGAAGAGAACAAACTTAAGCTTGTGTAGCATCCTGGTTTGATCAAGTTTTATTACAATAGAGATGTGGGCCTCCCTCGCCAGGGGTTGAGCGCAACACTGTAGGGCTTCGGCAGCCACTGCAGTGCGAGTTTGATCCCCGGCCAGGAGGTGACCCACATGGCACAGCAGACTGCTCCTGCCTTGCTCACTGCTCCCCTCAGCAGTGTATTTCAGTCAATCTGCCTGTCTCTGGTGAATCCTCTCACCCCCTGTGCATCTGGACTGTACCCCAACTCTGGTATGCATAAATAAAAAATATTTTAAAAAAAGAACAGGGATGTACCCATTAATTTTTGCATTATCTGTGGCTGCCGTCACACTATAAAGATGTAGTTGAGTAGTTATGACAGAGACTGTGGTTCAGAGACAAAATATATTTTTATTCATAGCTCTTCAGAACGTATTTGCCAAACCCTGGCATAGGGCATTGTTTATGTGTTTTATGTATTCGTCTTTAAAGTGACATTTCAATTGTTTCCTTGAGTCTCCTGATTTTTTTAAAAGATTTATTTATTTATGCATACAAGAACTGGGGTATAGGCCAGAGGTGTGGGTGGCATGAGAGGCTTCACCAGAGACAGAGTGGGGAGTAGAACAAGCAGATTGACTGAAATACGCTGCTGAAGGGAGCAGTGGGCAAGGCAGGAGAGGTCTGCTGCACCATGTGGGTCCCCTCCCTGGCTGGCAGCAGGGATCAAACTCCTGCTGCAGTGGCTGCAGTTTGCTTCATAGTGTCTTGATTAACCCACTGTGCCACCAGGGAGGCCCAGTCTCCTGATTTTTTTTTCTTGGATATATTTTTGTTAGCCTTTAGTGTCAATTTAATGTTAAGTTGTAACTGAAATGTAATTAAGCATGTGGGCTCAGTCTACCATTATAACTGATGTCTGCAGCCACAATCCTTTGTATCAGTGTCTAAATGGCTTCATTAGGGCTTTTTAAACTACCCACAGGAAATATTTTTATGCCAAGACAAAGATAAAATAGGTCCCCTACCCATTTTATCTTGTCTTTTTATATTACTGAATAGTAAATTTCTATTTGTTTCTTAGATATTCCAGTTTTTCATACTGCCCAAGACTTCACTGTCTTTAAAAGAAAGCAGCATGAACCCTTATAAGGAGTCACTGATATTTATTTACCTTTACAGCCTCTTCATTCAGGAAAAAAAAATATAGAGAACCAAATACACAGGTGGCATCGTGTGCTTAGAATACTAAGAATAACGGTAGTAGCAATGACTATAAAAAAACACGTTCACTGATCTTACACAATGTAGCCTAGTAACAGATATGAAAATAAACTTCTTATAGTTTACATCTCATCTTTGTAGAGGTAAAAACAGCTGACATAAGAAATAGATTTGCCTGTGATAATCATAGCAGGTTCCTATTGAATAATAAATCAAATTTTGACATCCAGAGCCAGAAGGGTACCTCTGCCAAATTACAAATATTTATGGATTCAAATTAGTTTAAAAAATTGGGGCATAAATTTCCACCACTATTTAACTGGGTAATATCTGGTAAATTACTTCATTTCTTTCAGTTTTAGTTTTCTCATCTGTAACATGAAATTAGTGTTAATCCTACTTTCCTCATAGTTTTGCTTTAAAGGTTGCATGAACATTGACAGATTTAACAGAATTCTTGACACATAACATGTTCAGCAACAGGTGATTACTCATTATTTACAAACCTATTATTATAAATTTAAAATTTTCTTTACAAAGAAGAGATAATACTTTACTCAAAAGAATAACTTGATAATAGTATTTTCAATTGTAGTAGTAGTTGTTAACAAGCACTATTTTAGAAAGAAATAGTATTACAGTAGTCCTTCAAATTATAGAATATAAACAACCGATTTCTTTACCCAAGGATTAGGAATTATTGAAAATGATTTGCAATTCTTCATAAAATTCTTGAATTACAATAAGAATCATCTGATTTCATGTTCATCCAAATTATTTTACAACTTTTCTTAAAAATCAATAATCTAAAGGTTTACCATTTATACCTGTTTCTCCTTGACAGATCTTATCTAGCAATTTGGGTAGCATAATTTGGAGGAAGCAAATCAAGATATTTTCCATAGTTGATACTACAACTTGTTTGCTTTCATTTGTTTATTGAGAGGAAAACAGGAATATCACTTAAAATTGGTTGTTGAAATAAACGTCATTGCAGCACTCATTAATCTACAAGCAGATCCAGATTTTTAAAAGTGATGTAATTGGGTATATTGTTGATATAATATTTGTTTTGTTCTATCTCATTATTCTTTTATAAAAATAGATATTGTGACTGGAGAATTAGCATACTTAGAATTTAGATTAATGTGATGCTTAGAACTATGGTATGCCAAGTTGAGCATGGCAAGTGTGTACCTCTCTCTGAGTTCTTTAATAATCTATTGGAATCATACACAGATGTTTCTTCAGGAAAGAAACATATTAGAACCATAGAACCAATTAGCAGGCTCATGTCTTTGGAGTAATTTTGTTTTTAGTTCTTTTTTCTTTGCATGTTTCATATTCATTTCTTATATCAGCTCAAATTATGCTTCATAGTACAACCCTTGACCTAAGCATTGGTAAAATTTTTCAAAAGGGTTCTTTCTGTAAGGTATTAGAATTGCACATTTCTTTATAATTTCCTTTCCAGAATTCTTGTGACAAATTCTTTCCTAAGCTTCTTAATCTTCTAAACATTGCACAGCATTTTACCCATATTTAAGATGAAATCACTTTCTATTTTATATAAAATAAGTTTTAATCCAATAGAAAGACTCCAAACTGAGCAGATACTTAGAGACTTACTGTCAGTCACTGGAATGCAAATCTTTGGAGAAAAACCTTTTGGCTTTTGGAAATGTTATTTTGGGAGCAGACTTAGGGCAATGTATACAGGTGTTATGGTAGTATCAGCCTTTGAAGTAAAGAGAAACCAGGGAGCCACTGACCTGGCATAGGAAAATGCCTTTGTTTCTGAGGTTGGGCCTTGTGAGAACTACTTACCAACCTGAAGCAGGGGGATGATGAACTCGGCAAACTCAAGAGCAGCAGTGTACTCAAGGGGAAGAGAGGATGTCCATTCAGCATTCACAACGCAGCTTCAAAGAAAGAGCACATCGTGATTCAGACAGTATAAAGTCCTAGATTTACTTACTCAAAATACATCTTTTAAGAAATTGCATAATCTCAGGAGACTGTTTCAGCTTTGTGTTGGAAAATTGATCTTGCTAATTCAGGGTAGCTTAATTCAATCAAACATTTTTAATTAATATTTTGGATTTAGATTTATTCCCATTTCAATTTTAATTTGCATCGGTTAGTTCTCTCCACCCTAATTGTATTCCATTGCAACAACAGCAGCAAACAGCTAGGCAAGCTCACCCTCAGGCATGTACTCAAGGAAAGAGGCCATATCCATCTAGCATCTACTAAACAGCCTCAAAGCATGCCCTCTTGCAACAAAAGCTTGCCGGTAGATTTTGAGTGAGTTTGTGTGTATGCACGCGTGTGTGCATGTGTGTACAGGAGAGTTGTTGACCTTGATTTCAACTGATTATCATTCTTATAATAATACTGGAAAGCAACGGACTTGCACATAATTGACTTTTCAGCCTCAATAGTTCTTCTTGATGGCTATAAGGGATTAGTCTCCCATCCATATCGCTGGCATCTGGGGCTCTCCACAGACTTGGAGCTGCCAATTCCTCATGTATAAATGGATTCCACCCACATTCTTGTACTGTTGTGTTGTTGCTCTAACAATCAGTCCTGAGAGAAATGGAGGATTATGTTGTGTGACCTTTGTTACACTCAGAATTACATCAGTGAGAGTTCCCTTTTCCATTCCCTCTATGGGGCCAAGTTAGAGCTGGTTGCAAGAGAAGCATGGATTATTTGGAAAGCAGACGTGAATCCATAACCATTGTTTCTGAAATTGTCTTTGCAACCAGATGCAATAAAAAAGATGAAGGGCGAGAGGTGAGTGTCAATTTTGTTCTTGGTCTCTTTTGCTCTATATGCCAACTGCTGGCTCTGTTGGCAAATGACTTTCATCAGCCTCACCATTGCAATATTAACTGTGGCCCCACAGAGGTGGGTAGTGTACTGAGGGGTTTCTACTCCCTCTACTCCCACTTCAGATCCCACCCCAGCTCTGAAAGTGCTTGGATTCTCAGGTTGACAACTCTTTCGTCAGCCTCCAACTTCAGATCCACCTCCACACATTTAGAACTTCTCTTCTCCATCCCTTACCCATATCGGTCTAGTACCCAAATAGCCCCATATCCTACAACACTGATAGGCACTGCTTCTCTTATTGAACCCAACTGAGGCAAGTAGGAACATTTGCTCACTTTCTTTGCTAAGTGATAATGATTTCACCCAAGTTAAGTCAATCTTTGCTTCATCACCACTTTTGGAAGTGGAAATCACCCTCAAATTGCCAATTTCTGGATATCTGGATGGATTAGGTGGGTGAAGGTCCAGATTATTTTCTTCCCTAGCCTCACCACAAACATCCAGAGGATGACTCTAATCATGCTCCAGTCTCACGGTTAGTGGGGATGGGGCAGGAAGGCAGCAGAGTCCTTGTCTCTTCGTTTCACAATTTTATCTCATCTTTATAGAAGCTCATAGTATCTGAATTCTTTTGTACACCGTTCTCTTTATGTTACATCTGTTGTTTTCTGAATACCAATGGTTGGCCTTATGAGGGTGACTTTGGGAAAATAAAAGTACACTTAACCCATGATGTGATATGTTCATACACTTAATGCTCCATCTACCATAATCAGCACTTCGCTAGGGCTGGTGAAGGGCATTGCTGAGCTTAGGCTCTGACTTCTCATTGCTATGATGTCTAGGGAGAGAAAGCAGATTTCAAGGAAACATCAAGGAATTGGAAATCTAATCATGATCCCAGATTAGTAGTATGGGATTCAGGTTCAACTTTAATGGTTTTTGAGGACCAGGAATTATGCGATGAAACTGCATCAACACATTTCAGTATAAGAGGCTAGCTGAGAACACAGTAAACCTTGAGTGTTAAGACTTCAGGAATGCCCAGGATTTATTCATAGAAGCCAAGTGTTTGAGGATACAGTTGTATTGGATATAGTTGCAGCTCCTAAGAGTCTCCCTAGATACAAGGACTATCTCAAGGAATTGAGTCTTTGACTGCAGGTGAGAAACCTAGAGGCTGGGAAAGATGACAGGGTGGTTCTTTGAATTGACTGGTAGAATAAGGTAGACCATGGAAGCAAAAACTTGGATCTCTGAAGATTTCTTTTCATTGTAGGTATGTTGTCTGAATTTGGACACTTAGAATAAGTTTATAAATTTATCAACCAACAGTAATAAATATCAAATGCTGGAAAGTATTGGTTTTTATTCTTCAGTTTGAATCTCCTAAACTACCTTTCCTATTTGCTGTATATGATTGAAATTATTTATAACTACTTAGCTATTAAATTTCTCCTCACAACAATTTATATTTAAATGCATTCATAATTTTATTATTTTCATAATTTTCCATGTTTTGAAACATTTCATAATTTTGAATCATTTCATGATTATGTCATCATTTCAGAGTTGCTCCTACAGTGATATGAAAATAGTTCAGACTTACTTCATATTCCACCTTTTTGATTTGTAAGCTAATACTGTTCATCAGCTCCCACCAAAATATACTAAAAAAAAATGTCTGTTAATTTCTTCCTCTGTCCAAGACACCTTATTTGCATAATCAGCCAAAAGGGTAGGTAGATTGACATTTTCTTGGGTCATGTTCATGGTTCTTGTGAGTGTGTGTGTTTATTTTATGCCCATCTAGTCTGGGATAAAATTAACAATATACAAAATGTGATGACTAAATCCATTGGTTGGGTCATTTCATTTTCAGCCATATTGCCTTGAGTCTTCAATCCAAAGCAAATTGATGATTATAGCCTGAGCAAGTCTGTCTATTCAGCAATCTGAGATGTGATTTTCTACCTCCCTAATGGAAATGAGTATGTAGAAATCTCTTAAGTAATAAAAAGGTTAACAGTAATTGTCCTCTGCTGCTATGTTCTAATTTGTCAGTCCTGGGAGGAATGGTGGCAGTGCTATGCCACCTTGGACATCTCAACTTATTGTGTTAAGCAAGCTTAAACATGTGAAGAACACCTGTGAGGATATTTAGCACCACACATTTAATTAACAAGCCAATTGTTATATAACTGCTTCATGCTGTATCCAGGCTTCGGAGTTGAAGATATGTGAATCCAGAACCAGGCTCCTAACTCTACAATCTACTCTATTGCTAAGGGCATTTTTTAAAACTCCCACATAGATAAATCATTATTGATCTGCCAAGACAAATACTCACCAGAAGGCATTGGATAATGACCCTCACTGCTTCCCAGACTTCTTCCAGCTAGTGGGTCTTGGAGCTGCAATAGTTCCATGCTGCTGACAATCTAGGCAGCCTCGGCTTGTAACACGCCTAGTTCACACTCTGCCCCAGTAAGAATGCAGCTAATGCCACATTTTGAAGAGAAGGATAAGATCATTGAGCATGTCTAAGATTGGTCACAAACAATTGATTGTTAAAAACTGTCCATTTTGTATTTCTCTGGAATTCCTCATATAGGATAAAGGGAAATGATATCCTATGATGTGAGAAAATTGCTGCTTAGTAGACCATGAGAAATATCACTTTTAAGTCTTTCCCATCCTGTGATATCAGTCTTCATCAAAAGTAGCTCATGCCCTTCTTGTGCTATAAAACCTCCTGTGACATTATCAGACCAAAGTGGTTACTTTAATTTTGAATGTAATAGGAGGATTACTTATCCTGCATAATCAGATACATAATAATGTTGGAAGGAATACAAAGCTTTGCAGGAATATGTGAGCTATAGTGGTCTGGTGATACCTATTTGTTGTAGACTATTGATTTCTATAGAAAAGGACAATTTCTAAAAGGAGAGGAAATATGTGAACAAATCCTCTAAAATGAAAATGAGAAGGCATTTGATGAAGTAAATTTCCCCTTTATTTTGGGATTTTTCTAGGATATCCAACCTACTTATACATATAATGGTATTGATACAAATGTAAACATTTGTTTCTCAGATTTATGCATCAGTGTCCTAAATATAATTTATATGTTAGCATAATTATTTTAGTAATTTCATAATGCAGATATTATATTTCCTAGTTTACACATAAAGAAAACGTGGTTCAAAGTTTTCCAATATCTCGGCTCTAAAGGTTAATTTTATTTATCAACTTGACTTGGCCATGTGTTACCCAGTTATTTGGTCAAACATTATTCTGGGTGTATCTGTGAGGGTGTTTTTGGACTAGATTAAAATTTAAATCAATGTACTGAGTAAAGCAGATTGTCCTTCCTAAAATGCGTGGGCTTTTTTTTTTTAATTAGTTGAAAGCTTAAATGAAAAGGATGTCCTACCTAAAGTAAACATAAAATTCTTCAGGCATATCTGCCTTTTAAACTAGGTCATTGGCTTTTTTCTTGCCTTATGTATCCAATTGAAGCATTGGATCTTCCTGAGTCTTAAGCCTACTGGCCTTTAGACTAGTATACTACTCCTTTATTTTTCAAGACTTCCACTTGAACTAGAACTAAATCATTGGCTTTACTGCATCTTCAGCTTTACAATTCATTTTGCACATGTTGAAAGTTGTAAACTTCCATAATCACGTAAGTCAATTCCTTAAATTAAGTGAATAAATATTTATACATATATAAGTTATATATATTCATATGTCACTCTATACTTTCCATCTCTGCACATTACCTATATGTATATTTACATATGTACTAAAGTTTTCATATACAGTGTCCCCCAATTTTCGATTTCCCATGACATCATAGTCATGATAACATTGTATAATTTTATATTGGCAACAGCCTCATTTATGTTTACTTTATCTCTTGATAACATCATTTCCCCTTGTGCTTGATTTAATCTCATGTTGTTTTGGTCATCACAGTCCTCGTGTGTCCAAAATCCACTTCCTCACTTCCAGTGTTCGCTTGTAAAAAAACACATGCGTTGGAAGCAAAAGTAAAAGTACAAAACCCAAAACTAAGTACAAAAGTGGAAATCAGTGATGGTTGTGCTCACAAGGGAGGCATGTCCCGCTGCACCATAGCTACATCCTGGAGAACAAGAAGAAAGTGGCCGAAGCTGTTTAAAGAATTGTTTCACTTAAAACAAGGCTAATGAAAATTAGAAAAGGGACTCTACAAGATATAGAGAAATCGCTAATGATCTAAACTGATGACCAGACATGAAAGTCATCCCTTTCAGCACCATCTCAATCACAACCAAAGCAGAGGGCTTGTCATGTTGAGAGAATTAACTGGCCCCAACTACATTGTTGAATTTATAGTTAGCACTAGGTGATTTGAACAATTCAAAAATAATTAGTCATCACATAATATGAAAATGATCCATCAATCTGAGAATGCTGATGTGAAGGCATATAAAAAAAAATGGTAAACTTTAAATAAGCTGATTATGGAGGAACATTCCTTGTCACAGCAAATATTCATGTGGAAGAAAACTCTCTGCTCTGGAAACAGATGCCTGAAAGGACTTTCATCCACAAAGAGACCAATTCAGTGCCCAGGTTCAAGGTGTTGTTGTTGTTGTTGTTTTTAAGTGTAGCAGTCTTAATAGGGGCAAGTGTTGTAGACTATAAATTAAAACTTTTCATGAGGGGACAATATTATGGTGAAATACAGAACTTGAGTCAATGTAGTGTTAGACATGTTGATTCTCAATGATGTACACCTGCAACCTATACAATATTATGATGCAATATTACTTCAATAAAAAATTAAGTACCAAACTTAAAAATGAAATTCTTTTTGATCTAGTACTCTTGTGAGAACCTCAAGGACTTCATGCATATCAGTAAGCCCATACCACAGTTTACCTTAGGAACAATGATTAGTCATGGATGACCCAGATCCTCTCCATAATATCCCTTGAATTGCTATGCTAGTGAAACAGAGGAGTACTATTTGGAAAATAGCAAGTCTTTCAAGATTTTTCTTATTGCCGATTGTCCTTTTTATTGGTGATATTCATTCCAGTGGGAGTTTCTCCAAATACCACCTCTTTGATCCAACCAATCAATTCAAGGTTTCCTATCTGAGAAGGACTTTCTCTGCAGGTTATTACTGCAACTGAGGAAAACAGTGATGCAGATCTGCAAAGATTGCAGCAAAGATGGCTGTAGCAGTTGCCTTGCTTGGGCTTAAGAGGATGTCATGAAGAAGTGTATCAATGGTATTTGGAAAAGACACTCAAAGGGTCATTCATGATTTTATTGGTTTTTTGAGTGATGAGATTTTGTAAAAATCACTATATTAAGACTGATTGAGATGACAAATAACTTTGACATAGATGTGGATGAAGAGAATGTTGAAGCACTACTAGAGATGTTATCCAAAGAACTGAATAATGTATTAGTTTTTAAAAATGGACAGGAAGAATCAGCAAGATAAGAAAGGGCAGGAGGAAAAAGAAAGAAAACTCACAAAATAACACACAGAATTGGTGACTTCAAACAACGCAAATTTATTCTCTCATATTCTGGAATCCAGTCCACAATAAATGTCACATGTTCACATGTCTGTATCCAGGTGTTAGTAAAAATGTATTCTCTCTAGACACTCTGGGAGAACTTGTTAATTTGCTTTTCCCAACCTCTAGATGATTCCTTCATTCATGGGTTTATGGGTTTATAGGTTTTCATCTTCCAAGTTAGTAATGAAAATTTAAGACTTTGTTTAAACACCATCATTCTAAAGTCAATTATTTCACCTTCCATCTCTACTTTTAAGCATCCTTCTGATTATGTTGGAGTCAACTGAGTAATTCAGAATGAAATTTTTATTATAAAGTCAGCTGATTAGCAACCTTAATTCCCCTTTGACATGTAGGATAGTATTTCACAGGTGCAGGGGATTAAAACATCCACATCCTGGGACCATTATTATATCTGCCACTGTCTTATGAATGAATTTTTAAAAAAGATGCCAACTGTTCTCAATCATGAATCTGCTTGGCCCCTCACAATGCTGTCATTTCAGACAACTCTTTCTGTTCACAGGACGTGGTGACACTAAACATTAATGGACTTCTGATCTAAGTAAATGTCATCTCCCAGAGGAACATTTCAGTTTCTATTCTTTGTGTCGAAGGGTTTGTCCCTAGATATTTACATGGCTCATTCTCATAATTTAATTCATTTCCTCAGAGGGGAGCTATGTAAAATATATACTTTCAAATATTATAGTCTTAATTTGTTTCCTTCAAAGAATTTATCACCAGTTGAAGTTGCCCAATTCACTTGTAGGTTTTGTTGTTGTTTCTTTCTTTTATTGGGGTAACTCTGGTTTACAACAGTGTGTGTGATTTAGAGCTATAGGATCACACCCTTCAGGTGTATATCACCACACCACACCCACCACCAAGGAACCCACTGTCCTCCACCATGTTTCATACTGCTACCTCCCTCTTCGCTGTCCTTGCCCCCTATATTTTTTTTAAAGATTTATTTTTTTATGCATACAAGCACTGGGGTACAGGCCAGTGTGGGGGTGAGAGGATTCACCACAGAGAGCGGGGAGCAGAACAGGCAGATCAATGGAAGTACACTGCTGAGGGGAGCAGTGGGCACAGCAGGAGAGGTCTGCTGCACCATGTGTGTCCCCTCCCTGGCCGGCAGCAGGGATCAAACTCATGCTGCAGTGGCTGCGGTTTGCTTCAGAATGAGTTGCTTAACCCACTGTGTCACCAGGGAGGCCCACTTGCCCCTTTAGTTTCAATTCTATTGTCATGTTTCTAAGGCTTATTTTTGGTTCAATGTCTTTTTTCCCTCTAGAAGGAAATAGGCACATGAATAGGACTCTTGTCTGTTGTTTTAACAACTTTACTTCCAGAGTGACAATAGCACCTTGATTGTAAGCGCCCAATATATAATTGTTGAATAAGTGATTGAGTGACTTTATGAATAAATCTTAAATGAATGTCACCAAATCAATCATGTACTTATGTTTCTTTTCCTCCAGTAGGAACAGAATTTGTCATTCTATTTTCCATCTCTGTAGAGTTAGCCATTTTTCAAAAGGAAGAAACCTTCAATTTCTCATTCCCTGTGGGACACACATGCATCAACCCTCTAAGGGCATTTTCATTTCATAACAAAGTTGTCTTTATTCTGCAGCTCCTTAATCTCCTTTTTATCTGATGCTAAGGGGGACAAAAAAATAGCTACTCTCAGAGGGATGAACTAGAGAATTACAATAATTTAGAAAACAAAAGAATTTACTATGAGGTACTTTAATCTAAATGGAATGTGAAGGTCACACTCTACCTTCACTTAAACCACATAATGGCTTCTCCCACTCCCACTTGCATTTCATGCAGATTCTTTCTTTTGCTAGTGAACTACAAATTTGGAATGTCAGTCATCCCAATGCTGTCCCAGATAAAACTGAAGCAAAAACAACTGCCCTAGTTAGCTCTGAAGGGCACCTTTGCTAGCTTGCTTTATCCTTTCAGGACTATTCTGATTAAATTTAAAATCTTTTTTTTAAAAGATTTATTTATTTAGCATACAAGAACTGGGGTATAGGCCAGAGGTGTAGGGGGTGAGAGTATTCACCAGAGACAGAATGGGGAGCAGAACAGGCAGATTGACTGAAACACACCGCTGAGGGGAGCAGCAGGCAGGACAGGAGAGGTCTGTTGGGCCATGTGGGTCACTTCCCCCGCTGGGGATTGAACTCGTGCTACAGTGACTGTGTATGATTCACAGTGTGGTGCTTAACCCCTTGAGCCACCAGGGAGGCCCTAAGTTTAAAATATATTATGTTCCCTACCTACATTTCTTTCTTGCCTGAGCTTCAGGGCAAGAAAATGTGTTTTCTTCCAAGATCCTCAGGGACTCATTCCTAGCATCTACATATCTTTTAAGGTGCTCAGGGTATAACAGCAACAACAAAAAAAAAACATTTTAATTTCTATTTGACTACATGTGTTCATGTACTTTTGTCAATTTTGTGCCCAGAGTCCATCTACTACTTATTAGCAAAGTATGCCTAACAAGTTCTTGTGCTCAAATATTATTAATTTATTAACTGGTGTTTTTAATATTTAGGATCTTGTGCGACATTGGGATAAAACTGCTTAATTTCCTTCAATCAGTTATTAACCATATATTTTACACTATTGCAATTTTAAGTTTGCTAATACTGTTAAGAGTAAATATACTAGTTGTCTGATATAATAAGGCAAACATACGACAGGCATTTCTATCTATGTTTCCTTGAATAACAGTGATTATGATGGTCATGTTTTATTGGTGGAAGTAGAACTTAGCATGACAAGCTGCAAATTTTCTAATAACCTGGGTCTTTCATTATTTCAATTTCACTGGCAAAGGTTCTATTATATGAGTAAGTCTGAGGTGATTCTCTTGTATATACTTGAGTGCAGCATATGATATTTATATAGTCCTATCTTCCATGGAGCTCAGAGCACTTGATAAATATCATCCCATTGATCTTATCCAGTTTTATGAACAGTAAATGGCAGAAACTGGTTTTACTATTTAGCAATGAGTAAACTGGAAACACATGGAACTAAAATGCAAAATAACTAGAAATACAAGTAAAAAGAACAAAAATATCTTAATGACAGGGTTTAGCTGAAAGTTCTAGGTTCCCAACATTTTTTCTCTCCCCTCAAATATGTTCTTTCTTTAGTTTTAAATAAAGAGGTTTTTTTTAATCATATCTGTTTTCATTTATTTTATATTGTGAACCTCTAGTTTTGATTTTAAGTCCCAAAAATACTTAATTTTTGCTCTTTCTTGCTACATAATTTGTCTCTGAAATCCATCTGAACTTGTCCTTTCTTCATATATTCAATTAAGAATCACAATAAGGGGGCTTCCCTGATGCCACAAGGGGTTAGGCACCACACTCGGAAGCATCCACAGCCACTGCAAGTTCAATACCCGGCCAGGGAGGGGACCCACATGGCACAGCAGATCTTTCCTGCCTCACCCACTGTTCCCCTCAGCAGTGCATTTCAATCAGTCTGCCTGTTCTGTTCCCCACTCTGTCTGTGGTGAATCCTCTCACCACCAACCACCTCTCCACCCCCACATTTCTGGCTTGTATCACAGTTCTTGTATGCATAAATAAATAAATCTTTAAAGAAAAAATAAAAAATGGGTCACAATAATATGGCTTGAAATAACTTAAGAAGCTTTTATACCAACTCTGAATGTTATCAATAAGGAAAGGAAAGTCTAGGGGAAGAATAAAGATGTGCCCATTATCTCATGTGTTGACACAGAATAAATGTTTAATGCCATTTTACTATTGTTTTTAAAAGATTTTATTTATTTTTTACATAGTAGATAGAACTGGGTGCAGGCCAGGGGTGTGTGTGTGGGGGAGTGGGGTTGAGAGGCTTCACCAGAGACAGAGTGGGGAGCAGAGCAGGCAGATCTACTGAAACACACTGCTGAGGGAGCAGTCGGGGAGGCAAGAGCAGTCTGCTGTGCCATGTGGGTCACTTACCTGACTGGAGAACAAACTCTTGCTCGGTGGCTGCTGATAGCTTCATAGTCCTGCAACTTAACCCCTTGCACCACCAGGGAGGTCCTGCCATTTTATTACTAAATCTAAACAAATATAAACCTCACAATTCACTGTGAATGAGAAATTCTTGTCCAGGAAATTCCAACTTCTGCCCCTGAGTGATCTTTGCCAGTGATAGATTATGCAAAAATCAAATTAGGTTTTGATCTGGGTCCTAAAGACATTAATTTGAATAATATGCTGTAAGTGACTAATAATTTTTGTTTCTAGAAGGTATCATTGCAAAGCCTGTTGGTTAGATACCTGTATAAAAGGAAAATCTTTCAAAAATAGATTGTATTCAAACTTGATAAATGAAAAATCAACATTTTCTTACTACTATTTTTGTTGTTACCAGGAGGTTTTCTAACTACTGTCATACATTCTAATTTAAAATCACATGGTCCACCCAAAAATGAGAACTGAGAAATGAAAGCAAGTTTTAAATGAAGAGTGCTTTACTCTTAGAATTATTGCTGAGTGCTTAGAACATGAAAGTGCTATTAAGAGTTCAGGAAGTGTCTGATAAGAAATAAAGAGGTCAGAAAATAGTTCTCCTGATAAGCCTACATTTTAAATATATTTCATAGGGAAGCAGATTGCTTGGATGTTTTAAATATAACCAAATGCTGTACTCAAAATTTGTTTCCAATAATTGTTGGCTTTGCAAAAAGTAACCAAAGTATCTAAAAGAAAAGAGGCAAAATGAATATCGATCTTCTCTACATCTCTTATCTCTTTCCACATATGTGTGTGTGTGGGGGGGTGGCGGGAGAGAGAGAGAGAGAGAGAGAGAGAGAGAGAGAGAGAGAGAGAGAGAGAGAGAGAGAGAGAGAAGTGTCTTTAAAAAATTAGGTGGGATGGAAGATAGGATGTAAATTGTAGATTGCTATGGTTTTGTCTTTGCTTTAGTTTTATAAAAGTTGAGAAAAGTAAGTGAGTCTTTTTATAAATTTGCAAGGAAGATATTATTACATAATGACTAAGGAATAAATAAATCAGGAGGATACAGATTTGCCACATGATTCTACTTCTAGGGATTCTACACCCAGGGATTCTACTTCTAGGCACCTACTCAAGGAATGAAAAACACTAATTTGAAGGGACATATGTAATCATAAATTACTGCAGCAATATTTGCAATAGCCAAGTTATAGAAAAAAATCTAGGCGTCCAGCAACAAATGAGAAGAGTAAGGCGATGTAGTATATATCCACCCTAGAATACTATTTAGCTATACAAAGATGAAATCTTGGCATTTGCAACAACATGGTGGGAATGGAAAGGGATTATGCAAAGCCAAAAGTAAGCCAGAAGCAGAAAGACAAAAACTCAGTGATTTCACTCATATGAAATATAAATAAGCATAACAGAGGAACAGACAAAACAACCAAAATAAACCATAGAACTCTGGTTGCATAACTGAGATTGTCAGGAGGTGGAAACCAATGTACTATGGTGAATGTCTATCCACTATTGTGCTTTGGTGATGAGTGTGTTGTGCTAAAATATGTAGAGGTGTTATCAGCCTGTAAACCTAACTCAAATACAAGGTATACAACATTACCTTGATAAAAATAATACAGTTTTAAAAGCACTTTGAAAAGTGGTGATTGAAGCAATTCTAAAGCTTAATGAGATGTCTGATAATGGGAAACTTTGTATGCTATGTCACCTTATTTCAGGTTATCCTATAAAGACAATCATGAAAGCATAATTAACAAAGGAATGGCATATTTAAATTTATATTTTGATAATAGCATTCAAATAGTTACATGGACATTGAATTTAACAGAGGATAGCAGGGTCAGGGAAACTAATTTGGAAGTTAATATACCAGTCTTAATGGGAGAATATGAGGACATGGATTAAAGAAGTGAGAATGATAATGAGTAAAAGGTGGCTGCTTTGTCACACATATAGAAGTCATGATAGATAGTATTTTTGTGTGTGCATGAAGTGGGTGAAGAGGAAAATGTTGCAGCTCTACTTTTATTGGTTTGTGACTTTAGTGAATGGGTAGAAAATGCAGTAGCAAATGAAATAGGAAGAATGCATTTATAATAATTGTAAATGCTGAATATTTTCATTCGAAGAACTATAGAACTAATATTCAAAGTAGAGTGATGTCTTTTGGTATATATTTAGGAGGTAACAGTATACTTAATTAAACTGCAGAAGTGCTTTAAATATCCCAGAAGATATTTAGAATACTGTTTGTTAATTTTTGTTGTTCCAGATAACGCCTTTGAGTATTAAAGTACATCTATGACTTAAACATACAAAAGTGTACACTCAACATCAGGGGATTCATGCTCCTTTAAGAGTACTCATTGGCTCTAGATTAAGAACCTTTTGAGTTCCAGGAAGAAAAGGGAGGAACAGCAGTAAAATCCTTAGGGAAACTACTCAGTAAACCATTTAAAATTTTGGCTGAAAAAATTTTCTGAGACAAGCTCATCTCTGTTGGATCTTTCTCTTAACCAACAAATCAGCTATTGACATTGTGCATTAATGAATTAGTTTATATGTCATGCTTTTGCTAGAAAACATAATTTTAAAGAGAAAACAGTAAAAGAAATCATTTTCTTAGGTAAGAAACTTTTATTCTGTCATAAATTTAAGGTCTTCAAGAAAATTCAGTGTTATTTGCTCAAAATCCAAGTTAAATTAAAAAAAAATATATATATAAATTATACTGCTATTGATGCTTAATTAAGACTTTTGGCATGGCCACTATCACAAAGCTTCCTGCTAATATAAAATAATTAGCAAAAATAGCTTTGGCTAAATTGAAATTGACGGGCAATGAACCAGTGGTTGGGAAACTTTATTGAATAGCGTGCCCCAATTTTGTTAATGAAGGTATATATCATGCTCCAGTTGGTGAATTTATTTGTGAAGCCAGGAATGAAGCCAGATTCTATACTTGGTGCCAGGATCTATAATTTCGTCAGTAAAGAGAAGACACACACAGGACATATGTTCCATCCTAACAGGGAGGAAAACTGAGTCTGGGAGTAGAACTGATTCAGGCTACTTGCCTTTCCAACCACTGCCCAGCCAACTCAAATCCTCTTAATCAAAATAAGATTTTTCAGATATCATATATCAAAGGAATATATGTGAGGAAGGATATAGGAAACTTCAGGATAGCAATCTTTAGATAACATTCCCCCTACCATTTAGTTCACTAATACTTCTCTCCATAGTTATATTATTGCTGTTCGCTGGCTTGGAAAGTCTGAGATTTTAGTATTTTTTATGCAAAATTTCTGCCAGTTAAAATCCAAAGATGAGTAAGAGTAGATTTAATTGGCAGTAAAAATGAATAAGCACTTATAGCTTTACTTTTTAAATATTGTAAGGAAGGTGTTTTCAGGAAAAAAATCAGGAGCTCAAAGTTATCATCAGTCTGGGCCTTGCTCAGATGATTGCTCCACTAAATGCACTGTGTTGACACATTACCTCCTCTTCCATAGAACGGCTGTCACTTGGTCATCATACGGTGGTTAGACCAGGTCTACGAGTGATGGTGACTTTCAAAGGTAAGAGACACCAGAAATTAACTCAATCTATAATTATCTTTCATATGAATAAAAATAAGACTTTAGATTAATTTTAATTAAATTTAGTGTGTTTTCTTAGAATTGCTCATAACCTTATTGCTCTGATAAATGTCAAGCAATCCCAAACACCAGTCGTGTAATACAGTACATGATGAAGCAATGATTTAGAGATCTACTTAATTTTTTTAATTGGGAAGCATTTGTTTAGGTTATAGAAAACATTTAAATACTTAATCAAGAAAACTTTATTTTCTGTGGCGAGAACCAAAGAGTGTATGCTAGTTCAAGTTAATATACAATCGGGGATATTATTTCATAGTACATACTTACTATGAAAATAATGTATGCAAGAGATTGTTTTCCTTTTATTTCTAAGGGATTAGAGAACATATTTAGATTCAACCTACCATTTGTATCCAAGGAACTAAGTGGCTGTTTTGCATTATGCTCAGCCATAGTGTTCTATCGATTTATCATCACTTTGAATATTCACCTATAGTCTGTGATAAAAACCAATAAAATTGGAATGAAAATTCCATGCATACTACTAACTTACTATTAGGTTTTATCAAGTCAATCTAACTGTGCTTTTTATAAGCATATCATGCTGTTGCACAAGAAAGAATAATGCCTGCTAGTCAATTTTCATGTAGAGAAGAGGAACTGATATAAATTTTCAGGCATAGGAATCATCCAGGATAGTATGTTTAACTCAATAGAGATTGGTGATCATTAATTTAAACTCTAGAATCCAATAACTCTGAATTGCATTAGTTATTTGAAATGGGGGGATTTACATATTTTTTTTTCTGCACCGCAGATTCCTCTTTAGATAATTGGGAATAAATCTTCATGACTCTTTTGGTACGCGTTCAAGGAGTTAATAAACATGAGATGTTTAGAGAATCTGGCACTGGGCAGTGCTGGCAAGTCATAATTCAATATTATTTTGTCACTGACATTAAGATCTTGGACATATACATTTATTTTGTTTTTGTTGAAATATAATTGACATATATTATATCAGTTTTAGATATATAGCACAAATATTTGAAATAGCATAAATATTGCAAATTGATCACCATAATAAATCTAGTTAACATACATCCACACCAGTTACAATTATTTTCTTGTAATGAGGACTTTTAAGACCTACTCTCTTAGCAACTTTAAAATACACAAAGTATTATTAACTGTTGTTCCAATTATGCATATGACATACCTAAGACATATTTTTTATAATTGGAATTTTGAATGTTTTAGCCCCTTTCACCCATTACATTTTTTAAAAATTTTAATTTGAAGGTCAAAGTGAATAATTCCTGATCTTCCACATGTTTACATAGGGCAAATGCAGTAATGAATTTTGGGCATGGTGAGATGTAGTAGAAGGATCCTAGTTTTCGAGCTGGACAGTTCTGGTCTCAACCCCATGTTTCTGGATTATTTCTCTGTGGTGCATCTTGAGTGAGATTGTTAAAATGCAAACTTGATCTTGTCATTTTTCCACGATAACTTGTCATTCTCTTTCTGCTATCCTTAGAATGTAATTAGTAATCCTTGGATCATTGGTAAAGGTAAAGGCTTGTGTGAAGTGGCTCCTTTCTATACCTGTAATCTAACATTGTGCCATTTTCCCACTCAGTAAATTGAACCTACATTGTCATTTGATTTCCTTGTCATTATTAGGAAATTTTCCACTGTAAACTTTTAAAGGAAGCTAGCTTCTTTACTAAAATTACTTTCCTATATAATTCACTCCTTTCAATATCTACCTTGTGAGTTACACCTTCTTTTAATCCCCTAAAATTAGTAAATCCCCTGAAATAGTACACTGTTTTAATTTCATGATTTATATTGCTCTGTATCACAATGTACTATCTGTCTCTTCTCCATGAAGATACATTTTATGCCCATTTATTTATATCACAACTCTATCACCAGGTTCTAGCAAATAATAGAATCTCAATAAGTAATACAAAAAGAATAATCCTTACTGGAAGAGATTCATACTATTAAGTCCTAGTTTTTAAGATTGTTTTTCCTATTGGAGGAAAAGTGTATACAATACTTTTCCTGTGGTACCTGTCAAAAATCTGACTGCTACAATGATGAGTAATAACATAAAGTGCACTGTGTTTAAAACAGTATCTTGGGGCCTCCCAGGTGTGTGAGGGATTAAGTCGCAACACTATGTAGTTTTTGGTAGTCACTGTTCAAGTATGAGTTCAATCCTTGACCAGGGAGGTGACCCACATGGTGCAGCAAACCTCTTCTGTCTCCTCCACTGCTCCCCTCAGCAGTGTATTTCAGTCTATCTGCCTGTTCTGTTCCCCACTCTGTCTCTGGTGAATCCTCTCACCCTGAGAACCTCTGGCCTGCACCCCAGCTCCTGTATACATAAATAAATAAATCTTTAAAAAAACAAAGCAGGGGTTGCCTGGTGGCACAATGGGTGAAGCACCGCACTATGAAGCAAACTGCAGCCACTGCAGCATGAGTTTGATCCCTGCCTCGGCTCGGGAGGTAACCCCCATGGTTTGGCAGACCTTTCCCGCCTCCCCTCAGGAGTGTATTTTAGTCAGTCTGTCTATTCTGTTTCCCAATCTGTGTCTGGTGGATCCTTTCACCCCCACACCTCTGACCTGTACCCCAGTTCTTGTATGCATAAATAAATCTTTAAAAAATAAATAAAAATAAACAGTAACATATTTTTGTTCATTTGAAATGGATGAGGTCACACAAAGGGGATGCAAACAGAGATGTGACTTATCAGTCCCCCATGGTACAAATCCATTTATTTATTTACTTATATAATTATTTACTTATTTATTTAAAATTAGATTTATTTAATTATATTTTACATCATTTGTATTCCCCAGGCAGTTCCCACCACCATTTCACTCATGCACCATGTGCATGGTTGTGCTCCTTCTACCCTCATTCCCATCTTTGCCTTCCCTCCCCTACCCCACCACCCATAGTCCATGGTACAAATTTAAAGTAAACTTTATTGGGGGAAATTTTACAAGAAGAATCATAGAACAATATGAAGGTCCCCTAAGCTATTATTATTGGAAGGAAGAGTGCTTGGTTTGAACTGAACACAACAGGGAAAGGGTGTGTTCCACCTATTCATGGGATTTCAGGGTTCATCTAGACAATTTAGCAAAGAAAGTAGTCTTGGTACTTGGGAGACTTCAGAGTCCTGTAGTTGGTCTTAATCTCTTCTTCCACTGAATTAACACATGGTTAGTGAAGGGGCTCTTTGCAAAGCTACCAAAAGTTAGGAGAAAATTAGCCATAAATACCATGTTGGTTAGTTTCTATTAGTGGGAAAATATTTTAGAGTTCTTGGTACTGAGGCTCTGGATTATTATGCATGATGTCTGACTTACTTTTAGAGCTTTTTCTTCATCTTCACTTCTTGGTCTACAGATTTATTTCTCCAGACCACAGTCCTATTTTTTTTTTTAATCCCCAACACTAAATGCCAGACTTATCATCACACAGATGCTCAGTTCCTGTTTACTGATTACAATAAATGTGATCATTCTGGGATGTAGTGAAATGTAACAATTCCACTTTGGAGCAAGATAGGCCAGAGCTCAAACACCAATTAGGAACATGGAAAATTGAGCTTCAATTCCTTTATAATGATGCTAATAAGACACATTTCCTAAATTTTAAGATAATTAAATAAAAGTAGATTTAAAAATTTTCTTAATAATATGAATAGCATATGATAAACAACAATAAATAGAAGCACACTATTAATATTCACTCCATTATTTTCAGTTGTATGATTTAGTACAATTCACAGATCTGAGTGTGGGACTTGGAAGATGAGAAAGATAGAATATAACCAAGTACTACATTTGCTAGAAATGCCAGTGATGAAGTAGAGCATAGAAAGGAATAGGAAGGAGAGAAAACCCAGACATGGAGGGAATGAGAACATGAAGTTTGAAACTGCTTTCACAATTGGGACACAACATTGATTCTATGGACTCTGAAAGCCCATAAACGTATGCTCTTTTTCTCTAATAATCCAGAAATGTCTCTTCTCAGCTATTATGCCAACTTAACTTGGTGGAAAGATTGTAAAATTGAATGATGGCCTTTAGTTCAGAATTTTATTAACTTAATACATAAATCCTTATTACATTTCTCAGATTATTTTACCAATTTATTCCTTTCTTGAATGTGTGCAAAGGAAATAGCACCTGTTTATTTGATGTGTTAAACTCATTTAAATAAAGGCACAACCACTCATTTTCGTTCCTATAGCATCTAGCTGGTCTATGGGCAAAGCAATTCAAACAGTTCTTAAACATCTCCAACTTCAGACGTTTTACCTGCAACAGTTAACAGAAAACATCAGAGTGATAATGAATATTACAAGAGACTGCTGTTCAGTATACAATGAATAAGGATCTCTTTGTATTAGTATTCTCTTTTTTCCTCCAAGTGTGCTGTTAAAAGCGTGATTTCTGGAGTGAGGGTCCTTATTTACCAGTAAACAAATTACTTGACCTATCTAAACATCGGTTCACCCATTAGGTAATAGGAGTGATAAAACCATTATTGCATTGTTTGGAGTTGACAATTAAATTAGGTAATGTTTATAAAGTGACTGGCACTTTAAATAATTTAAATAATTTCTGACCTACACAATTACTTCACATTGACCATTAAATTGTTTAATGCAATCCTTTGAAACGAGCATAACTCATATCCCCATTTACAGAAAAGGAACGAAGCCACCTTATCCTTGGCCTTGCTCATAGGAGATGACAAAAACAAGTATTGGTCAGGTATAAATTCAAGGTCCCATAATTTTTCTACTTGAATACCAAGGATATGAACATAAGTGTTTTGCTTGTTTTGTGTACCTGAGGCAGTGAATCAATAATCGCTAAGTCTGTTAGTGGGAAAAATAAAAGAGAATGTTTTAATAATTTAGTTCAGTTCCAAAAACTTGCATTCAGTACCTAGTATAAGTAAAGGAGCACGTATCTGAATAAGATGAAATCCTTAGCCAGAGAATGATAAATAATGGATGATTTCACTTATATATGGAATATAGAAAAACCAAACAAAAGAATCAAGACAAACTTTAAAAATGACCCTTCAAAACTGACCTATGGCATCCAAAAGGTGGGGAAACTGAGAGGAGAGAAAATGGGAGAGAGATGAGCAGAGAGTACACTGGATTTATGGTGTAGGGCTATGGAAAACTATGGTGACCACACCTGAGGGGAGAAATACTACATTTTGCAATGGTAAACAAGAATATAAAATAACGGTACATCAGGAAAAAAATAAGTAAAAAATCATTGGTGAAAATACTCTGATGTCTTTTATGAAAACAAACGTTTACAGCACAGGGGGAAAAAAAAAAACAGTATGTGTACACCACACAGAATTGACAAATGAAAGCAAGATGTTGACCCTGTCAGAAATGGGGTAGCTAGTATATAGTATGGGGCATGTGTTCTTCTGAGAAGACTCTGGAGATGATGATGCTAATGCAATCTGACGGGAACAATGGAGTTTCTTACATAGAAGGTTCAACCCAGCTGGTGAGAAAAATTATAAAGAAATAAGAGGAGGATGGTAATTTTGCAATGAGTAATGTATCCATTATCACCAGAAGCCAAACTTGAACATTTTGCAGCAGTGTTAAGAAGGAAAATAGTAAGACACACAGGAACCAAAACAAAAATCTTTTCTAAAATACTCATAAGATCCACTGAGCAATTGGGGATATTCCCAGTGGAAAGGTGGGTAATTATGTTCTCTCTGCTTCAGAAATTTTCAGGCAAGGAAGAATCTGAACTATGTTCTCAAACTGCCCTGTTGTTGATGGAGAGGGAGTCTAGGAATGTAAGGTTAAAGGCCCCTGGGCAGTTAGGATCCGGACATTTGTATTTTTGCTTTACCATCCAATGAAAATCCACTTTGTTTTACTTCCTTCACATCATTCTGGAAATTTATTGGGCAACACCAGACATATGGATGCTGGTGACAGAGAAATGCCCAACCTGTGAGCAAATTTTCACAAGATAAAGCTAAATGGATTTTTTATGATGTCGAGCACAATCTTGGGAGGTTGCAAAATCCCATTTAGAGCACCAATGTAATAGACATCATCTAATTAAAAAACCACTAAATAATACTTGTTTTAGCTTTTATTTAGCTTAATTGAATATATGCCATTTACTTTTCAAGGACTTTTAACTACTGTCCCAGTTGAGACTTTAAAAACAGCTGTTATTGTGACACAATCTGCTAAGAGATCTACATTTCTGTGTAGAGCAAATTAAACATGCAAGCCATTTAAAAAAAAAAAAGTTTATCATTAATGAATCTAAGTGTCACACAGTATTGAAGAGTAGCACTTGAAACTTGAGACTCAGAGACCCAGTCACTGGTGATTTTGTATCTGATGGAATCTCAGTTGGAGCATAGAAATTCCTGTAGATGCCTCCCAGGGCTTCACACAGACATCTGCTCCTTCACACCACTTAGTGAATGTAACTGACTCCCTAAATAGCAGCTTCTGAGACAAAGCATGCCGTGCCCAACAAGCAGTGCTGCAGTTACATCCATTAATATAATTGTTGATGTTTATAGGGGGATTACTGACATGGCAATACGTCTCATTATTTTTAGAAGTGTGTGGGTTTGTGGAAAGAGAGTTAAATTTGAACTCTGAGGTGAAGAAATTGATGCAGTCTCTTTGGAAGGCATGTCCAAACAAAAAATAAAGATGAGAAAAACCATCTTTCATGAGGCACATCTGAGATCTGATTACAATTGATGGTTTACCATCTCTGGGGCATGACACCAATACTTATGCTAAAAATTCTAGCTCAGTTAGCTAAAGAAATGTTCTCACAGTCTATTTTTTCATTATATGGTATTTTTGTTCATGCCTGTAGCAAAATGATTAAGACTAAGTTCACATTGGTTATTTGATTGAATTTAATGAAAAAGAATTATACACATAGATGAATATATGTCATGATTTTTTATTTCATGCTTCTTGGCCATTTTCTTTGCTCATCTTCATAGAATGAATGAACTTGAATGAACTATTAGTCATAAGCTTTATTGCTGGCCAGTTTTTGACTTATAGAAATACAATAGATGCAAATGCCGTGGTTGAAGGTAAATCATCTGAGACTTGATGTGAATTAAAGCATTTCATATGCACTACTGAATGAATTCTCTCTTGTCTGTCTCTTGTTTTTTGTCTTTCTTGCTTTTTATTTTTTCACTTGTTATGTGTAAAAAACACGTGTTTGTAGAAAGAATATAAAATAGAAAACTAACATAGATAAAGGAAAGTTTTCTTGGATTTCATGATTTTAATTTTCTTGAATTTCAATCAACTTCCTATAAAAATGGACAAATGATCTAGTAGCAAAATGATTTACTAAGCAAATTATTCTGGAATAGCCTAAGTAATTGTAATTAGGGATATGTAATCTATGCCTGGGCTTAGCAAATCCCAAAAATAAAAACCAGGGGTGCTTGCTTTATAGGAAAAAGGGGGAAGACAAAAAGGGCTATTTTGTGTTTTAAAGATTTATTTTTATTTATGCATACAAGAACTGGGGTGTAGGCTGGAGTTGCTGGGAGTGAGAGGATTCATCAGCGACAAAGTGGGGAGCAGAACAGGTGGACATAATGTAATACACTGCTGAGGGGAGTAGTGGGGAGACAGGAGATGTCTGCTGCCCATGTGGGTCAGCTCCCTAGTCGGGGATCTAACTCATGCTGCAGTGGCTGACAGTGACTGGCAGTGGTTGCTGATAGCTTGATAGCACTGAGATTTTACCCCTTCCCCACCAGGGAAGCCCAGACATAGAATACCTACAGTCTAATTTTGAAATAGATTTCACCGGATTAGAGTGAGAGCCCTGGTTGTTAGTGTCTTTTTTAGGCTGGGTTATGACACTTCTTGATGGTGGAACCATTGCTGGACAGACAATTCTTCCATAGAAAGGTAGATGAATTCTTTCTCTGTGAGTGTAATATCTACTTTCTGTTGGGAAATGCAATGAAGACAAGCGAGAAAAAATAACAGTAAATGTTAGTGTGTGATATCCCTCTATAGACCTTCTTGAATCAAGTTTCCTTAAGTTTTATTTATTCGATTTTCATAGTAGTAAAAACAGAACTATTTTCTCCAAAGTCCTAAGTAACGTAATGTACCTTAACAATAACTTAATTAAAAGATCTTGTGACCATATTAATAAATACTTTTGACAAACTTTAATATTAATTAATGATGAAAATATTTAGTTAATGGGATTAGAAGGAACTTCTAAATTCTGAAGAAATTTATCTTTTGTAAAAACCTATAACTTGACCTCACACTTAATTCTGGAATGCTGAATGGCTTTCCTTTAAATCCACACACAAGAAAAAGATATCCAAATTCTTTACTTCTAGTTTTCTTTTTACTAGAAATTATGATCTTCTTATTAAGACAACAAAAGTAAATACATTTTCAAGATCTGATAAACGTAAATTAAAATTTCTATCACTTTTTGATGACATGGTCTGTGGAATATTCAAAACAGACATTACTAAAGAGAATTTTACAATCTTGTTTATTTAATAAAATATAGAATAGTGAGTTGAATTTCTACAAATCAACTAAAATATCTGGTAGATAAAATGTAAAGAAATAATATATATATCATGAAGATATATAGGAATAAGTATATAATGGGCAATCATTCTTTGAAAATTATTAAACGTAGAGGAACTGTATTAGAGAACTGAATAAATCTATCAGTATACCACATATGTATAGGAAGAATCAATATTGTAAATATGTCAAGCCTGTTCAAATTGACTTATCTTTTCAATGTAATCCCAACCCAATTGAAACACATATTTTAGGAGAAAGATGATTCTCAAACTTAGATGAAATCAATTGTGAAGGGTCAATAATTGCCAAGATAATCTTCAATGTGGAAGAATATGGATTGAGGACTTGTCCTAAGAAATATCATTATATATTATAAAGCTATATAAATTCTGATTGAGCAGTATTGGTGCAGGAATAAACAACAGACAGCTTGGAAATGGACTACACACACACACACACACACACACATATATATATATGTGGTATAAGGCAAAGAGCAACTGAAAAACTGAAAAGCAGCTACAAAACAGGGTATATTCAATAAATGATACTGCAGCAATTAAGCACGCAGAAGGAAAAACATAAGAAATATGATTCTCAAATTTATGTAGGCTGGCTCCCTACATTATTAAGAAAGGCAATGCAAAATCTATTAGGCAATATATGAGAGTATCTCTGTGACCTCAAGCTAAGGGAAGTTTTCTTAAAACATACTACTATGTAGGAAAAGTTTAATAAAGAAAACTACATTAAAATTAACAATAATTGTTTATTAAAATAATCTACATACTTATTTTTAAAAAAGTAACCACTGTGGAGAGCATATGTGTGAAATGATTTGACTAATAGGCGATATTCAGAAAATTAAAAAAAAGTATTGGATTTATCTCACTCAACTGCTACTTCGCATAGATAGATATTCAAATGATCACTAATACATGAAAAGACATTGAATTCAATGCTACTTCACATGTGAAAGAGGGAGGGAAGATCACAAGGGGACTGTGGTGATGGAACTCTGGTAAATTTGTGGTAGAAACGTCTGGAAACTACATCTGAGAAAAGGAAGCAAACATTGTAAAAAAATGAACAATGATGTAAAAAAAGAAAACAAAAGCCACATTAACATAACGTGGCACCATTTTAAACCTCCAAAAGATTAGCAAAATCAAAATACAAATTTGAAAATATTATGTGTTGGCAAATGTGAAACTACGAAAACCATGCATTCTCCCATTCTTCGCTAATGGAAATAAATGAATACAAGTACTTTGGGAAACAGATAAGTATTTTCTAGTGAGGTCAAAGAGGTACACACCCTATTAGCCATCAGTCAGACTCTGGGTACACACCTAGGGAAACCCGTACCATATACAATCATGGTACTTATACCAGTCTTAATAAAAGTAAAAAAAAAAAAAAAAAAAAAAACTACACAATTTATAATGAAACAGATAATGAGTTTCTATATTCATACAATTGAACACTGTTTTATTGAAAACAAAATATATCTTTCAAATTAACATAATCTCTAAAATATTTTGAGGAAAATGGTCTTCATGGAAGAAGATTACATGAAGTTAGCATCTATTCATTTATAGTTACTAAAGACTTTATTTTTATGGGTATACATATTTTTGAGGAATGGAAGATTCTGAGACTCCCAGGAAACACAAGATTTTTCATATAATAATGATGTAGACATTTGCAGGTGTTTGGTAGCTTATTGATAAACATATTTTTTTATGACAGAACACTTTGAAAATGTTTTTGAACCATTTCAGTCAGGTCACAGAAAGCTTCACTGGATACATTATGACTATTATCAAGCAGAGTACAATTAGCATCTTAACATCTCAGTAATGATCTCCTTTAATTGGTTACCAAAAAAAAAACAACCAAAACCCTGGAATCTGAAACTATTATTTGGTATTGTTTTGTTTTATTTTCTTCACTATGTCCCATAACAACACTTTTTGAGCATACTCACAGCCTGTAGTTTGCCTGTTGTTTTGATCACTCTCCCATAGCAGTCACTCCTGTGCTTTTATTTTTTAAAGATTTATTTGTTTTTGCATACAGGAGCTGGGGTACGCGCCAGAGGTGCAGTGGGGGAGATAATCAACCAGAGACAGAGCGGGGAGCAGAATATGTGGATCTACTGAAATGCACTGCTGAGGGGAGCAGTGGGCAAGGCAGGAGAGGTCTGCTGTGTCACATGGGTCACCTCCCTGGCCAGGGATCAAACTTGTGCTGCAGATAGATTCATAGTGCTGAGACTTAACCCTCTGACAACCAGAAAGGCCCCTCCTGCTTTTTAAAATTAGTTTTATGTTTCCCAAAACAACTTACACATTAAAAACAAAACAAAATAAACAAAAAAAACTTAGTTAAAAAAAGCCCAAAACACTATTGAGTGACCTTTAGAAAGATAATTTCTGCCTTTGCTTTTGTGAATGACCAGTTGTATTATGCTGTACTCATTTTATTGCAAAGTTCCCCTTGGCTACCAAACACATACATCAACACAATCACCTTCTTTTGACAGTGTGCAATGTTGGACACTAGATTCTTTCAATCTTTAATATATTTTTCAGATTTAATTCAGTCAAGAATGTCTCCCAAATTACTTTGGGTTCAAAAAAATGTCATTTTTTCATTTACCTTCTTAGTTCGGAAAAAGAATACTTAGTTCCCTGGTGTGGGTTATGGTGACCCTAATCTGGTTACTAAGTTGATGGTCAGAGCATCATCTGCTTTCATCTTCCTGACCATTTTCTCTACCCTTTGAAGAGTGCTTAGAGCATGATTTTTCAACCCTATATGGGCCTCTTAATCTCCTCATTGTGAGTTGTTGTATGAGCTGGATATTTTGCTAAATAAGCTTCTTTCTACTAATGCTAATTTTATTTTTAACTCAAAGTTCTGAGTGGAATAATTGTCACCAGCAAGTTTGGGGCACTTGTTCAAGATGGATTTTTTGAAGTTATTTTCATAGTATACATCAGGGCCCCTAGGATTCCCAGGTGCAGTTCTGGAAAACAAGTTCCTTAAAAAAAAATATGAATTGGAGTCAGGAGGAGGTTTGCGTTTCTTCATTCTTATACTCCCAAAGGCTTGTTCTGGAATACAGTCATTAGGGAGTAGAAGGAACTAAAGGGGCCTCCCTGGTAGCACAATGGGTTAGGTCTTAGCACTATGAAGTTATCTACAGTCACTGCAGCACAGAGTTCAATCCCTAGGCAGGGAGCTGACCCACATGGTGCAACAGATCTCTCCTGTCTCACCTGCTGCTCCCCTCAGCAGTGTATGTATTTCAGGCGATCTGCCTGTTGTGCTCTCCACTCTGTCTCTGGTGAATCCTCTCACCTCCCCAATCTCTGGCTGTACCCCAGTTCTTGTATGCATAAATAAATAAATCTTTAAAAATTAAAAGAAGGAACTAAAGCCAATCTTTAATGTAGAAAGCAAGTAATGTGTATCAACTGATCTTAAGCTGGGATCTGGAAGTACTAGAGGTCTGGCATTGGCTGAAAAAGAAAGCGTTCTAAAGAGTTGTAAAATTTAGATTGTAAAGACTCCAACCTTAATATGCTATGCCTCAGCAATTCTAAATCTGCCAAAGTTTTCTTTTGACTTTGATGTAAACTAAATTCTTTTTAGGATGAATATTTAAAACATGTGAAAAACCTGTATCTTAACTTCACTTTCAATATTTTGATTAGAATCAAAATATTGATATTAGTAAAATATTAGTATCAAAATATAGAAAACAAAATTTCTGTTTACTATTGCTTTTTTATATGTATACACAGTATATTAGGTATATTCTGGATGAGTCTGGTACCTTCATTACTAATTGTAGTGTCATTTAACTGATAAAGTTTATTCAAATTTTTAAATAATTTGAAAATTCACTTAAAATGGCTTATTTTTCATTTGAGGGTTTCCCACAAGCAGTATTACACATTTCAGATTTGCTCTAAATTGTTGCTAAGGCACTGCCACTAGCATTATCTATATGGCAAAGGACACTGAAGTAAATCTTAGAAAAGGCAAACTAGAAGGGAACGAGCTCATAGTGAGTATGTTAGCAGAGAACAATGTCGTAAAAATCAAATGACGTAAATAAGTCATGTTTCATGAAAGCTGGCAGCTTTTCAGGGATTGCCGGTCTCACCCTATTGAACTCTAACTTATACCAAACATGGTCGTGAGTCCTAGGTCAAGTAGGTCAAGTTAGGGAGGGATTAGGCAGCTTCAGGGACCATGCAGGCAGGGACTTCAGGAGAGTTAGGAAGGGCTCTAGAAAAAAGGGCAACAAATTCCAAAAGGGACTAATTAAACACCCCCAGGACTAGGGGCAATAGGAACAAGAATAATAAAGAAAAAGATGCTAAGTTAAGGGTTGCGACACACTTCTGGGCACAGAGACTTTAGGACAGTGAGTGAGACCACCAAGAACCAAGAAATCACAGAGACTGGTGGAGCTTTAGAATCATTAGGGAAAGAAGGTATTTATTCCCTGAGGTACAACTCCACTTTGGCTCCCTTGCCCCTTCCTGGCATGGTTCCACTGGCCTGGGAGTCCCACTTTATTTCTGCCCCTTTTTTCTTCAATACATTTTTTTTTTTCTTTTCTAAACACATCTGCCTCTTTTGGCTTGCCTGAGCATCAGCGAAGTTCCTGCTGTAGCTTTGTGAGACACCAGTCATGGTGGTCTAGTGGCTGGGACTTAGCGCTGCCTCTGCAGCCTGGGATCCAATTCTGGCTGGGAGACTAGGCCTGAAAACCTGACATCATAGTATCAGTAGCACACTGTCAAGGCATAGGCAAGGAGCCAGACTAAAGTGATTTGGATTGTCATTTGAGAACGGATGACAAAGTGATTTTGTAGAATGGCAGAAGAAATTTAATAGTTGGAAGAAAGGTAAAGAAAAACAGACTAGCATTGCTTTACACTTGTGAGTTCTCTACCTTCTTACCTTTACCTTCTAAACTCTGAGTTGAGAGGATACCTTTTTTTTTTAACTAAAATACAAGACATTATGTAAGGAAGTGTTAAAATAAGTTTAAATCAACAAGGTTTAAAAATCAAGTGGACTCATTTTTAAAATGAGTTAAAATCAAAATGAGTTACCATCAAAGGGAGGCTGAATTGGGTCATGCTAATAAAATGGAAAAAGAGTGAACAACTTGATGAAGCTTGACACTTTCATCATCACAAACATTCCATGCTGAGATAATGAACTTGACAATAACTCTCCTTATTCTTAAGATATGATAGCACAAAATCATTGTATAAAATCAGAGTGAGGGCAATTCATACCTACTGCAGAATCATCCCATTGTGACAAAGAGAGCCTGTAACTGATGCATTCTCATAAAGCAGGTGCTTTCATAGTGGGGCATTCATTAGAATGACATGGTTCTTAAAACATCTGGATGATGCAACTAGAGATCTCAGGTAATAATATGTAATTTGAAAAATTGGATTATTTGAATTAATTTATCCAAGTGTTGAATTTGCCCGTGAACATCTCAATAAGAAAACAAAAAATGTTTCAAAATAAGTAATTCAGCAAGATTTCCTGTATCCAATTCCTAATCAGGCTTAGTTTTATGCAAATATTTTTGCTGCATACATTATTTTGAATCACATTCCCTACCAAAACATCTACTTTCCATTGGCAGCCCAAGAGAAAGTTTGCACGTTCAGTGGAATCCTGTGTGATAGTTTATGCACTAGGCCATTTTATCTTCTTTTCGTGGTATGTGAAGACCCATATCTACTAGACGCATAAATTACAATAATCTCAAACAAAGTTAAATCTAAGCTACCCAGCCTCTAAAATCAAATGAATTATCATTGGTCAAATATTCTGATTTTCAGAGAGTTAACTATCAAACTATTACATATAAATATTTAGAGTTCTTTAAGATATTTAGAAGGAGGTAACTATAGAAACTCCAATGATGTATTTACCTATTAAAATTGGTGGCAGGCGTATCATTTGTGGCGCAAGGGGCTAAAGCTCAGCACTATGACGCTATCTGCAGCCATTGTAGTACAGAGTTCGATCCTTGGCAAGGTTGTTAACCCACATGGTGCAGACCTCTCTTCTCTTGCCTGCTGCTTCCTTCTGCAGTGTATTTTAATCAATCTGCCTGTTCTGTTCCCCACTCTTTCTCTGGTAAATCCTATTGCCCCTCTCCTCCCACACCTCTGACCTATACCCCAGTTCTTGTATGCATAAGAAAAGAAATTAAAATAAAATAAAAATAAAAACCATAAAATTGGTGGCAGGGTTGGAGGGTCATGGCTAATGATTACAGTCATATGTTTGTAGTCCACAGTAATTTGGGGTATTAGTATCTCTCTGGTGGTGCAGCAGGTTAAGTGCTGCACTGTGAAGCATCCTCCACACAGCAGTGCAAATTCTATCCCAGGTCAGGGAGGGGACCCACATGGCACAGCAGACCTCTCTGGCCTCACTCACTGCTCCCCTCAGCAGTGCATTTCAGTCCATTTGCCTGTTCTGCTCCCTGCTCTGTCTCTGGTGAACCCTCTCACCTCCTGCACCTTTGGCCTGTAACCCTCCTCTCGTATGCATAAAAAAATAATTTTGGGTATTATTATGACTGAGTATATATTATGGTTGAGAAATAACTGTGCTACAGATTATATCTAGGTAAGCTGGTTTACATTGTTGCTTGTATTATGGAAGTACAAGATCTGCCCCTCCTCAGATATCACCACTGTAGTGGTAGTGTGGACATAATTCTTTTGTGAAGTCAAAAGCAATGCTGGTTATCCCCACCCAAGGGTGGGTTTCATTGTCTCTTCAGTCCTTCCAGGCATGATTCTATTGCCTGTGTAGGTATTGATACATAATGTTTAAAAGAATGAACACTGGAATCGAAATGTCTGTATTAAAATTTAGAATCCAGTGACACTCTTGTCATGAAATGAATCATTGTAGGCATGTAATTTCCCAGCCTATTGTTTCTGTTTTGCATGGAAATAATAATTTCTTCATGTTCTTATTGTAATAAAACTACCTCCAGACTATTTTAATTGTTTAATACACATTACCAATTTTTATTACTTATGGCTATTGTGTGACTGTTTCATTGAAGGACACAAAGCCTCTTTGCCCTTGCTCCTTTAGAACCCTGAATCAAGATGTGTATTGTTGTTAATGTCATTTAATTATTTTTAGTTTGCTGGCATAGATAACTTTCTACCTTCAAAACACCTGGTGTAATGTGGGCACTGAAAAATCATTAATAAATTATTTACCAATCTTGAAAACCACCAATGTCTAGGTAGTTGTCTGTGTTATTTTTAAATGTCATGTCATTGCAGACTTAGAACAAAACCACTCATATATTTTTACTTGTCCAAAGAAAGACTGAATAAATTGCCCAAAGTAACACATTGTGATTATTTAAGCATTTTAAATGCAGTTACCAAAATGAGAAGTCTTCATAACCAAGGTTGGGTGGTTACTCTTATCATTATTACCTGAATTAAGAAGACTCTTAATTAAACTTATTATTTTGCGTGAACTAAAATGTTTTCCAAGTTTTATTTAGTTGCAGTTTAATTATGGCAGGAAAAACTAAGCAAATTAATGTTTAGATTTATGCTTTGTTTGATGTAATTGAATCTTCCTGAAGTGGGTAGAATTTTCCCTGGATGGATGGAACATTATAAAGGAACTCTCAATTTGGATTTCAGGCCAAATGTAAATACTGGTTTAAATAGACATTAAATATTAGTGTTAACTATTAAAAACACAATGAGACTAGCAATAAAATCTCACAGAAAGCCTAACTTTAAGTTATAATCAAATACAGATACATAATTAAAAGTATGATAGATTATATCTTTGATTAAATAGGGTTATTGCAGACAAATATATTAGCTTACTGTGGCCATTAAAGTGATGGCATAGATATTAAATTTCACAAATTATTTTAAGTATAATTGCATATTATAATTACAGATACTTATGAAAACAACAGTAACCAAATCAAATTGCTAAAGCCCGGACATTCTTTAAAAACATAACTACCCAAACTTATTTTCCTTCATTCACTTTTTTCAAGAGACCTTTTATTTATTTATTTATTTATTTTTAAAGATTTATTTATTTATGCATACAAGCACTGGGATACAGGTCAGAGTTGTGGGGGGGCGTGAGAGGATTCACCACAGAGAGCTGGGAGCAGAACAGGCAGAGATCAACAGAAGTACACTGCTGAGGGGAGCAGTGGGCACAGCAGGAGAGGTCTGCTACCCCATTTGGGTCCCCTCCCTGGCCGGCAGCAGGGATTGAACTCGTGCTGCAGTGGCTATGGTTTGCTTCATAATGTGTGTTGCTTAACCCACTGCGCCACCAGAGAGGCCCTCGAGTGATCTTTTAAACCGGCAAGGAAAGAACAAATATCAATAACAGAAAATTAAAATCTATGATTGTGAGGTTATAGAAATGCCCCTGTTTGCTTAAAATAAACTTGTTTGATCTTAAAGATTCCTATTTCAGATAACTCAGAGAAACTCTCAGATATAAGACCATATAGTGGCTTTCAGAAGTGGTTATTGACACATCAACCATATTCTGGAAGACTAGTAATTAATGGGTATTTGGTTTTTTTGTTCTGTTTTTAATGTTTTTTTATTTGAAAAATTCAATTTGGTAAGATTTACATCTTGCTGGAGGATAACAATAAGCTATTAATGTGATTATTTAAGTAAATTACAAAAGAAATCAGTGATCACTGGGCGCCATCAAATGTCAGCAAAATAAGCAGAAATGTTCTTGTTAGTCTTCAACTGGAGGCTCAGATAATGTCTTGTGAGCCATTAGGTGTGGGCATGATGAGCATCATTTTTGCAGTAACATTCATTATTAGAGCTCTAGGTCTTTCCTTAATTAACTCACATTTTAAAAGGAAAGGAACAGATGTGTGTTGAAGTGAATAAAATTCACATATTTCAAGAAATAGAGTTGGGCTCTACTTGAAGAGGCACAGATGAGACAACCCATATTCTCTGAATAGACACTCACTCTGGCATGTAGAGTATTTTGAGCTAACAGCAGTGAATTTTCTAGAGGCTGAGCTCTTTGCTTTGTCTGAGTTCTTCACCTTCTCTAATCTCAGAAGAGACCATTATCCATATGCTTTTGTGCTTTCCTCATCGAAGAAGCACTCACTGTTTTCCTTTCTAGTGATCTAAGAATGTAGTTTGGGGGTTATCTTCCAAGTAAAGTTTACAAGGATAAACACGGCCTCTCTATCTGAGAATATCATTATTCTTAGAGTAAAATCTTCCCCTCCTTTACATGTGTAGAATCCCCCTTCCCTCTCCTACCTTTCTTGGGGTCATCAAAATCAGAATTATACCCATTTTTTCATAACTGATCTTGTGATCTATATAATCATTGTAGTTTTCCCATGAAAATTATTAAATTGATTGTTTTCACTTTGCCAACCTATCTTATGCTATTTTGACTACTCATCTAGCCATGGAAGAACACAGGGCATTAGGGAATTTTCTCCTGCACCCTGGAGTTAATTTGGAGGATAAGGTTTAAAAAGACCGAGATTACTGGAGAGAAATAAGTCTGACTACTATAGATGTGCCAAGGAAAACAGAGCAAGAGCTTCCAAGTAAAAGGAGAGAATAAGGGAAAACCAGGACTGAAGTCTCTTGTAGACAACAGCAATAATAACAACAAAAAAGAATAGATTTGGATAGAAAAGTTGGAATAAGAATATAGCAAATAGGCAGGGATATTCCAATCTTGAGTTGCAAGGATAATAAGCAAAAACCTACTTAAGGGAAGAGCAGGGCAACCATTATTCCATATAATAGTATTTTATAAAACAGTGCTTCCTTGGTTTTGGAGTTGCTATTTTGGTATTATAATTCTTAGACTATGAAGAAAAATATTAAAAGCAATGTTAGCAGACTTACTCTGAGACGGAATCATTTTTTCTACTTTAATGATGGCATATTTATTTAGTTTTAATAGCATTTTTTTTCACTGAGGTGACATTTATATAGAATATGATACATGACTCAGAGTTATGGGTTCATACCTCTTCAGATATATGTTATTTTGCCACACCCACTACCAAGGTACCTATTGTATTCCAACAAACCGTTGTGCCTCCTCTCCTCAATTGTACAGTCAGATTTTAAGATTCTGGTTTGATTTTTGTCTGTTCCTTTGTTTTGCTTCTCTATATTCTACATATGACTGAAATAATCCAGTATTTTTCTTTCTCTTTCTGACCTATTTTGGATAGCATAATCATATCCATTTCTATCCACGTTGTCACAAATGACTTGATTTATTTTATTTTTTAATAGCTGAGTGGTATCTCTCTGTTTATACATCACAGCTTCTTAATTTACTCAATGTTCACAGTGTTCATTGCAGCACCATTCACAGTAGTCAGCTACGGAAACAACCTAAGTGCTTTGAAACAGATGAGTAAATAAATGTTTCTCTATTCTTTGAGTAAGATCCTGTGAGTGGCATTGAAGACATATGCTAGACCTAATTTTAGTATTTTGAGAACTTCCATACTGTTTTCCATTGGAACAGGACCCATCTACATTCCCACCAACAGTATTTGAAGATTCCTTTTTATTTAGATACTTACCAACACTTGTATTATTTTGTGGTCTTTCGTTTTGATAGGGGCCTTTTTTACAGATATGAAGTTGTATCACATTTGTTTTGATTTGTACTTCTTTGATGATAGTGATAGTGTTTTTTTTTAAAATCTGCCTATTATTTATCTGTCTTCTTTTAGAAGTACCTATTTAGCTTCCCTGCATATTTCTTGATAGGGTTTGTTTCCTCATTGTCCAGTTATGTAAATTCTTTGTAGATCCGGGATACTAGCCCCTTGTTGGATGTATAAATATTTTCTCCTATTTGGCAGGGCATTTTTTCATTTTAGTGAAAGTTTTGTTTTTTGTTCTTTTTTCACTGTGCAGATACCATTTAATTTGATGTAGTCCATTTTTTTTTTCCATTTGTTTCCCTTGCTGTTTTAGTTGATTTTCCAGAGTTATCCTTGAATCTGGCTTTATGGAGTGTTTTCCTGTGTTCTCTTCTGTGTATTGTAAAGTTTCATGACTGGCATCCAAGTCTTTGGTCCATTTTGAGTTGATTTTTTTTAATATAATGTAAATGATTTAGTTTGAGCTTCCATTGCCAAATTCTCAGACCTGGGGCTTCTATAGCTCACTTTCCTTGAAATTAATGAAAAAAACTAGCAGACTAGTTTCATTCTTTTTCATACAACGTTCCAACTTTTCTAACACCATTTGTTGATGAGAATTTTCCTTTCTCTATCTGATATTCTTGTCTCCTTAGCAAAAATTAGATCCAAATGAGTCTGGGTTTATTTCTGGGCTCTCAATTCTTTTAAATACATTTGATCCTTCATCACTCTATATAATGTAAGTTTTACCCTACATTTTTTTACATGACCTAAGAACCAGATTTAATGTCTTACTATAACTTCATGACACCAGGGGAGGAAGAGGACACTGTTGTGAGATTTATATATGCGAGCTAGAAAAAATGGGTACAAGAGTAACATCTGATCTTTTGAAAAGATTTTAGAAGGTGTAGCAAGACCATAAAGATCAGGGCCAAGAGGTTATCCATGAAAGGGACTGAAGAGGTTGAGAGATTGCCTATCACAGAGCTGGGGCTCAGGAATAGTCACTAAGAAGTTCAAGGAAAGAGATATATAGAGGATCCAGATTTGAGAATTTGGCAGTAGAGGCTTAATGATTGGTGCCATGAGAAAGCAGGAATTCAAAAACTCAAATTTGGGTACAGAATCTTGGAAATGGTGCATCTGAGCTCGGAGAATCTAAACAGTAACAAAAAAATTATTGGAAAGTAACTGCCAGACAGGTTAGTCCTGCTCTATCAATCTGCTTTGATTTTCCTATTGGAGTGGAGGCTTCTCAACTGCTGTGTAAAACTGTAAGAAAAATATGAGGTTAAATACTTCAGTTGGGCATATGCTATGAGAACGAAAGTGATCTGGAATTTATAAATAGGGCAGTTGGAGAAATTTCAAAATTCCCCCCCAAAAATGGACTGACATATCAATTAGTATGTATATATATATATATATATATATACTCATACTTATTATGTTCGCAGATATTATTTAACATGAGACACTGGTTAAATACTGGAGGAATTAAAATTGAAAAGGAGAACACAAAGGTGCTACATTTCCAGGGATGTTATCAGGAAGCAGTTAACATCCCTGGGAGTAGAGTATAAAGTAAACACATTTTAGAGTTATTGCAAAGTAGAACCTGAGAGAAGAGAATCTGCGGAATTAGGCATCAGATCTTTGAGGCAGTAATACAGCAAAACAGGTGTTGAGATCTCAAAAACATAAAAAAGGGAACATGTAGAGACAGAACTAAAGCCTCGCAGGAGGAAGGGACAGTGGCTGCTAGTGGCATCTCTGAGGTGACACAATGAGGCCATTTCTGAGAGTGTTGAAAGAAACTTGCAGTTCAGATTGGTTCCAATTGCTAGGGACCCACTGCTGCTGACAGAGGAAAGTCCCTTGTAAGGATGACACAAACTCAAGCAAACAGAAACAAATACATTCTTTCTCATCTCCTGACTTCCAACCTTCTCTAACTCTTTCTACTGGAAAGACCTAATAGCACACCAACTGGTACAGGAAAAGGTACTTTTCAGAACCCCAGCTCAGCTTCACACACTGTTTTGAACGGTCCCACAGTTGGCTTTTCTGTTTTTGTAATGCAAGTGCCTGACTTAAGCTTTGATTACTGGGGCATCCACATCAAAATGTGTTTCTGGAAGATGGTAGTTCTAATAAACACATTCCCAGCCTTAAGAGAAGACAAGAACCAGATAACTCCCCCCATTAAGCCTCCTTTGTTTTACAGATCCTGGTTAGTTTATTTTTTTTTACTTTTATTTTCTAAAGATTTATGTATTTATTGCATACAAGAATTGGGGTATAGGGCAGAGGTGTGAGAGTGGGAGGAGTCATCAGAAATAGGAAGGGAGTAGAACAGGTAGAGCTACTGAAATACACAGCTGAGGGGAGCAGCGGGCAATGCAGGAGAGGTCTGCCACACCATGTGGGTCCCCTCGCTGGTGGTGGATCTAACTGGTGCTGTAGTGGCTGCAGATGCTTGATAGCGCATTAACCCCTGGTGCCACCAAGGAGACTTTAGATAAATGGTCCAATGAGAGTCATTTGTCTTTATTCCTCTCCCCCCCTTATTTTCTTGTCTCTCTCCACATAATTTCATATCTTCCTCTTTCTCTCTGAAACTTAGCTGAGCCCAAGAGAGAGCACCCAGGATTTTCTAGCCAGTATTCATTGTTATGAATAGGCCGTGACTGACACAACACACACACACATACACACACATACACACATACGCACATACACACACACACGAAGGATGGATTTGGGCTGAGAGACAGAAACTTACTATGTTAAAAAATGTCAACCTTGAGCTATTTCGCTATTGCATTTTGAGATTTTTAAAGGTCCTTTCCTCTCCAAAATGACCATGACTAATTTAAATGTTAGCATGACTGATATTATTTTTGTAGGATTCCAACATCTAAGTGTTCCTTGTAAATATAGTTATAGAAAGAAACTGTAAGCATGTTTGATTGAGGAAAATACCTTAAAACTTTAAATAGAATGAATTATTAAGGAGAAAATCTAAAAGTAAAGCAGGTCTTAAGTTGGAAAGGAAACTGAGTATTAATGGAGTGAGTCAATAGAGTGGTTACTAAATAAACTGCTATAATCTGTATTTTACCCTTAGTCTTATCATTAATACAGTTAATATAGTTGACTGTATTCTATTTGCCAAGTGATGTGCAGATATTATTTCATTGAAAACAAAACACAAACTTTCTGATTTGAATTCAATTAGCACCACCATTTTATCTATGAGGGAACGGAGGTTTATTTATCATTTTTGTTTTGTTTTTCATGGATAACTATTTTTTTCTTTACTGATTGAAATGTTCTTTTATGAATTATTTTGTTCCAGAGAAGTCCCAGGGGAAATGGAGGGACTGGGATGTGAGTCTTTGCCCACACGCTTAAGAATTTGGTGCCAAAACTAAGAACATACATACAGAGAGAAAAGAAGATGGAAACAGGTTTATTTATAGATGCAGCTAAAGGAGGACAGACATGAAGTGAGAGGAAGAGACAATTGTCCAATACATGGTCAAATACGTGGGTGATACGAGGGTGCCAGTTAGGCCCATAGAAACAAGAGCTCCACAGCTCACCTGTGTTCAGTTATATACCAGACATGACTGCCTAACTCTAATCTAGTTCCCAGCAGTTCTCCTCAGGAAGACTATGTTTCATGCCATACAGGCACTTGTAACCCAAAGCAGCTGCATGCAAACAGGAGTGTGGAAAATGGCTCCAGTTTACTGTGCTGTGATGTCCCTTATTGGAGATGTCTTCTACATCAATTTGTAGTTTCAGTCAAAGCTCCCTCCCACCTTCCAGCAGGTGAGAGACCTTTTCTGTGAACCTTCATATACACACTACCTGGAGTTCTCTCGTACTGTTTGGAGATCTGTAATTGGTTACTTTTGGGCACATTTATTAACTGTGGCCAGTTCCTTCCTTCTCATCTAGAAAAGAAAAGTCTCTTCAAGGGAATGTTTTGAATGAACAATAAAAAAATTAACATCATATGTGACATCATATATTCACTAAAAATACATTTTTTAATCATTTTTGTCTAGCAAAAATAGATGATATACACGTTATATGTGGACAGTTTCTAACTCCCAATTCTAGTGCTTACCCCTCTGAAACATGTTTTTTTTTCCATTTTTTCTCTGAGGCAGAGATCAGAAGGCTGCATTATCTACTCTAAGATAAATAGATTATTGTTGTGGTTTTGGAAATGTCTAATTCAGAGATATACTTCTAAATCCAATCTAAACTTTAACTCAATGAAATACATTTGAGTTTTTTTTTTTTTGAGTCTTACCACACAATAAGGCTGGTACACAAATAACTACTTTTGCAACTTTAAATTACTTTATATATTTATTGAAAAACTTGGCGGGGTTCATAGATAAATTTTCAATCTTCATTTTGTATATATCTGACAATGCTCCCAGACTACAGAATTTCAGCAGACGATATTGGGTCTCCCCATATCTCGGTTGGAAGTGGTTGGAAGTGATGTTTCTTAACAACTTCTTTTTAAAGCAGTCATCCTTGGTAACTAAGGTTATATCCAAGGGTCAACACTGGAAAGAGAGGAGGATGCCCTTCACTTTCCAAACTGATTGTAAATTGATTCAGACTAAGTAAGCCTGAGTTGTGTGGTAAGTAATTGTGACTTCTTTTATCTATTGCTTAGTCACATATAACAACAAAATTGATAAACTACATGTTTGACATTTTGATATCTAGAATAAAATAAACTTTATTTTTTTATTTTTAATAGATTTCAGGCCCATCAATTACTTTTTTAAAAAAATTTTTTTTTATTTATGCATATAGGAACTGAGGTATAACCCAGAGGTGTGTGTGGTGGGCGGGGAGGTGAGAGGCTTCACCAGAGACAGAGTGGGGAGCAGAGCAGGCAGATCTACTGAAATACACTACTGAGGGGAGCAGTGGAGAAGACATGAGAGGTCTGCTGCACCATGTGGGTCAGCTCCCTGGCTGGGGATCAAACAGTAGTTGCGGATAGCTTCCTTGTGCTGCAACTTAACCCCTTGAACCACCAGGGAGGCCCTAAAATAACAGTTTTAAAGCAGTCATCTCCTAACATAAGTGTGTGTGTGCGTGCGTGTGTGTGCATACCCATGGATGCCAATAATGAGTGAAGAGAGACTTGAATGGATACATTAGCCTTCAGGAAACATACAAAAAAAAAAAGATTATGATTTTACTTCAGAAAACACTAGCAGAAGAATCTAGTGGGCAAAATATGGTGGAGAGACAATTATGACTTATTTGAAAGAGTTTAATTGGAATTGCCATGTATTCTTTAGTTCAGATACTAGAAAAGTATTTACACTGCCATTTGTCTAATTATGCCATTTTTTAATGATGACATTTGAATAGAGAATATATTTATCATTCTTGCTTTTAACACTCATATTTTTATTCATTAAAAACAAACAAAAAAGAGAAATATTAAATTCATGCAAAATATAAATACATATATGGAGCATGTGTGAGGATTTTACTAGCATGCAAGATACCAGAAGTTTTGAAAATTGAAATTTTCAATTTCAACCTTAATAAGAATTAAGAAATCAAATAGGAAACCAACATTATGGTTGCAAATTACTACTAGTATTTTAGTAATATTATTCATAACAAAATAATAAAACTAAGAGTTCTGAATATGTAATAAATGCTGCATAGTTGTTCACTACTAACAAGTAGAAACCTTCTCTAAGTAGAATTGATGGTGAGAGAAAAATGTGTCTTCATTATTAGCCTAACTACTCATTTTTTTTCATCTTACTTTCTGGCAAAAGTCAGCATAATACCTGCCCAAATGGAGCCTTAGATAATTTAGTTTGTTCATTATATTTTTCAGCCTATCAGCTGTTTATCCTATAACCTTTCTGCCATTGTCTTGACTTCCTATACTAATATAAAATGGCAGGTGTAGATCCAAAAATTATATCCTTCTAAACAACATCCAAAGTCCAGAAGGGAATGGAATAAAGAAGCATATTTTTCTTGAAATCATGTCTTTGTAGATGTAATCAAGAAAGCTATAGATGTAATCAAGAAATCAAAATCCCTGATGGCTAGTTGTCACTGCAAACCGAGGAGCACTAAGCTGATGCCACCTCCAAAAGCTGGGGAGAAGCAAGGAAAGAGTCTCCCCTTCAGGTTTCAGAGAGAGTATGCCTGTAGGGTCAGTGAAGAGTGATCAGGCTTTCCCGCCCTCCTGCCATTGGTGTGATGATGGACACCTGCAGTCCTGCACATGTGCCTGATGGCGGGTTCCTCAAGAAGTGTGGGACATGTGCAAGTGGGCACACCCAGGCTGACACACGCGTCGCAAAAGGGCAGCATCACAAGGATGCCAGCAGAGAAAAGAGAAGAGCAGAAGGAGAAGAGAGAGCAGCGAGCCCAGAGAGAGTGAGATTCGCCGGGGGCTAGGAGGCCTGCTGGCCTCCTGGTCCCCCCGGCCTCCCTGCCTGACATACCTGGTCACCTCTAATGTAAAGAGCAATAAAAGCATAAAAAGCCGTTGAGGGCACCAGGACTCCTCCTTGATCCATCTGCTTGGATCATGGAAAACCTGGTCTGTGCCATCCTGCCCTTACAATGCCCCATGCTAACATCTTAATTCTTATACTTGCAGTTTTCAGACCTGGAGACAATGCATTTCTCTTGTTATAAGCCACCCAATCCATGGTGCTCAGTTATAACAGTCCTTGGAAAGAAATGTCCTTGATTTTAGAGCATATCTATTTTGCTCAGTAGGATTGTGCTTCTCAGACTAGCCTCTCATGTACATTTCAAATTGGTGGACCAAGATTACTATTGTTGCCCAGGCCTTGCAAGGTGAAAGAAAGCAGGTGGCATTTTGGTATTTTACACTCCGAAGGTCAGAACCATGTTTGGCACATGTACATTTGAGCGTTGTTCGTCAGTCTGCTTACCTCAGGTCTGAGCCATCAGCAAGGCCTGCACCTACTGCTTCATCTCCAAGGTGTTTCTCTAGCTTCTGTGCCTCTTGGATCAGTCTTGTGTTTAGCACTGGACAAAGGATACCAGATTCTGCTGGAAAATCCTTATTTAACCAGGATGGAGGCAGAGAGAGCCAACATATATTCTAATCTGTCTGGTGGCTCCTAGCTCATGCCTGTAGTTTTGATCTTAGGTTTGTGGCTAACAGCTGGTCCTTCTATAGGAAAACACCTCTCCCGGATGCTCTGGCAAGTTTTCATTGTAGTCAGGTCACACACAGGCAATCTTGATAAGGCTTAGAGTTGGTCTCAGATATGGGAAACCACACTGTGACATTTCTGGAACATAAGAGCTTGGGGAGCGTGCGGGGATCTGCTGCAAGCTCAGGTCCTGCAGGCTTCCCATTTACCAGGAAGTTTCTGGGGCTCACTGCCACACAGTTGCTACTGAAGTATGGAACTTTCTGCCTCTTCTCCTTTAAAGTGCAGCTGCAGAAGATAAAACTGCTCGGTTACAGCCCAGTCCAGACTTCACAGAACTGCCCCATCCTCCACCCACACTGCTCCGTCATGTGGCCCCTGTGGTTATAGTGTCTTCTTGTAGAGCAAAACTGGCACCTGTGGTAGTAACTCTTGATTATTACTTTCCGTAATAAGGTATATATGTATATGTGTGTGTGTGTACATATATATATATGTTATCCTTTCCTTAAGAAAGTGAAATGTAAAGAACAATGAGGAGGTAGTACAGAATGAAATGAGAGAGAAGAACAGAGACACTGCTGAGAAGCTGCCTCAGAGATAGAGACTTAGGAAGAAAGACCAGAAGACTGAGAGCAGAGGGAAGAAGAAAAGGAGAGGGGAGAAATGTTTGTTTGTTCTAGTTTTCTTATAACCTCTGAATAAGACAGGTAGATAGGGGCCTCCCTCATAGCGCAAGGGGTTAAGTGTCAGCACTATGAAGCTATCAGTAGCCTTTGAAGCATGAGTTTGATCCCTGGCCAGGGAGCTGACCCACATGCTGCAGCAGACCTCCTTTGTCTCTTCCACTGGTCCCCTCAACATTGTATTTCGGTCTATCCGCCTGTTTTGCTCCCCACTGTTTCTGGTGAATCCTCTCACCACCAGCACCTCTGGCCTGTGCTCCAGCTTTGTATATATAAATAAATAAATATTTAAAAAATAGATAGGTAGACAAAGGGATGGCTAGAATAGACGAATAGATAGATAGATGGATGGGCAGACAGGCAGATAGCCTTAATATTAGCATATGAAAGTATTTCTACACAATGCTGAGAAAAAAATTTGAAGCAGTAGGAAATCTCACATCGTTTTCACTGTTTTTCACCAAGCCAAACTGTGTGGGAAAGTAACGAAATGGATTAATGTGTGCAATAGTGGAAAATTTTTAATACAGTCACTTCAGTAACTTTGATCATCTTCACCACTAATCTCCCTCACAACACAGTTTATGTAATTAATTGCCTGAAGCTGAGTTTCTGAAGCAGCTAAAAAGAAATAAAATAAAATGTCATAAGCAATTCTAATGGATCACATAGTCATGACCAAAGGCAAGGGAAGTAAATATAGTTGTTCAAGCTTTGATGATGTAAATAGTCAATATTTCACTTGAATTAATCATTTTATGCAGCAGCATTGCCATAATTCATTAAGACTATATCTAATTGTGTGGCACTGCTGTAAACCATTACACCATTATTATTATTTCTTTCTTGACTCAACAACTGGATCGTTCATTACTTAGAGAGAATGACCTGTTGGAATCACTGTGCATCTAGTAGGCCCTCCATGAGTTTATATTAAACGTGGCAATGTAGGGCCTCCCTGGTGCCACAGGGGTTAAAATCTAAGTGCTATCAAGTTATTGCCAGCCACTGCAGCATGGGTTTAATCCCCTGCCAGGGAGCTGACCCACATGGCATAGCAGACCTCTCCTGTCTCCCTACTGCTCTGCTCAGCACTGTATTTTAGAAGATCCACCCACCTGTTCTGCTCCGCAATCTCTCTGGGGAGATCTCTCATCCTACCCTTACATCTGGCCTGTAACCCAGTTCTTTCATGTATAAATAAATAAAAATAAATTTTTTGAAAAAATGGCAATGTAGGTGAAAATATATGTAAAGCCTATACCAGTAAGCATGCCAGATCTACTACTCACTTGAAATCCTCCAGACCTGTCCTAACAAAGGAAGTATATATCGCTCAGTGGAGTCAGCAATCCCTCACTTCATTTCATAGCCTGTCTTTCGGTATTCCCCTGATGTTCTCAGTGCACCAGACAAATAAAATGCTTCTGGTTTAATAAGCATAGCTCATTTCTGCCTTCTCTATATCTACTCATAACCATCATGTCCATGTTTAAAAACATTTTCCTTACTAATCCTACTGAAATAATGTCTTGATAATATGAGGCTGTATTGAAAGCTATGTCCTTAATCTTCCCTAATCCTCTAAATAACACTGTACTCTTTCCTGCTTTAATAATTCAATAATGAAAAGACGATATCATTCATAAAGGTGATTTCAATACAAATATACATGCAAGCAATAGCCACTTGATTAAGGTTTCAAGTTCTTAAGAATAAAATCTGTATTTTAAGCTTCACTATCAAATTGGGTATATACAGGTATCTGTTGAATTATAATGAGGGATCATGCATAGAATTATCTCAAGACATGAGGAAAATTTTTCCAAACAGTTTAAAGGGAAACTGTTTTTTTTTCTGGTTCTAATGGACACTTTTTCCAACTCAAATTTACAAAGAAAGTCTGTGTGCACTAATATATTAATATGAACAAAAATATAAGCAGAACTTTGATGTTATGATACACATTCTTTAATTTTTCTTTCTAACAAGGCCTTTAATTTCTAATACAATAACATTTCCCACGGTGCATTGATAAGTTTGTGCTTTTCTGTCTGTCTTACCAGATGATTAGCCAATGGACGCCAAGCATTCTCTTTCATTCCTCATTGTATAGCAAATATCAGCATGTGCATAGCAGTTTTCTGAGGCAGAACTCCATGGTGCAGTGGAAAAGCACTGATCTGGAATAAGAGAGATATGTCATTGAATCAGGTCTCTTCACTTCTGTGTTATTTTGCTAAGATGCTAATATGGTTACTTATTGTATCAGATTTCAAAATTACTTTTTTGTTGTTTTGCTGAGAAATTAATTTGTAATTTCTTTACATGTAATATGTGGAAAAATCAAAGCAACTAAATCAGAGGGTTATTGTGAGAACCCAAGTTTTTATTGTTGTGTCCGATGCATGGAAAGAGTTCAAAGAATCATGACTATTATGGAAAGTAGTGTCATTTTGAATGCCAGAACTACCAGGCTAACTGGTGACCTTGCGAAGCAGTTTAAACTCTGTAACTCAGATGCATGATCTTGTACAAATTGAGATTAAAATAGTTTAAATCTTATAGAGCTATTCTGAGAATTGAGTTACACAGAGAGGCACTTAAAATAGTCCTTTATTGCTATAGTGAGCACTTGATACATTTTTATAAATATTTATTATTATTTATTTAAAAGTTAGGATTTGGGACCTTGTTCACATGCATACTTCCCAATCAAGCTAACAGACTTAAATTTTTTTTTACATGTACTTCCCAACGTATTGCACAATCCTGTAATGTAAGAATACACCTACCACAACCATGTTTTGGTCTCTTATCACGTTGGATATGGACTAATGATACAGCTTCCTAACTGGCCTCCCTTTTCCTACTTTCTTCCTCCCCAACTCATTCTCTACCTTCCTCTTAGGGGGTTTCCCTGATTATACCACTCCCATCACTAAAGAAACTCAATGACCTTCTTTAGCATAAAGAATCTTTGGTTTTAGATACTGAACTCTATGACTTCACCCCTCTTTTTCCTTTATAGTAAGCTTCCAATCAGATTTTCTGCCCTCCTCATTCCATACCTGTCTTTTTCCTATCTTCCCACATTTATACATGTTATTTATTCTGCTTGTCATTCTTTTCTGCCATTTCTCCTATTTTGCCTACTTATCTCCTATCCAGTCTTCACAATTCAATACTTATGGAATTACCTTGAGTGCTCCCTTCCAAACATAGCCCAGTTAAGTGATCTGATCTGTGGCCCAACGGCACTTTGAAGGTCACTGATGTCTGTTCTTGTTTGTTTTATGCTCTTTCTCTCCTAATTTGCAAACTTCTCATTAGCAAGTAAGGGAGCCTTAATTTTTCTTGCATCTATAGACCTTCTTAAATGTAGCTGTGAATAGATTTCCACTGGCAAAAGGAAAGAAGAATGTTCTTTTTATACAGTATTTGTAAATAATACTTATAGCTATCTTTTTCTAAAGTTTTGTTGCATTCATCTGAAACCCATTGTGAAGGTACCAATTTGTTTACTCCTCAGTAGGTCCTGCGGGATGAATTTTACATAGATTATAGGATAAAATGCAAATTTAAATACTCCCCTGTGCAAAAAAAAAATAGTGTAAATGATATTTTAATATGAAATTAATTGTTCGTATAATATTATGGAAATAAAACCACAAATTGAGTAAATAATACCCATAGCAATTAAAGGAGTTCTATTGGCGTTTTCCTCCAGTACTAGTAAACTGGCCAATTTGCTGAATCTGAGGAAAACTGAAAAACTCCATTTTCCTTCAAAGTGTCAGTAGCCTGTTACACAAAGAGAAAAAAGTTACCTGTTCCAAATCAGAGAATCTGGTCAGAACTGATGTCTTCAAGGTAACACCTGCTTGATGTAAGTCAGGACTTGGACATAGAAGCAAGTACTATGTTGCAGAATATATTTGCTTTTCTAAAGATGTCCAACACTTCCCTAAATTATATTTAAATTATTACTCCCATTTTGTTTATAAAAAGGGCTTCCTGAAAGTAATGGATCATTATGATACTTACCTACCTATCTCTTAATTAATCATGCAAAAATAAAACTAACTTTGAAATCAAATGGACCTGTGTTGAAATCAAACTCCTACTGAAAATTGCTTATGTAACCTAGGAAAAAGTGCTGATTTTTTCCAAACCTCAGTTACTACATGCCTCACGAGTAAAGTGGGCATACCAAGCACACCCTCAAGGAACTGTGGAAAATGTATAATAAGCTACTTGTCATTGAAAGAAATGTTCATTTCATTAGTAGAAAATCTCAGGATAGAGTGTAAAAGAGAGTTCATAAATGCATGAAATATCAATATGAAACTAACCAAACTGAATCAACTACCAATCCATGAGGAATTGCTTGATAGTTAGCAAAATGACCTATGCTTATTGACTATGGTCTGTGTTATATTTCTTTCTATATCATTGGAAACGGAGGGAAGTGTAGGAGCATAATGAACAGGATGTAATATTCCAGGGATTAGGGATTTGGCCTTGCACAGTTGCTAGATTGAGTTAAGCATTTTTTATAAAGTGCATTGTTTCAGATCTAAAGATGCTAAGTTTGAAATCAGAGGACAAGCAGTGAGGTGGGTAATGTGTGTACACAAAGTAGGCTGAAACTCTCAAGCAAATCAGAAACACAGGAAGAGAATTTGAGACCTGCATCAAGCCTTCTTGTTTGGTAGATAGAGAATACTGTAGAACCAGGATCTTCCTCACTGAGCTAAACAGACAAATAGACAGACAGACACACACACACACACACACACACATTCCTGGCTCTGGTGTCAGAGAAACTGTGAGAGAGTCCAGCTTAAGTTTGAGCAGTTGCAAGTCATTTTCTATTTCAACCTAAAAGAGATGAGTCAGGAAATCAACAGCTTATGTATGATAAGCTACAGAATGACTCCTCTTTTTTGCCTTCCATATCGCTCAAGATTTTCCCATGTGTTTATTTTAACTAGAAACATATAAGACAATTCTGGTAAATGTACTTCAGCCTAGTCAACTGGACACATTACAGAGCTTCCACACTGTCTTAGAATTAGAGTTAGAATCAGTCCTTGAAAGCACAGTGATGAGACACAGAAAGGACTATAGTTTTTACTGGAAAAAAAATAGTGTAGATATGTTGGTCAGACATCAATAGCTGAAGAAAACAAACTTTAGTTGTCCAAGGTTGAGCTTACCACATGATCCGTATTCAGTATTGATAAAATGAACAGAAAGGTCAGAAAACATGCCTTTGATCTTAAAAGTTTTAGACAGTTTAAACATTCATCAAATGCCATTTTCACTGTGGGTTTCTTTGCTGCAAAAAAAAAAAAAAAGCTGGCTATTAAAATGTAAAAAATCACACATTTTACTACAAACATTTTAGCTATTCTACTCTAACACCTGTTTTATTTTTGTGGTTCATCATGCCATTTTCCTATCAATGTGACACAAATCTTAACCTATTGGGATGAAATATAAAGGTTAAAATAAAGGATTATAATATGGTTACTTCCCTCAAATATATTGGATACTGGAATTAAGCAATACACAGAATATGTTCTGCTCTCTGAATTTCCATGAGAAAACTGGCATTTAATTTAATGAAAACCTTCTTTATAACTATCAACTCCCCATGAAAGAAGACATTTGACACATTAGTGCATGTATAGTTCCATTATAAAACCTAAACCCTTCCATTAGATAAAAGATCTAAAATGATTATCGATAATGTTCTTTTTCTTCCAGAGTATTCTAACTCAAACACACAGTAGTACAATATGTTTTAGGTTAATTAGTTTAATTCATTTTTAATTAAGTTCATGTTTCCATGCCAACAAATGGTTTTTAAATTGTTGAAATCTTGATGTTTCAGAATATGACTAAAATTAATTACCTAAGAGCATTTGACTCAATTTTGGAACCATGTAATGCAATTTTAGCATCACTAGAGCAACAATTTTAATATTAGCAACAAGTCATGATAAAGAGCTTTGAAAAAATTGTACCGTACTATTGGGTTTACTTTTACATTTCAAATTTTATGCATGTAATTTTTCTAATCACAACCACTTGGATTATATGTGCTTTTACAAAAATAACATTAAATACACATGGACACACAAACACAAGCATACACATACCAACTACATATCATGCTCTAATAATAACTATTTCTAAGCACTCAGTCTATTTTCTGGTATTATTGAACTATATCTGAGCATGAAAATAGAGGATTAAAACAACGAAACAACCTAGTGTACAAATTCCAATTCCTGACATGCTTGGAATTGAGGAAAGGTTTTTAATTTGGGATAAGGACAAATAAGATTCACAAATGTCTAGACATAGGAATCAGTTGAATGATGTTTTGCATGCAAAGTTTTTATTTTTTAAGTTTGCAATTACCTTCTCTTGGAATACCATTATGGTCAGAGCTAAGTAGGAAAATGAAAGTCATCTTAGTTATTTCAACAGAAATAATTTAATGGAGGGAAGTCATTATACAGGCTTTAGATATTTGTATACATAAAGGAATAGTGAGTAACTCAGATAATAACTGCATAGACAGCTGTCATCTCTAGGGATAAAGAAGAAAACGATGAAATAGGAATTAAGAGAGCATCAAAGATGCTCAGACAGTATGGTGCTTACATAGCTGAGGCTCAAAAATCTGATGGCTGCTATTGGTACCTGAGGGAATGTGAGTGGCTTGTTCTGGAAGTGTTAGAAATTGGAAACATCTGAAGAGACTTTAGCAAATTACTGCTGTTGAGGTAAGTATTACTGATCCTAAGGGCCCTGCCAGGAATAACCTATAAAACAAGAGAAGAAAGTCTCATCTTTCCTTTTCCCTTTCAATCTCCTCTATACCTCCTTTTGGCTGGATATAATGAGGTGCTAACAAAAAAAGAAGAGGCATAGCATCACAGAGTGATGGCAATGCAATTAAAGGCCATGTAAATGCATGAAGCTGTAAAACAAGTAGGTCAGCAGTCAGCACAGTGCAGTTATAATTTAATTTTCTTATCTGGTCTGTTATTTTCTTTCTTATAAGCTTCCATAGCCCTATTAGAATTACCCAGGTTGTTTTAAATCTCTTGCTTTCCACTAACTTTCCATTTTACACTGAAGTTGCTGGTATTCTCAACAAATCAATGTTTAATGGGCCACCTCTTTCCTTCATTGGGTATTTTCATATAAATCTATATTCCAACTTTTCCCATCTTGGAACCTCCACTCAACTAATGTTTCTAAACACCATTATAAAAGTCTGTTAGCAATGGACTCTCTAAATTCAAATAAGATAGTGAAAGCTGGTGTACAGAGGAAAGATAATTAAATATATCATTATCAGAGATTAGTAATCAGAAACAAAAGTATTGAAGGTAAAGTGTGGGGGAATGAGAGTAATAATACATCCACTGCTTAACACTTGGATTATTGTGATCAAAGTGATAAACTATGTCATTCTCTTCAGACAACCAATAGAAATGATCAGTGCATGTAGTATTCTGTAAAATGGTTTGGAAGGATTACCTCAATCCTTATTTGAGGTAAGCATGATACCTTGAGGTAGGTGTGATACTTGACTATCACCAAGTTGTACTCACATTGGAACAATCAACTTAGAGTTACTAGCATTACAAATCTGGTAAGAACCCAACTCATTGACAAATCAATACCTGACATTTAGTCTATCTGCTTTCATCAGTTTCAATCTGGGACTCATTTGCTCTCGAATTCTCTTTTCAGTAACCTTGGTGTTGGTGTGTACCATCCATACAAAGATGCAAAGGCATACATTGTATCTCCATTTTAACCCAAATGATGGAGAACCACCATTGCAAAAGAAACTTTCAGGAAATCCTAAAGTGAATTTTTCCCATCCTGCAAGATTTTATATTAACTTAGATTATTCCACGCTAACCATCTGACTATGATGACATTTCACCCACTCATTTTTATTCCTGATGTAGGAATAAGCTTTCCAATTTATTAATATTGATCATTATAATTTAGAACAGAAAAAGCTAGCAGACACTGAGTTGTGAAGAATACAGGATTAATTGAAGGAAAGAAATAGTCTAGCTTAACAATAGGATATTTCATCGCTGTATTTTGTATACAAATAACAATAGCAACTTCTAGAAGGAAAAAATCTGAGATCATTTCCAAGTAAGGCTAACAAGGAATTTATTAGATGTTCAGGGATAAGGAAAAACTGCAATTTTTTACATAACTTTTCTCCAAGTTGTGTGCCCTATAAGTGGCACTAACTTGTGTATGTGTGAAGATTGAATGTTCCGGATAAGGAAACAATGAAGAGTTCTTGCTTTAAGAAGGAAAAACACTTTGTCTCTGCATTCTGACTTTTGAGCCCTAAAATGGAGAAAGCCACGTGAAGGCTCTTGACTTGGGTCACCGGTAAAGCGTGTTCATAAGAAAAGATAAGATTAATGTGCTTACTTAAGAGAAGCCTCTCATCTGCAGCAGGCCTGAATATTAATCAACCTTCAGCTTTGCTCTCTTCATGGGAATATGTTTGCTTGAATAGTTCATTCCACCAGTAATGTAACTCGCATCCTGATTGGTGAGATGCCTAAAGAGCTAAGTCAGGGCTATTGCTCTCAATGGAAGCGTTGCCTGAAAAGAGACCACAAAATAGGACAGTGAATATTTGAGAGGGGCTTATGTAGAACTACTTCAGGAATAAGCTGACACATGCCCGCAATAAAATTCAGCGTCAAAAATAGAGTCAGATCAGCATTATGCTAAGTCAAATCACTGCAGTGAAATGAGAATAAATAACAATGTGCTTGGAACAAGATGACCTTAGGGAATCATGGCTTTGGAGAATTGCTCCACAGCACAAAGGCATTTTAATATTATGAATCACCAAATTTAAATAAAAATGTAGGTGTATACAGTAATAAAAATTAACTTTTACATAGAGTGCTGTGATTTTCCTTATTTGGATTGTGTCAAAAAAGATTATAGTTTAATTTAATTGCTGACCTACATATTATCATATAAAAAAGTTAACTATGGCATCAATTTACTGAGAGAAAAATAAGTTAAAAGGTGCTTATTTATAATTTGAAAATTTTCTATTTTTTCTCGGTAGCTCTTCATAAAACAAAAAGCATCAAAAGTTTTATATATCTGGCTAAGAAGTAAAGTCAGTGATGTGTTGTTGAAAGATAATGGTAAAAATTACCTTAAAACTATTCAGGTCAGTCCTTGCAAAAAAAATACTGAAAAAAAAGTCTGTCCTAAAAAATATTGTGCACACACACACACACAAACTTTCTCTCATGTACACACAAATACACACTCAATTTTTAAAAGATTTTTTTAAATTTATGCACACAAGAGCAGGGGTACAGGCCAGAGGCACAGAAAGTGAGAGGATTCACCAGAGACAGATCAGGGAGCAGAACAGGCAGATCAACAGAAGTACACTGCTGAAGGGAGCAGCAGGTGAGGCAGGAAAGGTCTGCTGTGCCATGTGGGTCCCCTCCCTTGTGGGGGAGGGAACTCACGCTGCTGTGCCATGCATGCTTCACAGTGCGGCGCTCAATCCGCTGCACCGCCAGGGAGGCCCCTCAATTTTTAAAAGATTTATATTATATCTGTTTCTTAGAGACTTAAAAATGGGAAATAATATTTCTCTCATAACTACCTGGATTCAGAAAAAGTTTAACTTTCATTAATTTAGCATCCAATTGTGAGATTAAAATGTTTTCCTCTCAGCACCATTTATATCCGTTATTAGTATTACATTTCAAATCTGTTTAGAAATACTACCTTGGAGGTATTATGGTAAGTGAAATAAATTGGACAGAGAAAGAGAAATACTATATGATCTGACTTATGTGGAATCTAAAACAAAAAAAGAAAACACTTCAAAAATGACAAAAGGTCAACTTGCCAACAAGATATAAATGGAGTCCACACCATCAGTCTAAATATTTAACTTATATCAAGGTAAACTGTTATTTACAAATGTGTCGTTACCTTAGCAAATATATACGTGTATGTATTTAATGACACTTAACATCTGACTCAAGATTTCATTGTTATTGTCTTACTCTCAATTCCTAAACTGAAGAGTATTGCAAATATTCATGTAGACATTTCAGTTGACCTGTCACTCCAGAAAAACTACCACCTCTTATTTACTCTTGAAGCCATGTGACTACCAAAGGCACATTGTGCCTTTGTTTAGATGGAATTGGATTACAAAGGTGCTTAGAGTTATTTAGGAAGGACAAGAAGGCCCTGGATATCCGGGACAAGAAGAGGAGGCATGTAGGTCCTGAGGAGGCCTGGCTCTATTTCCATAGTCTCTTCACTCTGGGGTGAGTGAAGCATATGGTTGTAATATAACCAGAATGAGACCCTCTGAAAGTCTCCTTGAAAGGATGTTTTGTCTTTTCTATGAGGGACCTGAGACTGTGTCCCAGAATACAAGTCAGTCATAGCCCAGAATGATGCTGTAAGACAGAATTTAGTCAGTGAGAGATTATTTCTTCTGTACTCAAGAACTTTGAACAAAACAGAACAAAGAGTACCGTTGTATTTTATTTAAGCAAATGTACTTGGGCTCAGCTCCTATGGTGGAATGTGGGGCCGGTGTCGCCCTGCTCCCAGGGGGACTGGTGCAGATCTATTGAGAAGGTTCTCGGTACCATCTGGACTGCTTCGGTGACATTTACTTTCCTCTAATTTGCTCTCTGTGTGCCACTCAACTTTCTCTGTTCTCGAAGGACATCCCCGAGTTTCAAATTGGCTGTTTTCTTTATTCATTGTCAAAGACTAACATTAAGACAACACAGAAAATAATGTTGCATTTCAAAGCAACGGCTGCGCTGTCTTCAACAGTGCTTTATTAACAGTCTCTAAGTTGTGTACCACACTGAGTTTTCAGCTTTTCAGAGAATGACACCAATTTTTATCCACTTCCCCAGATTTTTAATGAGCAGTTTTCCCCCTGATGTCTGTGTCAGAGGGTGGAGAGGTACGGTCTTTGGTTCCCGGTTGTTTCAATTAAGGAAATGATCATTATTTTGTGTGCTCTAACATCTCTAATAAATCAGATTAGAGAAAATTCTGACACAGAAAGTGGCTTAGTTGACATTGATTTTAAAAAGGCATTTATAATTACTCTGGATTGATAAACCTCATCTGTTTCAATAGCAGATGCCTTTCTACAAGAAGGTCCACACCATAATTTATCTTAATTTTCCTCCTGTATTTTCCACCCATCGTCCTGTGTATTCTGGAATGTGTAGGAATAAATAATCTCTCGCCCAACAAAGGGAAGAATAGCAGATTCAAATCTGAATCAAGTCATCAAGTCCCCCCATCTAGCACAAGTGATGCAAAGCTACACAAATCATCATTTTAAATCTATCAACACTTCCATGCTGTTTCCTCAATAGGAATAATTGGATGATTTATATTTCCTGCTGACTTTTAAACATGATTGTCAGTGCATAAAACAAATTAGTTTTAATAAGAACTTCCGCACATGTGCAGAGAAATGGAGTGACAGGAACAGCAAATGGAGGTTTTCAATAAGTATATTGATAGAGCTGCACCAAAAGAATATTCAGATAATTAGGATGATTAAAAAAATAATGAAAATTCCACTTATTACTTTTATCCTATTTGGAAATGTCTCATGAACTTATTAATGAAAAGTATGCTGTCTTTAAAATAACGAGTTCCTTTTTTCACTGCTGCTGAAACGTTATACTGGTGAGAGTGAAAGCTAGTTACATTTGAAAAGATGATAAAATGCAGACCCACACTGATTCATGAGAAATATGTTTCCTCATGAAACTAGTCTTAAATGAGCTACACTTTACTAAAATAGCTACTTTTGATTGTTGTGAAATTTTTATTCTAGAATATATTTTCAAAAATAGCAAAGCATATTGTTTATAAAGTATTTCTTTTATTTTAAGGTAGTTTTGATGACATTATGTTATTATGTTGTTATTTTATGACTTACACATAATGGCAGAAGTAACCTGCCAGAAAATTTCTAGATTGTTTTTTTAATATATAACATTGTTACAGAGCAGATAGATTAGGGGCATGTCCATGGAACCTCCTGGAACCTCCCGTGTAGGATTTGAATGAGTGTTGAGGTTAAATCAAGTAAGAAAAGCTGTTAAAGGTGGTTGGATGAAATCACCAGTTCCTTTGAAAGGAAGATGATGTTGAGGGGCTTCACTCTATGGGTGATATCAAATTTTAAATGGTGAGAAAGCTTGTGAATAAAAGTGTTCTCTCTACAGTTTATTTGGCAAGACTGCTATTGGAAGATTAAATCAAGGGTGGATCCATATGATAAGCGTTGTTTTCTGAAACCCTTTAGTCATGAAACATTTTTAGTGACATTTTACTGATGTCTTCAGTATTTGAAAATAGGGTTATTAGCAAATACAACAACTTGATAGCGTTGCAGAAATTTGATGATTTTTCTCTAAGATTTACTAGATACCACTGGTGTGTGTGTGTGTTACCTATCAATGCATAGGTATCTGCTATGTATGGTGTCAAATATATGTCACAATACAAACTGAATTACATATATATGCATGCATATTTTATGTACTATATATTGCATATACTATAGTATATGTAGTATGTGCATGGATAAAAATGGTTCTGGAAGGATACAAAACTAAATAATAAAACGGCTACCTTTACAAAAAGTATAGAGGGAAACTATATTTCAAATTGTCAGCAAAGCAGTCCTGAGATAATCAGCCTCAGATAGTATATTTAACTTTTACCAGAATATATATTCATGTTCTATTTTTATAACAATGCTCTTAAAAACCATCTGTGTCACAAGAACACAAGGTTCTAGTTGAGTTCCTGTGGGTACCATCACAGTGGCTCCCTCCTTTTATAAGATGGTAGAACAAGAAAAAAATAAAAACATCTATTTCCATCTACCATAATAGCATGGCCTGTGATTACCTAAATATGCTTCTTTGGGATTAACTTATATGTTCCATATCTGCAGTGCCTCTGCAGAGATTCATTCTTGAGTTTACCAGAACTTCCTCTTCATTCTTGCTGACTTCTTCAAGGAAATGTTAATGTAATTTAGTGAATTTAACAAATCTTTTATCCACATGTTTCCAACCTAATTAATTTGCTAAGCTCATGTTAGGACCTATATGAATGTGAGAGTGAGAACATTACAATGTAAATAGAACCATCATTGACTATGATAAATCTTTTTATTTCAACCTTTAAAGAAAAATTCACTTTTTTCTTAAGATGAAGATACTTACCAATGTAATACCTTTGTATGTTCACCTGTTTTTAATTTATTAAAACTATGTATTACTTCTGTGGAGTAAAATGTACTAACTAGCAAGGTTTTTGTCAAGTTCTTACTGTCTACTCTGTTCTGTGAGGGAATTTAAAATTGAATTAGTATGATCCTGTTTTTACAAAGCTTATTTTCAAATTAGAGAAATAACATACGTGCATAGCTAACTCTGAAGATGAAATAAAAGATATTGTGAGCGCTTTGAGAAGAATAAATATTGGCTGTGGTAATGAAGAAACTCTTGCTTTCATTGGGCCTAAAATATATCAGTTATCAAATGTCTTCTGCATTAGAGATGCTTATGACATAGTTGAAGTATATAACTGTATATGTGTATGTACACATATATACACAGAGATATACACAGATATATACACTATACATTAATATACAAAAATTAGTATGGGAGCATAGTCACTCATACTTCTATTTTTTAAAAAATTTTTTTAATTGATGCATACAAGAGCTTGGGTACAGGCCAGAGTCACAGAGGTGAGAGAACTCACCAGAGACAGAGTACGGAGCAGAACAGGCAGATCTACAGAAATACACTGCAAAGGGGAGCAGCAGGAGAGGCAGGAGAGGTCTATTGTGTCATCCAGGTCCCCTCCCTGGGGGGGTGGTGGAAATCAAACTCATGTTGCTGTTCCCTGGATGCTCCACAGTGAGGCGCTCAACTTGCTGTGCCACCAGGGAGGCCCTAGAAGATCTTTTAATAGCAGTCTTGCCTCAATTCCTTGGTGCAATAGAACTAGCATCATACTAATTTGAATTTTATGCCTCAAAAGTCATTAATGTTAATGTTAATATCTATGATATGTATTAATAATAATGTTAATATATATTATACACATAAGCGCTATGGTTTATGACATGAGACACAATTTAGTTTCATTTTGTGTGTTTGGTGTTTAGAATTCTATCATTTATCAGAAATTAAGTTTAATCGCTTTGCCTAGTGTTATCATTTGTTGTCTCAGCTCTCACCAAATGTGATTAGAGAAGAAAATGAAGAGGGCCTCCCTGATGGCCCTGCAGCAGCCAGAGTCTGATCCCCAGCCACAGAGCTAACCGCCGTGGTGCATCAGATCTCTCCCATTTTGCCCATATACTAGTGCTCCCCCCAGTAGTATATTTCAGTAGACCTGCCTGTTTAATGGTGAATCTTCTCACCCCCGTACCTCTGGCCTACACTGTAGTTCAATGCAAAAATAAATAAATAAATCAATCTTTAAAAAACGACGTTATTATCTTTATGAAAAATACTCCAATTCAGACAAGTAAATGCATTCACAAGAAAAACAACACGATGTAATGATGGTGATGAATATAAAATGTCTTAAAGAATTAAGCAAACATTCAGGTATTTTCTTTTTAATAAATTGGTGGAGAGTCAAATTTTATGGAAGCAAAGATATTAGACGGGAACAAGACCTCTGTGTGCTCTCTGTGACATTAAGAAACTGTGATTAGTTAAGATATTTTAAGAAAAGTCCCAGCTGGTTCAAAATTTCTCATCAAATTAGAAAATAATAGTGAGATTTGAAAAGGCTTAAGATGTAATATGATAAAATTATATGCCACTAGGCAGAAAGAAGAGTTGAAAGAGAATTTGAAGCTCCAGTAAATACACAGAGACCTCCAAATATGTTTCAAGAATATCGGGGTCATGTCGCAAAAGTCTACTAAGAAGCCATGGCGGTTTGCAGTGAGACAGAGGAAGTGTATCGTCAGAGAACAGAGCATCTTTAAAGTCAAGAGTCAGGTGGTTGGAGGTACCTGAGATCCTGTCATAGTTAAAAAGCTTATAAGATCAAATGCATTATAACAACAGATTCACATGAGAATTAAGGCATTGAATTGTGCTGAAAAGTTTTTGTATGTCAGCTCATATTCTTAATCTCTACTATCCTTGTTGACATCTTATACATGTACTTTTCACATTACTAGATCATTGTGACAATTATCAAATTATAAGTAGACTAGTTTGTGTTGTTAGGTTTCCTGGAAGTATGTGCAACTTCCAGTGGTTGGGAAACCAAGAGTGATGTGTGACTAGGAGTGATAAGACCTGTAACACAGGCCAGAATCATGAGGCAATTTCTGGAATTGAAGAAGACTATAAACTCATTCTACATATGTTACTGTTTCCTCTCAGCACTCCTTGGTGGACTAGGACTAGTATCATCACTAAATTAAATTTTATGTCTTAAAAGTCATTATTGTTAATATAGTGCAAGGAAACTGATTATTGAAATGCTAAAGATTTAGGCATAAGTTCACAGTATCTGGATGATGAAGGTTGTAGGAAATTCTCAGAACCTCACCCCCTCTCATGTTTCTGAAAGTTGAAATACAGCTTAGCAATGCTCTTGGTTTGAAAACTGTGCTGAGGGATATCCTTCAGTCTTGAATGGAGAGATGGAACTGAGGAAATACCCTGTGTACATGAATTAGGGCAAATAAAAACTTTCACTATCATAATTCCCTTTTATTTTTTTTAAGATTTATTTATTTATGCATACAAGCTCTGGGGTACAGGCCAGAGGTGGTGGTGGAGGGGGGGGGTGAGAGAATTCACCAGACAGAGTGGGGAACAGCAGATGGACTGAAACACACTGCTGAGGGGAACAGTGGGCGAGGCAGGAGAGGTCTGCAGTGTCATGTGGATCACCTCCCAGTGGCAGCAGGGGTCGAACTCGTGCTGCTGTGGCTGTGGTTTGCTTCATAGTGCGTTGCTTAACCCACTGCGCCACCAGGGAGGGCCCATAATTCCCTTTTTAAACAACTGAATATCACTAATATGACTCTGAGAGCTCATTTGTACTGTATAGGAGTTTTACAATATTGTTTTCTACTTTTTCAGATAAGACAAATACTGTCCTTTTTAGTGGAAAGCAACTCTGAGGTATCTTAAATGAATTCATGAGTAAGAGAAATAAACCATCAAAATTTGTAATGACAAGAGATTAAACCAGGTATAAAATAAAAACAGAAAAACCATTACCTTTATTTTTAAAGGTAATCATAAACATCATTCACTGTGAGAAATTTCCTCACTTCTGAGTATTGCCAGAGACTTTTCCAAATATACAATCCAGTGTATTTTGTTGTAATAATTCATTTTACTTTATTTTCTCTTTTTAGATTTTGACATTTATGAGGTATTTCAAGTATTATGTCTATCTTGTCCAGGGGTAACATTATACTCCTAGACACTAGCAGAATTATTTTCATAAAATAATGCTATTTAAATAATTCTTGAATGACAGAATGCTGAAAGCATGGTTAGTAAGTGGACAGCCAAGTAGCTTTAGAATGAAAGAGCTACAGGGTCCCAGAAATGCAAACAAGGGCAACTCAGAACAAAGTGTGGAAGGAGTAGATGGCATGATAATTTGACTGGTCATTATACATCTTGTGTGAACAGGCGGCAAAAGTAATACTCAGTAACTAGAAGGAGGCAACTCTACCTACCAAAGATGGTGGCATTAAGTTGACCGAGCGTACTGTTGGTTGAGCTGCTATGATTATCTATCCACCCAGCATGTCTATTGGTTAAGAAGATTGCACTAGACTGTGGGAATGAAACACTCTGACAGTTGAACCATAGCCTTAACTTTCTGGCTCAAGATCCTGAGTATATCAGTAATTTGAATCCTCACAAATTTTTCTAGCAAAGAAAAACTATGCTAAATAGGATAATACAAATTCCTAGTCCATTTGACATTTTAATTCTTCCTCTAACTTTATGCTCAAGTTTTCTGATTTTTCAGTCCATAGGAGTTTTGTTAAGATGACATAACCCTGAAAAATAGTTATCAATAACACAAGTTTCTTGGGCCTCCCTGATGGTGCAAGGAGTTAAGGTGCAGTACTTTGAAGCCATCCACGGACACTGCAACACAAGTTCAATGCCTGGCCAGGGAGGGGACCTACATGGTGCAGCAGACCTTTCCCATCTCATCTGTTGCTCCCCACAGCAGTGTATTTCATATGATCTCCCTGTTCTGTTCCCCACTTTGTCTCTGGTGAGTCCTCTCACCCCCCATACTACTAGTATGTACCCCAGTTCTTGTATGCATGAATAAATAAATCTTAATAAAATATAAAAACCAGGTTCTGACTTACAGGACTGAGACGCTGAGTCTAGTTTGTTGATTTATGCAATGTAAGAACACTTGTGAAGTTTTCTGCTCCCACTTTGACATGAGGCTGCATTATTTAACTTAACCTATCGATGGTGGGTGAAACTTAGGGGTATGTAGGAACACCAAGCTTTTAAGGGGGAAAAAAATCTCCTATTCTAAGGACCCGGTCTTCCAAATGCATAAAGGCAAAGAAAGAGACTTGCCTACTATTGCTGTCAGCTAACCACTTAAGCAAAAGCTATTGAACTAGCAACTGTGTATTTTGCAAAGCTTGACAGCAGGTGAAAAGACAAATGAAGTGGGGATATATTTGAGATGGTGACACTAGTTCCTCAAATGATAAAGTGGTTAGACTCCTCCTTAACTCATAGGCTATCAAAAAGATTCAGGCTGGATTTAGCCTAAAGCTGTAGTTTGCCAACCCCTAGTTTAGAGTTTCCTCATGGTCTCACTCACAGGTCTGGCAGCTGATGTTGGCTCCTGTCTGGAGTAGCTGGGAAGCTCCTCCACCAGTCTCTTACCCTTGAAGGGGTTGGACCAGCTTCTGATCTTGGCAGTCCCATGAACTAGCATTCCAAGTGCAGGCTGAAGAAACTGCAGACTCTTGAGGCCTGGATTCTGTATGTTACATGACATCTATTGTTCTATTTTACATGGCATCTATTGCAATGTTGTTCTATTCTTTTTTTTTAAGATTTATTTATTTATGCATACAAGCACTGGGGTACAGGCCAGAGGTATGGAGAGGTGAGAGAATCCACCAGACAGAGTAGGGGCAGAACAGGCAGATGGACTGAAACACACTGCTGAGGGGAGCAGTGGGCGAGGCAGGAGAGGTCTGCTCCACCATGTGGGTCACCTCCCCAGCCGGCAGCAGGGATCGAACTCGTGCTGCAGTGGCTGTGGTTTGCTTCATAGTGCATTGCTTAACCCACTGCACCACCAGGGAGGGCCCCGTTGTTCTATTCTTGAAGTAAGTCATAAGTTCTGCCCCTGTTCAAGGATGGACAGAACAGACTTCCACTGCTTGTTGGAAAGAAGTCAATAACCAATCAAATGATTAAATGGGTATTAAGTGAGTCAATTCAATGTTTACTTCCCCCAAAGTCTGGCTAAACATATATTTAGTGAGCCAGAATTAATAATTTCACAATGAATGAACACGTAAGGCTTTTTGATTGGGTTTGGTATGAGACTGTTGGGACATATTTAGCAACCTCCAATTGGTGACTGCAAATTCAAGTGAAGTCTGCTTCTCTTGCAGGTACAGCTGTCCTCTCAAGCTCTGAGTTGGTCATTTCTGGTCCTTAGAGCAGGCCAGTGGGTTTCCTCATCTCTTATACTGACAGGGAACACTGGCCTCAGTGTCCCTCAGCCAATGAAAGGAAACAGCGTTTGAGAAAAAGGAAAGTGGTTTAATTTGTCAACAGATGAAGAAGGCAGCAGATTCATGTCTGAAAGACACTGCCTTGCTTTTGGCAGATGCAGTGCTATTTATACAAAGGGAAAAGAAGGGAGATGGGTGAGGGTCTGCGAAGGGAAGGGGGAAAGGGTCTGCTGGGACCTTTGATGCAGGCACACGGAGATTTCAGAGACTTCAACTGGGCACCAGCTTGCTTTGTTAATGACTGCTATTTAACTCCCCTTTCCTTGGAATAGTTAAAAAAGGGGGAAAATTGCAAGAAGTAGGGGGAAGACAAACTTGTTAATGTTTATCCGAGAGACTAGTCATTTGTAACTGCATCAATAATAATTATAGATTTGTGCTACTGGTTACTGCTGATTTTGTGAATACCCTCTAACCACTTTCAGGTTACATTTGTTTTGTTAAAGAAAGTATGAGCTAAATTTCTTTGTCTCATTTGTAAAATAGAGACTTCGTAAAATAGTAATACCTACCACCATATAAGCATAATTGACAGGATTCAACCAGTGAGTACACGTAGAGCATTAAGAATACTATATGTTATGCATCAACATTTGTGTGAACCACAAAAGAAATGATAATTATGGAGAATATAGGGCATGAAAATGCAGATTTTTAAAAAAGATTTATTTATTTAAGCATACAAGAACTGGGTTACCAGCCAGAGGTGTGGAATGTGAGAGGATTCACCAGAGACAGAGTGGAGAATAAAACAGGCAGACTGACTGAAATACACTGCTGAGGGGAGCAGTGGGTGAGAGAGAAGAGGTCTGCTGTGCCATGGGGTCAGCTTTTTGGCCTGAGATGGAACTCATACTGCAATGGCTGCAATAGCTTCAGAGTGCTGTGACTTAACCCCTTGAGCCACTAGGGAGGCCCAAGGCAGATTTTTATATTAACACTGGGTTTCTGTTGGTTTTTAATGCCCCAATATACTGCCAGACTCTTTACCCATTAAAACATAGTGTTTACATCCTTGCTAATCAAAAAGAAAACTTAGAATTTTCAAGAATCCTTAAGTAGAGATTACACTGAATTTTGTCTTACAATTTTAAGCAGAGGGGTCAAAAATCACATAGCCTACCTGACACCTGCATAGTCAATGTAATAAAAGAAACATTTTTATAAAGAGAAAATTAGAGGAGGCAAATTCCCTCGTGAATAATTAACATAAACACAATCACGATTTCAAAGAAGAATGTATTAATTATTCTAACAATTATTTACTGAGAACCAAGTCCTTGTATTCATGGAACTTAATTCTAGTGGGAAGAAGCTGACCGACTACTAAAAGTGTACTTACATTATTATTTCTCATGGAAATAAGAGATAATGAGAAAATAAAGAATGATAAAAGAGATAGGCTTGGAAGAGGTTGCCCCCTAATGCTGGATATGGAAGAAGGGGTTGCTAAGAGAAGATGAGGAAACGATTGGAGGAAGAGGAAGTAGATCACAGCATTCTCAGAAAGAATATTCCAGGTGGAGACAACAGCAAGTGCAAATATTCTGATGATACTTAGGGTATTTCAGAAATAAAAATAATAAGCCAGTGTGAGTGAAGCAAAATGCACAAATCTTGAAGCAACAGGAGATAATGTCAGATGGCTAATGAACTAAATATTAAGAAAAAACTGATGACAGATTAGAGTGGTGGTATATAACACATCCTTTTAAAGGAGCATAGGTTGGTGTTAAGGAAGAACAGTAAGGACACTGGAAGAAAGCCCTTTAGATACCTCTTGCATAAATCTGAGCAAAAGCTGGTAGTTGGGGGTGGAAGTATTACAGGTAGTTGGATTGCAAAGGTATTTTTAAGTCACAACTAAAAGGATTTATTTGTGGATTGAATTGATGTCATCGCAAGGGTAGGGTAAGTGTCAAGTGCTTTGGTAAATAAGTTTAGAGGGGTGCAATTGTCTTTGGGGAAACAGGAAAGAACTCTTTGACAATGGTGCAGGTGAGAATGGGGAATCTGCAAAGGTACTAAGAAGGAGCAGCAGCCAAGAGAGAATGATGTTCCAGATGTAAAATCAGGAAAGTATTTCAGGTATTCAGAAAAATACCAGCTATGCCAAATAAGTCAAGAAAGGTGTAGAATCAGAGATGATCAGTTCACTTAGCAACATAAAGTATCTAGTCACCGTATGTGAAGTATTGGGCTGAAAGTCTCCACGGAAAGTCTCTTCTTTTCTTGAGCACCTTTTTCCAGACACTTACTTCAGTTTTATAGTTTTGTTATATAAAAGTTACAAAGCTCAGAGAGAATTCTGCTACTACTTCCTTAGGCTGATCTTTTCCTTGATTTATGTGGATTCCAACAAATCCCAATAGCTCTCCCAGATTCTGAATAATTGGTCAGTGTTATTCTTTCTGTTATTTTTTTTCCTTTCTTCTTTATTTTATTTCTGGTATACCATGCCTAGGACTTCAACATGATAGGGTTCTACTGAATCAAATAGAATTAAATTAACTAAATAAAGCATATATGACATTCCTGTGAGCATTCATTTCAATCACTGTCTTTTAGTATCCCTTCCAATATTGTACCAGCCTGCACTTACATTTAGAAACTAGATACATGAGCACAGGGGCCTCTCTAGTGGTGCAAGGGGTTAAGTACTGTACTATGAAGCTATCTGCAGCCACTGCAGTGGAAGTTTGAGTTCGATCCCTGGCCAGGGAGGTGACCCACATTGGTGCAGCAGACCTCTCCTGCCTCACCCACTGCTCCCCTCAGCGGTATATCTCAGTCAGTGTGCCTGTTTGCTCCCTACTCTGTCTCTGGTGAATTTTCTAACCCCCAACACCTCTGGCCTATACTCCAGTTCTTGTATGCATAAATAAATAAATCTTTTTTTAAAAAAGATACATGAGCACACATTTTATATCAATAAACATAGTATTCAGTGACTGTAAGGCACTATAATCACCTGCTTTAAGTATCTATTGCACAAAGCAGTAAAATTAGCTTGCATTATGATTTCTCAGCACTATTTCCAAATGTGGTTTGATTACCAGGCTTTTCAGTATCTCCACTGGGATACTGGTATACCAAATTTAACATCACCTGAATTTAACTCCTGGTTTTCTCTGCTGGACCTAGGATGATGGTTTCATTTCTATTTGATGACAAATGCTGCAGTCATCCTTGAACCCTGTGTTTAGTCCACATCCCAAACCAGTTATTTACAACCATTTCTATGACTAACTTCCTGATCTGAGCCCTCAGCAATTCTTATATAGACTACTGGAGCAGTTTCTTAATTAACTTCTTTGCGCTTTATGATTGTTTTCCATCTACTTGCTGTTATCCAGACAGCAGTCCAAGAAATCATTTGAAATGTAAATCTGATGATGTCACTCCTCTGATAGGAGTCCCACAATGACCCCAAGTTCTTCCTGTTCTATATAAGCCTTAGTTATAGCTGCCTTCTGTCCTCCTTATTCCTGTAACCTAATCTTTTTTGGCTTTCCTGACTCACTGTGTTCTGGTTGGTTATCCTATTTGCTATTCCTTGGGCTGTTTATGCACAAAAGTACGTGGAGCCCTTGCACTAACTGTACCATCCAACTAAGCTTTGCCCCTTGAAAGCTCATCACTCACTCTCTTCAAGCCACTGTTCGTGATACCTTCCCAAAGATCCTTATCCTAAGCACCTACTTAAATTGAGTGTTTCCCTCCTCTGCAAGAACTATTGCCCCTACTCTGCTTTTCTTTTTTATTTTGCATAGTATTTATGGTAACATATAACTTCAATATTTATTTTATAGCTTAAAATGCTTTGTATTCCTTGCTAGGTCTTGCCTTTTAAGATTGCCTGTCTGTGTGGACACAGGTGTCTTTCCTTCCTTTTTCTCTTTTCCTTAATAAACTAGCCATATGCTGCCCTGAATGGGAAACTGCAAAAATTCTCAGATGGACCCAAGAACCCACTCACCGAACCCCAATACCTGAACCCCATCAACATAAAACAAGAATTTAATAAGATGAAATGTGTGAGTGGGGGAAATATGTTATTCACAGTGTGCTTCTGATAAAGACAAGCAGCAAATGGAAGAATGAACCTATGTTTTGTGCATGCTGCATATGGCACTGGTGGAGGAGGAGGTAAATACTGTCTGCATTGGGTGAAACATAAAGGACACATAGAAGTCCAAAGAACACAAGAGCTCTGGAGTCTCATCCAATATTGAATTGAACATGCCAATACTTTTACATGCCACATACTCTAAATTCCATTTATAAATGTGCATTCACTCATATTCATGCTCAAAATCAACTAATTTTTCGCTTTCTCATTTGATGTCATCAGCGCTTGCTTGAATTGGCTATCTAAGAGTGTTTCAGGGCCAAGGTCATTAAAATATTTCTAAACAAGAAGTAATTTCCCATGAAATCTCCAAGGTGCTTGATTTCAAACCAATACATGTATTATGATATTTAGAACTCCCTGATTTTCATTTATGCATATCCCAGTCAGCATATGATCACAGCTGGAAAAATGAGCTTGAGTAATGAAATAAATGAGAAGCCAAAGCAATAGTTCTTCTTAGAGTGGAAACCATTAGTCTAATTGCCACAGATGGATGATAATCAGGGCTCACAGCCTTATTACTTGGAGTTTTCTTCTAAATCCCAAATACGGATATAATGTTCTCTTGTATTCTTTGCTGGTCAGTAGAGTATAGCAAGAAAATATCCTCATGCTAAAATGTGGTAAACTTACAATTTCCTAAAGAAATCTTCTGGAAATTCTGAGTCTCAAAGAAATCCCTTAAACTTTAAGCTTGTTAGATTTGGAATGCAAGATGAGATAAGTGGAGTGGTTAACCCACATTCCTCAGCTATAAAATGGATATTGTTGCCATTATCCTCATCAGCTCATGAATGTGGTTATTCCCATGGTCACCAGTCACCACTATCATCATCATCATCTTCGTTATCATCATCACTATTGTTATTACCATCTCTAGCTAATAGTGCTGCATTAATTGAGATGATTGTTATAAGCCATTTAACACATCCCCTGGGAGACAGTATCCATATGTAGACATACATAATTGGTTCATGATTGAAAGTTGCACAATCTTGTTAAGGCACAGATTCCTCATTTCTAAAATGGGCATTGCAAGGACAGTCTCAGGGTTTGCAGGGATATTGAATTTGAGTGATGTATGTATAATACTGAAAGAATTACTGGGCATGTAGTACAAGTTACAAAGTTTGAGTTCAACTTCAGCAATACATTAAAAGGCTATGTAGGCTATATAGAATTAGTTTTCAAGGGCCGTTCATTCTCTGAATCTGAAAGTTGGGGGATGAATCTTATTGTTTCCCCCATTTCCACTTTTTACTGAGTATTGCCAGTGAAGCCCATTACAAATACATTTACCTATTTTTAAAAGTTCCTCAAACCAATAAATCTTTGACAACTTTCTAAAAACCGAATGAAAGAAGAGAAACCTTAAGTATAATACATTTACTTTTAAAGTTAGAGTAACTTTAAATATGGCATAACTCTATATATTTTAGATCTATATTCTACAAATTCCTTTTTTTTAGTTCTTTCCCATTTTAGCACTGATTTTGCTTTAAGAGGACTGATTTCTCATCTCAGAAGTGGAATAGAAAGAGCAAGGACTTTGGAGATAGAGTGGTCACTAGCTTTTCTGTGTAAAGGTGTAATACTTGGGCAAGTCACATGACATCTTGGTTTCCTTGTCTATAAAATATGAAAAATGTGTCCTTTGGGTAGATCCCTAGGAGTGGGATTGCCGGATCATATGGTAGTTCCATTTCTAGTAGACTGAGGAACCTC
>JAGFMF010011849.1:860709-894333 GCA_019455555.1 Galemys pyrenaicus | reverse complement strand
GTGCACAAGGGACTGAGGTGATGGTGCACGGGTGAAATGGTGGTGGGTACTCCCTGGGGACTACAAATGATGTCAAATATAACTAATAAAAAATAAATAGAATATGAAAAATGTACCAGTGATGTTATAAAGTTATTGTAAGATTACATATAATATATGCAAAATACCTAATATATGTTCAGTAAGTTGTAGGTCTTCTAACTATTATAATGTGTGGTGGCAGCAAGGGGCACAGAGCAAGTTCTCGATGATTCGCAGCAGATGAGTGTAGCGGCCAGAAAGGGCATCACGGGAGCAAGGTTCGGATGGTTCTGGGCAGACGGGTCAAGGAAGGAGTCTCTTGGAGCCCTCGGTGGCTTTTCATGCTTTATTTAGTAGAGGTGGCCAGGTACATGGCTGGCAGGCCTCCCAGCCCCTGGCGCGTCTCACCCTCTTGGCTGCTTCTCTCTCTCTTTCTCTCTCTGCTGTTGCTCGCGTTGGTCAGTACTGTTGGTCCTGTTGGTCCTGGCGTCCTCATGACACCGCCCATCTATGCCCTGGTCAAACTCAGGTGCGTCCACTTGCGCATGCCCACCCTGGAATACTCGCAGCACCGCAGGTGTCCATCATCATAGTGGTGGGAGGGTGGAAAGACCTGATCATTCTCTGACCCTACAACGAGTAAAGGAGGAGTCCTGGGGCCCTTGGTGGCTTTTTTATATTTTTATTATATGAGGCAACCAGGTCCACGGCAGGCAGGGGACCTCATAGCCCCTGGCACATCTTCACTCTCTCTGGGCTCTCTAGCTTCTCCTCTCTGCCACTACTGCTGCTCTCGTTCTCTGCTTCTGCTGCAGCTGGCATCCTCATGATGCCGCCATTATACCCCCGTGTCTAAGCCCAGGTGCTCCCACTTGCGCGTGCCCACTTAGGCATGTGTGCAGAACCACAGGTGTCTGTCATCACACTTATGGCGGGAGGGCAGAAAAGCCTGATAACTCTTCTCTGACCCTACAAATGTATTAAAATGTACCCCATTTTGCATTTGATACTCAGTTTTTTCCATTTCTTCCAAATTTACTTTCAAATCAGAAAATGTTGTCTCCATTTTCTTAATTTAGAAAATTCACTTCTATTTTTTTCCTAAGTCCATGATGATAATGAATACAGCCCTAAGGAGCGATGCCACACAGGAAAACTAGTGACGCCTGTGCCCAGAGGGGCCTCAGCTGTGGAGTGTGAACCTCCAGGTTGGAGGAAGCACCAATTTGAGCTGTCTGCAACAATTTCTCTCTCAGTTCCGCTCCCTTCTCCATTTGTCTGCCCTCTCCCTTTTTCTCCTTCTTTCTCTGCTTCCCTGGTGTAGGGTAAAGGTTGATCAGGTATTTCCACCCTCCCATCACTGTGATGATGGACACCTGTGGTGCTGCGAGCATTCCAGGGTGGGCATGCGCAAGTGGGCACACCTGAGTTAGGACACAATGGGAGGCGTCATGAGGACGCCAGAACTACGAGAATCGACCAACAGATAGAACTGCAAGGATTGGACCGACCAACAGAACTGACAGGATGAGCAGCAGCAGTAGCAGCAGCAACAGCAGAGAGAGATAGAGAGAAGAAGCAGCCGAGAGGGTGAGATGTGCTAGGGGCTGGGAGGCCTGCCAGCCTCCCGGCCCCCCGGCACCCCTGCCTGCCATGTACCTGGCCACCTCTACTAAATAAAGCATGAAAAGCCACCGAGGGCTCCAAGAGACTCCTTCCTTGACCCGTCTGCCCAGAACCATCCCGAACCTTGCTCCAGTGCCACCCCTTCCTGGCTGCTACACCTGGCTCTCCAATTCTTTGCTGTGGCCTCTGATGCCAAACCAAAAGTGAGCAGAGAAGTGTGGGGACGTGGATGACACAGCTCCGTAAGTCAGAACCTTGTGTAAAAGGAAGCTTAGAGGAGGCAACCCACAGGAAAGCGGAGAGGAGTAACCTGGCAGTCTTCTGAGCAGTTTGTGATTTTAAGGTAACATTTTTTACATTAAATGAATTTAAATATTTTTCTGCTTACAATGACATTTGTTTAATCAAATTGAATGGAAAGAAAATGTGTGTGTAGCTCACTTTCTATGACTACAAACAACGCAGAAATGATTATTTTGTCTGGTAAGCTAAAACTACTTGCAAATGAATTTCAACTTTTTCCTAGTCACATTAAGATTTTAAATATACTTTATTACCCTGGCAGACCTATTTTAAGATAGTATGTTTCCTTCATTTATGACTCTGGTTTTTTGATGTTCATGCGGTAGTATTTTCACAGATACTTATACTATAATTACGCTATAATACATTTTATTGTTCGGGATGCAAACATTTTCATTATTGATTGAAGCTCAGGGCTATCAATGTCTAGGCCCAGAACAGATTAGTGTTCAGGTATCAACTATCTACATATATTCACAGTTAACTTGCATAATTCTAAAGGCATTAAAATTATCAAATTTACATAATTTTTCTTTGGAATTCCATGACAAAGCCAACTTGAAACCACAAAAACAGAATGCAAGTTAAAGGAATACTATTAACAGAATTTTAATTAATAATTTATAAGATATTTAAGTATATGTGTGTGTATATATATATATATTCAACCTGGATTTTTTTTAATGGGGAAAATGTTGATAACCTAAGATTTTCTTATGAGGTTGTGTTGCATGCCAAAGAATTAATTACCATTTAGGTTTTCACTTTTTCTATTTTTGTGTGTGTGTGTCAGATTCCTTGTAAAAGTTACTAAAGATTCCCAAAATGTTTCTGTGGTATAGGTTAAATTTATCTACTTTTGAATTAGAAATTAAAACAGAAAAAATTAAAATATGGACTAATGATGCCTGTAATATATTTTATTAAAAAAAACTCACAAAACAAACTTGATGAAAACAGTAGCTTTTTATTTTACATTTTTTGCAAATCTCTTCAATATTGGCCTTGATGAAAGACAAGTGGACCCTCAAAGCTTCTTCTGTCCTTTGCAGTAAACTTTTAGTTAAGTATGTAAAGAAAAGATGCCTATATTGATACTGATTGGAAAATGGAAAACCTTCTAGACCTATTCAAAGTGTCTGCAGAATTTCAAGGGTGTCTGAGATCACTTTGGCTCTACATAGTTTCTTTCAATACAAGTAGTGGGTGAGAACTCCCTGGTGGCACAGGGGCTAAAGTCTCAGCACTATCAAGCTGCCACCAGCCACTGTGGTATGAGTTTGGTTCTTGCCAGGGAACTAATCCACAGCAGACTTTTCTGCCTTGCCAGCCTCTCTCCTCAGCAGTGTATATCAGTTCTGCTTGTTCTGCTTCCCACTCTGTCTCTGGTGAATGCACTTACCCACTGCACCTCTGATCTGTATATGTAAATAAATAAATCTTCAAAAAAACAGTCACTGGAGAACAAAGTTAGTGAAATGGACTGATTCACCTGAAAGCTACTCTGGCAAGTGCCTCAGAAAGGAAAATGGTGGTGTAAGAAATTTACATGGATGGCATCATACCCTGTAGCTGATGTGAGGAGGCCCAGGTAAATGAGAAGCAGAAAAGCCTTTAAAAAATCATGGTGTTTTTCACTAACATAAACATAAGATACCAAAATGTAAGTTTCCTGAACTCTGAAATTGCTTGGGTTCCCTTGCGGGAGGACTCTTTTAATGTTATTATTTGTTTTTGGTGTCTGGTTATTGTTTTTTGATTTCTTTGTGGGTTTTTTTTCTTTCTGGATACCTCTATGGTATTGACTAATGAAGAAATTCAGAAATTCTATCCACCACGGTATAACTACAAGGGACACAATAAAGTTGAAGATTTAAAAAGTCAGAGAGGACACTTGAGAGAGTAAAGGAAGCAGGTTTATGTAGGGCAAGGAAAAGACCTTGATTCTCGGTTGGGAGCCTAAGGTTTCTAGATCTTTAGGAAAACAGTCATATTTATATGATAGGAAACTTGGGGAGGGCCTCCCTGGTGGTGCAAGGGGTTGAGCACTGCACTGTGGAGCTTCTGCAGCCACTGCAGTGTGAGTTCCATCCCAGGCCAGGGAGGGGACACACATGGCGCAGCAGACCTCTCCTGCCTTGCCCACTGCTCCCCTCTGCAGTGGATTTCAGTCCATCTGCCTGTTCTGCTCCCCATTCTGTCTCTGAATCCTGTCAACCCACACATCTCTGGCCTGTATCCCAGTTCTTGTATAAATAAATAAAATCTTAAAAAAAAAATCAAAGAAACTTAGTCATAACTGTTTCATTGATATTCTGTGTGGCCTGGAAAGTAAAATAAAAATGAAAAGGTTAAAAGAATATGAAAGTCCTAACACATGAAGATGGGAATAGCTAGGTAACTCACTGAAAAAAGGCCAGTTCTTAGAAGTATATAGTTAATGTGTAACATTGACAAATCATGCTGCTAATGACTGTGAATTTGAGGCTTGTTTTTTAATTGGATTATTGAATTTAATTAAATCAAATAAAATGATAGAATAAAAATAGTTAATGTGATGGTCAGTATACCACCAATAGAAATTTGGAAGAGTTTATTGAATTAAAAAAATCAAAATGCCAACCTGGACATGGCAGCAGTGAACAGGAGTGAGCTGACGTTATCAAAACAATACTTTTCAGTCCTTTTTGAGTAAGAAAATGGCATGGAAATAGCAATAAAGCTTTAAAAAGAAGAGTGAGTATATTGATTTAGATTTTTCTTCTTTTAATAAAAAGATTATTCATGTCTTGAATCACCAGGAGACAAATAACACTGTGATCTAAATTAGAAATTTTGAAAGTTGGTTAAATCTAGTTCTAGAGGCACAAGTTTATATTGATGCACAGCATAAATGAATTACTCTCAGGCCCTGGCAATTGAGTATGCAATAATTACAGTGTAATGAGATAATGAAGAGACTCTGTCAGGCTTTTTTAGGCAGGGAGGCTTGAGGATACAAATATTTGAAAACAGAGAATACCAATTAGTTTTCATGCTGCCCTATTAGTAGGATGGAGAGTAACATTTTGTCAATTCTACAGTGAAATCAAGGGAAGAGGTAAACAAAATGCAGCTCACATTTGGTGCTGGTGTTGAACAAGTCACGGCCGTTATATGCTGCAAACAGCAGAATAATTATAAATCTGATTTCCTTGCCATTTAAAGCCACCTCTGAACTACTGCGATAAAGTGACACAGAGGATGAGGTTGGTGCCTGTTTTTTTTTCAGGCCACTGGTTGGAATTAGGATCCCAAATGTGTTATTTATCAGTACTTATGAAAAAAATAGCATCAATTTAGGTTAATTACCATTATATTTATGTCCTAGCTGTTTGATCTCTACTAGGCCCGGAAGGGTTGATTAAACTGTATTTAAATTTATTCTACTTCATGGGTGTCCGGTAAAATGAACATTATAAGTAGCTGTGCTCTTAGGTTAATTTGTTCTATAAAATTACCCATATTTCTCCAGAGTATTCATTAGAATAAAACAGAGAACTAATCTAAATGCTAAAGGATTATCATTATTGCAGACTGATATCTTTGATAAATTTCCAATTGGGATTGCCTCCCAGGGCCTGAAGAAACAAAATAGAATATGACAAATCTCAGTTCTCACATATATTGTGCAAAAAAGCAGAGATGAAATTTTTTACTGCAGTCATTTATGGAAGAGTTTTCCAATGACATCTGATATTCTACTGATAATGCTAGCAAGCAATATTTTAAGACATAAACCTAGAATTTCACTATCATATTCAGTACATTTCAACAAATCAATGCATTTCCAAGCATCCTTTGACCTTGGGAGACTAAAAATAATAATAGTGTCTATAGGAAAGAAAGAACATTTTCTTCTTTGATACATATACAAGAGTTCATAGACACAGAAAATTGTCTTAACAATTCCTTTTGAAAATAGACATATCATAATTTTTCTATAATTTCCTACTTAAAAAATGCCATTTGTGTGTTCATTGTAACATAGAAGAGTCAGGCTGTCAAGAGGTATACAAAGTAAGACATGCAAGATCTCAGGTCTTCTCTAGACTCTTCTCTCCAAATGAGAAAGGTGTGGTTTTCCGTGTATTTTTCTACTTCTTGCTCAGTTCATTGTATCATCTGTAATAACTATACATAGATTTATGTTTTTTTACTCAAATTAGATCAAACTATATAATTTTCCCCCTGCAATTTGATATTTTAACGCTAATGTTAAAGATTTTATATTGGTCCATTATCTGTATTCATCATAATTTACTTTTTACATTACTATATCATTTTGTATCTTTGTACATTTCATCTTTATCCACCAAGTAGTACTGTGATTAATATCACTGAACATTAATCATTTTTTCCCAGTTGAGTTCAATTTCTTAGCATAGATTCTAAGCAATTGTATTTTAGAACTATTAATGCTTTCAGTACATTTGTAGCTTTTCACTTAAATTGAGATTTAAGGACAATTTCTTTACAGCCTCAAAATGATATTAAGAGCAATTGTGGTTACTTAATGGAATGAAAGCCTCTTAACTGTTTTGTTTTAAATGTTCCAGCTGATAAGATTTTCATGATTACTGTTCATTAATGCTGATTTTCTCATGGCTACCAAACTGATTATGTCATGGAACAGCTCTGGTCTGCACACACTAGTAATTACACTTCAGAAACTATTTATTTAGAATGCCTAGTCTGGTCAATAGCTTTGAAAGAAGAAATATCTCTGCAACATTATATAGAAATTAAATCAATGTTCACAACTTCACTTGGCCAGTCGTTCCTAATAAGAAAAACTCAGGTTTATATCATTTTATCTCTATACTAAATCTTAAATTGTATCTAATTTGTGCTTCTATTGTTAGTTAAGGTTTAGTAGTAGACTGAATTCACAGGAAGAAGATGGAGTAATTAACTGAATAAGGAAAAATATGAGCAGGTAGAACTGAATCAACAATTTTAGAGAGTTTTGTTGAACTCTCAGGCAGGTGCCATTAATACAAATTCCAGTGATAACCAACTTTTGATGTTTCCACGTCCAAGGTTTCCTACTCAGAATGAACATCAAATGAGGCTGGCATATGTCCAGTTAGCACAAAATTTCAAAACACATCTAGTCGCTGGGGAAACAGCTCTCTATATTGGATGGGGCAAAAGAGTTAATCATGAGCTAATCACAACCCAGAGCTAATCACAATCCAACTGACCTAATGGGCATAATCTTTCAGAGTCTAAGAGTCCTGAAAGTTATTAGGGATGTTTTTATTATGTCCATTTTATAATTTAGAAATTGGTTCAAACACTGAGTTAGAGAATTGCTTAGATTTTTCTCTTGAAAGCAACTAGTACATTCATGTCCACCCAGGAGCTGGAAAATTATTTCATGAACAGAAGTTTTCTTAATATTATGTTTCAAACTTTTGAATTGTTTGTCTTCTCCATTTTGTCCCAAACATTAAGTTTTCTGTGCATGAGGGTTTTGTGTGCGTGTGTGTGTATAACTTATTTTCTTTATCCAAAGTAATAGAAATGGCTAATATCCATAGCAATGCTGACAATACTTGGCCATCAGTTTTATATCATCAAGTTGGAATGTGAAAAAATTGCAAGTATCCTCATTTGCTAAAACACTAAGTTGATTTCAGGCTCTTCTAAACTCTTTGTAGGAAATTACAGATTTATAACAAAGAAAACAATCTACACATCAGTTAATGGATTCAGATCTTTTAACTTCTACCATACAACCTTAGTCCTTTGATATTATAGGGTAACAAATTGTTCTTTTTTTTAACTTCAATTTACATATAATTTTAATTTCTGATATGTGTACTTGAAAGGAAAATTTATAGTAGAAAACAGTGTCATGACTATGAAGAGTGACCATGACATTACTGAAACAAAAATTCATTATTAAATATTATGATCAGGCAATTAGCTATATCTAGTTATAGAGGTTTTTCACCTGTAGATCATGTTAAACTTCACTGTTTGTAAATGTTATCTATAAAACTTAACTAAATTCTGATGTTATTTTTAGATTGTTTCACCTATGAATCAATATTACTTCCCACTTATATTTTATATTTATCAAGGCTAAGAACATTTTGTACTTGTCACAGACTGAAAATATTCTTTGCACAGCAAATAATTTAAATATCATTGATTGGATCATTTCTAATTACCATATGTAACTGCACTTTTATTCTTAATTTAATTTGAGTGATTTGGAGTGGTAAGTCAGGGCCATGATTAAGAACATAATAAGAACTTAAATGTCTAAATAGATATTTGATTAACTTTATAATTTTGTGTATTCAAACAAATCATAATGTATTTTTTTAATTTCCCCAATGCAACAAATCTGGGTGTACATTTGCATGTTTCATATTTATGTGGAGAGAAAAAATAATGTGATCTTGCTATCTGAGCATTCTGTAGCCTAATCAAGTTGACTTATAAAATAAACCATGATGATTATAAACCAAAATAAACCTGACAATATACTGGGAAAGTCCAGTATTTGAAGCTTCAGTGAAGAGATTAACAGGGCAGTGACCAGGGAGGGAACTCTGTTTCCTTGGATTGGTGATACTATAGTTGGATATTGATCTAAATGTTCTAGTCTACTATGAAGGGGAAGGTTGTCTGAAGAGAATCATGTGGGCCTTCCTTAGGTCCAGAAGTGCAAAAGCCATCACCAGCATCTTTAAAGTCACTTGTAGGAGATGATTGAAGACACTTGTGTATTTTCTTTTCTTTTCTTTTTTTAAAGATTTTATTTATGCAGACAAGAGCTGGGGTATAGGCCAGAGTCTTGGTGTGTGTGTGTGTGTGTGTGTGTGTGAGAGAGAGAGAGAGAGAGAGGATTTACCAGAGACAAAGTGGGGAGCAGAACAGGCAGACTGACTGAAATACACTGCTGAGGGGAGCAGCAGGCGAGGCAGGAGAGGTCTGTTGTGCCATGTGGGTCACCTCCCTGGCTGGGGATTGAACTTGAGCTGTAGTGGCTGCAGTAGCCCCACAGTGTGGAGTCCAACCCCTTGCACCACCAGGGAGGCCCTACTTGTGTATCTTCTTTCACTGTCATTGTTGCTGTGAATAGTTAATTTTCCTGTGTCTTTAAAGATATCAATTCTTTCCTTTTCTGTTTTACTAACATTGTGAGGGGACAAGTAGAGTCCAGGTATAGGAGATAACTTTGAACTATAGCATCTTCCAAAGCATTTGTCACTTGATAAAATATTATGCTGCCTTGTGATATGCAATGCACTATGTGCTTTCATGGATTTTCGTTGAAACTGTTAACTTGTCCAACCCTTTGGAAAATATGTTGGCATATGCAAAAAGAATCTTAAATATATTTATAGACACTTGTAGTGGTAACACCATTTTTGTAAACTACTGTGAAGAAAACAGTTTCAGAAACTAGCATGAGTTCTATTATGTACAAAAAAAGGGTTTATAATAGAAACTACATTAAACCTAAACTAACTAAACTTGAGTACCTACTGTTTTAATAAAAATGATGAAACATTCAATGTGAAATTTAAAGATGACACAATAATATGATAAATATCCATGTTATTACAGAAAGTAGCATATAAAATTGCATAGATAGTATGGTCACAGCACTGGAAGATTAAGAGAAAAACCAAAGTGCAGGGGTGTCTTTATGTAGGCATTAGGAAAATGACCGATTTTTATTCTGGTTTCTGCTTCTTACTTTTATACTATTTATTATTCTCAGTATAAATGTGTAGGAAAATGTGCAGCAAATGCTATTCTGCCTTAAATCCTCCTAGGAGAAATGCATATTTAAAAAACAAAGTATTGTTCGACATTTTGATAAATGAGTAACAATCAGAATTCTGATGTGAGGTCTGGGTTGAACCTGCCTTCTCACATCAAACACACTGAGATTTGGGGTAAATTACTTCACCTGCTGAATATTAGTTCCCTCATCTAAAAATGCCTGTTATTATATGTCTAATTTATAGAATTATTGGAAGGTCTAAATGAGATAATGCATGTAAAGTGCAGAGCACATTATTAAGTTGCCTCAAAACAAAAACTTGGCAGTAAAGTAGTCAATACGTCAGTGATGTTAATAAATAATCATAATTATGCTTCCAGTGGGATGAAAAACAGTTAAATTTCCTGATGCAATTTTTAACCTATAAACAAATATATAAATCCTTACATTTTAGACCAAATGAAAAGTGAGTAAACAGAACAGCAAATATTATTAGAAAACCCAAGTATCCATCTGGTTAACAAAAAAGACTAATGGACTAATAATCACTGTAAATAATCAATGTTCACCACTCTAGGTCAGGTAACCAACTACAATTTGTTGTACCATGAAATGCAGTTCAACAAAATACAATTCTTTCCCATAAATTTCTAATCCTGTGAATACTATTGAGGTTTAAGAATTCCAAGTAGGATTTAATAGATAAATTCAAGTTCTTTGACTGTTAAGTTTGAAGTTGTAACTCTACACTAGTTACTTAAACATGTTCACTTTAGGAAGACCCTTTCAATCTGATTATGCCTACAAGGATACAGTCTCTTAGGAGTCATTGAAGGGGTTCATATTCCCTTAATGTACAAGGAGGAACTCAGAGAAGGAGGCTAGAGGGTTCGGATATGTGGGAGGGGGCATGTGGCTTCATGGGCAGCAGCATTGGGTGAGGCTCAGTGAGTGAGATCACTCAAAGTTCATGGGGAGAATGAGAAGCTAGGGAGAGCTACACAGACAGGGATGCTATATGCAACCCCCCTTCAAAGACAGTCTCATATTTATTAGCATCAAGTACAGAGATGGGGAGAGTGTACATGCATGAGCAATCAGTTACAAGGAATGTGTAAGCTAGGGTGGGGTGACCAGGGGCTATTGCCTGGAGGTTCCATTGTTCCTGCTAGTCAAAGCATGTTATCTCTGTTCTAATATCTGCCTGCTGTTTTCAGCAGATGCTGGTTTCCTAGTATGTTCCTCACACCAGGACTTTTGTCTTGGTGAGAAGCCCCCTGCATGACCTTATACCTAGCTGACAAGTAGGAACTCTGGGTACCAAGACAATATCCTTTAGAGTAAGGAGAGCTGGGGATACCACAGGGGCAGATGAACTGGACAGAAATATGAGATCCAGAATAAGAAACGTAGCTCCATTTGTTGTAAAAGTTGATCTTTTAAGTGAAGGTTTTCTTTGTGTAAAATTCTTGTATCAAAATGCCTTAAAGCTGCTATTTTAAATCAATGATCTCCAGATGTTGAATTAAAATGCAATATGCCTTAAGCATATACAATGTTTTAAAGCAATGTTACATCAATAAAATTAAAAATAATAATAAGCCAATGATTCCCATCTTGTGCACTAAGGGTACTTAGGAGCAAGAACTCATTTCTAGGAGCTTTTAATTCAGGAACACACTCAGCATTGCCTGAAGAGTAAAAGGAAAATCATGTAGTTTACATATATGTGATATATTTTTCTTGCCTTCATTTTTATTGAGATAAAATTCTAAGATCTTTAAAGTACATGCATGATGATTTGAAATATGTGCACTTTCTGGAAAGATTCTTTCAGTTTAGTAACTTGACATCTCTACCATCTCATATATTTATATATTTTTGGTAGGAATGTATTTTTCAACTGTTTATAGATGACAAGTTTAATGAAACATTGAATCATAGCGATTTTGGTCAATGTATATTTTCCCAATGTTACAGAAATAAAATAATAACTATTGTAAAGGTTGTAAAGCTTGGTTGCTTTTCTTTAAATTGAAGTAACATTGGTCGATATCGTTGCTTGTGTCCTAGAATTGTACGTTCTTCCCCCTCAGGTGCTGTTAGCACAACACACCCACCACCAATACGCCCTAGCCCTGCCCATCATCCATGGTACTGCTCCGCATCTTGTTCTTGATCCTCTTCCTCTTCCTCCCACTCTGGCTGCCTCACTTCATTAGTCGGCTTTTCAGGGATGTTACATGCAGCCCCTCTAGTTTTGGCTTTATCCGACTCTTTGGTTTCTCTAGATTCCACATACAAGTGGCACCATCCGGTATTGTCTTTCTCCTGATAAGGAACACATCCCCTCCAGCTCCATCCCTGTTGCTGCAAATGACAAGAGTCTGTCTTATTTGACCGAGTAATATCCCATTGTACCCACCGCCACGTGTTCCTGATCCACTCGCCTGTATTGGGCACGTAGGTGGTTTCCCTTGGTCGGCTTTTGCCAATAATGCTGTCGTGAATATGGGCTGCATTTTTCCTTTCATATTAGTGGTAAACCTTCAGTTGTTTCTGGGGAAGACTCTACATGCAGTGATTCCTCACTTAATATCACTGATAAATTCTTGGAAATGTGACTTTAAGTGAAACGATATATTTAACAGAATCAATTTTGCCATATGTAATTGGCATAAAAGTTATAGTCCTACTAATATTTAGTATATATTTCCCATTCATGTCTACCTGTCTTAACCTGTACACATAATCGTATCTATGTTCAGTCACCAAACTCTCCCAACCTTTACCTACCAATGTGCCCCAAAGTAATGAATGTATCAAACACTGAAGCGAGATTTTTCTTTTCTTTTTTTTACTTATTTTTAAACATTTATTTATACACAGAAGAACTGGGGTATGGTCCAGAGGTGTGGGGGGTTTGAGAAGATTCATCATAGACAGAATGGGGAGCAAAACAGGGAGATAGACTGAAATACACTGCTGAAGGGAGCAGCAGGCCAGACAGGAGAGGTCTGCTGCTCCATGTGGGTCACCTCCTGGGTGGGGCCAGGGATGGAAATTGTGCTGCAGTGGCTGCTGATGCTTTACAGTGCAATGCTCAACCTCTTGTGCCACCAGGGATGCCCCTGAAGAAAGGTTTTTAGAAACTAGTGGTGAAAACTCACCAAACAAGTTAGAAAATTAAAAATTGACAAAAGAGGAATAATGGAAAAACTTTTGATTCCATTTGGGTCTTTCAAAGTATGAGAAATGAGCATCAAGACGGGGCTAAAGGGAACATTGTTTGTCTTTAATCTAGAAGGTTGAATTCCTACTGTTAGTGCTTTCTTAAGCACTCAGTCCTATTGCTATGCCCCCTACACAGTATCCTCTCATCTGTGTTAGGTTATCCTCTGGGTACAGTTGCTAAGTTAATGCCCCATGTTGAAATCTATGAGAGGTTTTATGACTTTGAATAATTCCTCAAAAAACTACTGCAGGATGCATCAAAAGTGGAAGAAATGGTTAAACAATCTCAGCCTGGAGTTCATCCAAAATGTACATCTTTTATGACTCAGTATTTACCAAGTGTAGTCAAGGGGATGCTTTCTGGTGTTTCAGAACTTGGATCAAAGAGACAAACCAGTATGAGTAACTGAGAAAGGTTATAAAAGTTGGTAAGACTGCAGTAGCATTCACTTTTTTTTTTTATGCCTAGAATAATCATTTAAAAAGTAACAGTCACACTCAATATTTTGTTTAGAAAATATTTAGAAAGTCCATTCTTCATTTGCATCAAGACTAGAAATCCTCATAGACTTTTAGCACTTTCAAATTAAGAAAATAAATGACAATTGGCTTATTTTTTTTCTGAGTTTAAAAAAAATTCAACCTGAATAGACTTTGGGCATGTTTTATTAACAAGTGAACATCTAGCAAAATAGTTTTATCTCACATTTCTCAAAATAAGCTATAATGAATTCCATTTTTTCCCCTTTTTTCAAGTGATTCTTAAAGCAACTTATTGAAAAACACTAGGAAATAAAATAATGGGATTTTAAAGTAGATGAAAAGTGTTTCTAATTGATATACTAATTGATTATGCTGGCACACAATGTAAAATAGTACTTTTTTTTTCAGGGGAATAATTTTTTTTATCACCCATGCTTTCTTTTCCTTAACTAATTATAATTTAATTGCAGTGTCTCATCCTGCTCAGTCATATGTAGTAGATTCACAGTAGGAAAAATAGCCAAGAAAACTACAAGCTTGTCTGAGCCTAATACTCTTTTTATTATGCAAAAGTCCCCCCTGAGAGAAGCAGACCTCTGTTCAGCCACCAGTTTCAGAGCTGGGTTCAGAGATGTTGCCAAAGAGAAGAGAAAGACTGTGAGAACACATACCTGAAGCTACCCCAGGAAACTGACTTTATTTGGAACAGTATGTGGAGAAATTCTAACATAAGGCTGTTTCCAAAAATACTGGCTATCTGGTAGTCAATCGTTTATAGCAGAGTAGAACTCCATGGCCACAATAAACAAAGCCATAGTCCTAGTAGTTCACCAGAGAAAGCTAGGGAAAGGCTTAAATAGGAGTCCTTCAAGTTGCCCAAGAAGCTTCAGAGATTGTCCTCAAAAACTCCTCCTGGAAAAGAACATTGTGGGTGATTGTGGATGAATTTATGTCTCAAAACATTTATAGAACAATAGACAAACCAGCAGCAAACAATAGTGCCTAACACTTGGCTGAGCTATGTTATGAGGTAGACAGTTTAAAAGAGATAGGGAAAGTCAGAGAATTCTGCTACATCCTTTTTCATCCAGTGTGACTGAGAGTTTGCTTAAGACTATACTCACAGAAGAGTTACACTTAAGGGGAAGTAGATTTCAGTAGTCTGACCAAATCAACAAGGACATTAATTTTAGTCTAACTTGTAAAATGAGGACTACAATATATGCATATAGTGCCTTGTAAAGAGTTGCTATCGTTTTTCTTCTTGCTACTCTTCTAAATTTTTTGTTTTTCAAAGATGGCAACTTTAATGGTATCATCACTTAAATTCTTCTGGGCATTTTCAGTCTCACCCATATTTGCTTCTTTCATTGGTTCCTGCCATAGAAATGCTTAAGTCTGTGAAATCAAACATATTTTGAGATTTCTCTTAGCTTCGCATTCAGAGGCCAGGTCAACAGGTTGTATGGACTTACAGATCACCACTTATACCAAAGACCCAGTTGTCAAAGACAACATTTGGGGAACTAAATACTTGGAAATTGATCAAAGGGCTACTGCTTGGAATATCTAGGAAGAGCTCCTGCCAGAGATACCTCCTTTCCTTTGTAGTGCCCTCTAACCTTTTGCACTGAGGAGAAAATAACTGCCCTGTGCAGTTGTGCCCAAGTGTTCCCAGGCTGCTAACCATAGCTAGCACACCTGTGTTCCTTTGGAGGCAATGCAAAGTCCACAGAAAAATTCTGGGAACTCAGCTGCAGAATGAAAGAAACAGCAGTAGAACAAGCAATGTGCATAATGGTCATTACATGCAGATTGTCATAATTAATGTGTTCTCAAAGTATTTGGAATAGGTGACTTTTGGGCAGGCTTCAGATTCTTAGCTTGGACCAGACCATTTTCATTTTTATGAAGAAATTGATAAAGGATGAAATTGAGTTTTCGTCAGAAATTAGAGGTTAGTGTGAGGTGGTCTCAAAAAACTGTTTAAAAAAATCTCACCTGAGAATAAACAAAAAATAATTGCTTTGCAAATGAAACAAGTTAGAATATAGATATGTAAATTATGCCATTCAATATACATTTTCTGATCACTAAGAGACTGGCAAGTTCACTGCCTCATGAAATTTGCATGCTAATCAGGAATAATACAAAATGTTCAAATAAAAAAGATAATACACAGAAAATATATGAGAACTGCTCTGTACATCCTATTTCTCAAAAATTATTTTATGAAATTTGAGGACATTTTCTGTTTTCAGTGTTAATGTCTTAGTCATTATTTTTCTTTGTTTTTCATTTTGATCTTTTTAGCAGTACATTTTAATTGCTTAATGGGTTCATTTGATTTAATTCAGCACTATTTGGAATGAGAGAAATTTTATTTCTAGCTTATTTTTTTGTTCTGAAATATCTTTTCAGTTTATTGTTTATTATTTTTTTAAAAATTAGTCTCAGGTGTTCAACTCCTGTTACTAGAATCGATTTGCTATGTAGAGCTGTCTTATCTCTTTTATAGCTAATTCAAGATAAGCAAAGAACCAATTTTCAGAGGTTTTCCCTGGGAAAACCTTGAATTGACCTTTGAAAAATGCATCTAATTTTATATTAGAGCTTCAGCTTTCTTGAGAAAGTTGTATGCAACTAACTCTTAACAACCATTCCAAACTAATAAAATGCATTTGGAAATGGAATTCATAGTGATTTGTGCTTTGTCAAGTAATGTGACAATATAAAAGGAAAATCAAGAAATATGATTACATGTGGTTTTAACTTTTGAGAAGCAGGAAAGGCCCAATTTTACATGTTCTTCAATTTCAGCTCTATGTCAAATCAAACAGAAATGCAGATCTAAAGTTTGAAATCAAAACAATGTCTAATTATAAAAAGGCTTATAAAGAACCTAGAGAATAGCTATTTATAGGTAACTCCTTGCTGGTTAGATTATAGAAAGAGACTAGGAAACAGGAAAATGCAGAATATATTATAACAAAGAACATTTTCTTACCCCAAATGCAGTTCATTTTATATATATATATATAATTACACATTAAATATATATAATATATTACCTAAGCATATAGTAAATACTTAAAAATGCAGATAAACTTTTGGGAGCTGTAACCTCATATATTTTTGGTCACAAAACTATAACCAGGGGGCACCCTGGTGGTGCAAGGGGTTGAGTCACAGCACTGTGAAACTATCTACAGCTACCGCCACAGGACTTCAATCTCCAGCCAGGGAGGGCACCCACAGGGCGCAGCAGACCTCTCGTCTCTCTCTGCTGCTCCCCTCAGCAGTGTATTTCATTTGATCTGCCTGTTTTGTTCCCACTCTGTCTCTCACGCCCACACCTCTGGCCTGTAACCTAGTTCTTATATGCATAAATAAATAACATCTTTAAAAATATATAACTAAGCTTCTAAATCAGTACTTAAAAATATTTCTAATAATGAACAATAATTTTTATTCATTCATTCATTTTCCAACCCTTTTATTCTAGCTCAGCAACACAGATGATGGGATACTCTCTGGCACTTCAGGACAGGAGGTATACAATCTTTCATCAAGGACTCTTTCATGCACACACACATTCATACCAGCTCAGATAGGAGCAGTTAGACACACAGATTAAGCTGGTGTTCACATTTTGAAATGTGGGAGAAGTGGAGTGCCACCCAAATCCACATAGGCATGGAGAAAATTTGCTAAATCCATACTGAATACACACATCTGAGAAATTCTTTTCTGTCATTGAAGTTATCAAGTGATATTGAGGGGCCTCCCTGGTGGTGCAAGTGGCTAAGCACACACTATGAAATATCCACAGCCACTGAAGTACCAGTTTGATACCCTGCCAGGAAGCTGACCCACATAGCACAGCAGACCTCGCCTGTCTCACCTGCTACTCCCTTCAGCAGTGTATTTCTGTCGATCTGCCTCTTCTGCTCCCCTCTCTGTCTCTGGTGAATTCTCTCACCCCATGCACCACACATCTGGCTGGTACCCCAGTTCTTGTGTGCATAAATAAATAAATCTTAAAAGAAAAAGAAGTGATGTTGAACAAAAGAACATGATTAGATGGCCTGCTGCACACATACACACACATCACAGGTGATTACCTGCTAAAGTTAATGCTATGTAAGCCATGAAAAGAAACAAAACTTTGTAAAGAACAGACTTGCATTCCTAGAGCAGGTTTCTCTTAAATTTATTATTTTGAGTATGGTCAATGAACTGTAATTTGTTTTAGTCATAAAATCAGTGGGAATTTGAATAATGCAGAAAGTGTCACAGAAGAAATGAAAATCAGCCTCTAATCCAAATACACAGAATGCATGAATAGGAAGGTAAACGCTAAACTTCCCAGTTTACCAACAACCAACTCTTTCAATATCAGATAAACCTTGCATTTTCATATAAATTTAACAATGTATTTTATAGATAAGCCTATTTTATCTTAGCATATTTTTTATTGCTGGGGTTTTAATTCTTTCTAATGCTTGTCCAATCTGAAATAATTCTGTTGGTATATTTTATGGAAGCTGTAAAAGACAGCTATGTAGACAAGTAGGGAAAAAGAATCTACTTTTTAATTGTATTTGATGTAAATTGCCAAGATTATTTCAAGGAGTCCAGAAATATTACCCCACTGCATGTGCAGCACCAGCTTTGGATGCTTGATGTTCTTTTTCGCACCTGCTATTATTGGAACTTCTGATTATTTTCATTTTGCCAGTTGGATTGGGGGCTATCTCTTGGCATCTCTATATATCAACTTTATAAGTTTCCTGTTAATAATTTTGCCCAAATTTATTGGTTTTTCTTTTTGATTTATCATTCCCTTTATTATTAGCAGTACTAAGAAGATATACATATACCAGGGATAAGCTCAGTGTGTGCTTGTTCACATTGTGACTTTATATACTATTTTGTAATGTGCACCTTAAAACATTGACATGTCAAGTGTAAAGTTTTCTTGTAGGCATTGTGCTAGAAATTTCCCTGTAATATAAGATAAAAATACGCACCTACTTTTGTCAAATTCGTGAATTATGATGATCTTCTTTTACATTTGCAAGATTGTTTCTGGGAGTAATTGTTAGTGTTTAAACAGAAAGTCATATCTACATATATTGTAATGAACATTCTCCTTTCACATAATCTTGAAACCCCATTTTGTGTACAAATCTATATCCTCACATTAACAGTGTTGTACACATACAATCTTTTAAGGCAGTTTCCATTCTGTTTGAAAATGTTTATGTCTTTTCACAATATAATATAGCTTAATGTACATTTTATATCTGGATCACACAAATTCCTCCTTATTACCTTTGTAATTTTCATGATGATACTGATGGAGATATTTTCTCACACGAGCTCAAATATTTCTTCTCATAACAGCTAGATATTGGGATTTTTTATTAGAATATAATGAGTGGAGAAATAATCTGTGGACAATCCATATAGAGGTTCCTAATGCAGTTTACCATAATGACTGAAAATTCAGGAAAAAGTATGAATTTAATATCACAAAAGGTTATTTGACATCTGTAGAGTTCCAGATTAGCTTCGTTTCTTATAATATTGGTCTGAAGAGAATACCCTCCCGCCAAATTAGCCTTTAATCCCTGCAACTGCACAAAAATGGCTTTTGGGATCACATAATGACACCAAGGGATAGATCTTTTAGATGTCAATTGTTCTGGACTCACTGTAACTCAATGCTTAGCAGTATTCCAGGATAAATTAAGTTTCCATTGGTCTCCATTTACTTAATTTGATTTCACTCTCTCTGACTTTTCATTCCTAATATACTATTACTAACTGCAGCCCCCCCCTATCACCCACCCCCCCTATCACCCCCCCACCCCCACCAAACTAGAATCTAATTAGTGACAAGCAGCTTTTGGCCTCATTCTTTTCTTTTTTTTGTTTTCAATGATCTTATATAGTCTCAAAATTTCATATGCTTATGCATCCTAGTTTATTTCCCAAACCCTCTACTTTGAGTTTAGGAGGCATATAATAATATACCATTATTTTAAGGTACTGCTGGATTATGTCACATATCTGATTCAAGAATTTTTTTAACTCTGCTTTTTAATATTGGTCTCTGATTTTTTCCCATGTCATTTAATATTTTTATTTTTGAGAATATATTAAAGACATTTTTTAAAGTTTATCTTATGCTTTGTAACAAAGTAGTATAGGGATTAACAGTTAAATCAAGAGAAGGAGGAGGGAGGAGTTGAGGAGGAGGTGATTACAGTGAGAGAGACAAAGAAAGAAGTAAAAAGTTTTGACAGTATTTCACATAGGAATTTATAGCTAAATTGCTAATTAGGCTCAGTAATTCATCTGCTTATCCTACAAATATTTACTAGTTGCCTAAATAATTATGAGCAAAACCTCCAAATCTCTCTCACTTGCTTTTACATTCCATTGGGAGAATAGACATTAACAAAATATAGATAGAATAGAATGGTGACTAATGACAGGGTTCATAAAGGAAACTTGGCTGCATGAAGGGCCTCACATTCAATACTACGGGATTTTACATTTATACTAGTTGCAACAGAATACAAAAATAGTGTGAAAACAGGAGCGTTTTCAGTTACACATCTTATTTGGTTCTGTGGATTCTGTAGATGTATATTAGATGTCTGAATATTTAATTCATATAGTTTTGAGTTCTTGTAAATGAGAATGTTAACAAGGAGCATTGTCAGAGCAAATAATAATTTAAAACCTCATTTTCTGTTATCTTATGAAAATTGAAATAGAGCTGTGTTAATTTGGGTGAAATATGGACTCTCCTATTTCATATGTTAACCACTGTGCTGCCATCAGACATTTAAAACATCAGAGAAAGAGATTAGGGTCAACCCCTAATGAAAGTAGAACTGTGCACAACAAAATTAGTGCTCAGTTCTTTGAGTAAAATCATTGGGGGGAAATATAGAATGTTCAGAGGTAAGATGACTTATTTTGCTATTTTTTATTCCTTTAATTTTTATAATAACTGAAAAATAAAAATGAAAGACTAACACCATACTTAGAAGAAAAAGAATATTGGGTTAGTCTCCCCTATACTTCAAAACATTTGAAAGGTTTTCACATATTTTTCCTCAAGTTTTTCAGGGGCACACATGCCAAATACTGGCTTCTTTCTGTCTTTTTTTTCTTAAGGATTTATTTATGCACATAAAAGCTGGGGTGTAAGGCAGAGGTGGGAGAGATGAGAGGGTGAGAGGATTTACCAGAGACAGCAGGGAGCAGAACAGGCAGATCGACTGAAATGCACTGCTGAGGGGAGCAGCAGGCAAGACTGGAGAGGTCTGCTGTGCCATGTGGGTCAGCTCCCTTGCTAGGAATTGAAGTCTTGCTGTAGTGGCTACAGATGGATACATAGTACGGAGACTTAAGCCCTTGAGCCACCAGGGAGGCCCCACCAAATACTGACTTCCTATGTCACTATAAACTTTCTTTTTCTCTATTTTTTTGTAACCAATAACATTTGCAAAGCATTTTATGATACACAATGTATATGTTGCTATATAGAAACAAAAGAATTTGCATTTCTTCATGAGCACCTGATATTTTGCTATATCACATAGAGATTTTGAGATGTTTCTGTCCAAAAGCAGATGAGGTATGTTTTATAATAAATAAGTTAGTGTAACTAAACCCTTTTCTCCTATTAATCTTCATGGTATGCTTAAAATTTTGACTTAAAATGTATTGGCCACTAAAAAATAATATACAACAAAAACAGCATCTAATGAGGAAAATAGTTTGGGTAATACAAATGATAAGGAAAGAAAATGGATTCCTGTAGTTATTTTATGCCAAAATGTTTCAAATAGTTTTTTTGAGCAAAGTTTTACCTTAACCTTAATACTCTTAGAATAAAGTGAGAATGGGTATGTGTGTGTGTGTGCACGTGCTACATGACTACTCTAAAGAGCTGTGAGAACTGAATTATTTTCTCTATAAAACAGTTGAAACCATTTTAATAATTTATTCTTTCTCCAATTCATCTAAAATATACTACTCATGTAAGTAACTTTGAACATATTTTGGACTTAGCAGATGTTGTTGTCTGCTTTAAAACTTCTTAGAATGACATAACTTATTTTCCATTTAATTATCTGATGCACTTTTCATGTCATAGATTCTTAAAATGAGATGTGAAACAGTCCGCTTGCACCAATTTATTTTCTCTGCTGACTTACCATATGACCTGAAATTCTCTTCATTAAAATATATTTCTTTATCAAAGCATTGTGCCTCTAGAAGTCTCATTTAATGTAAGGTTAGTGTAAAATTGTAAGTCATATTTAATCTGTTATACAGTATTGCATATAAAAATGAGAAGTAAAAATTAAACCCCCAAGGAAATGGAACAGATAAAAATTGCATTTTGAATGAGAAGAAGAAAATTTGGGTCATGAAGGGGACAATCAGGGCAAGGAGGAAGTCAGGGTGTGAGAACAGGTTGGATCAAATGAGACATTGTGATTGTGTTTTGAAGCAACAAAGGACTAATAGTTTTGCTTTAATATTCCCAAGTTGGGCAAAGCATGACTGATCTGAGTATGCCTAGCATTTGCTGTGTATGTGGGTGTATAGGCGGATATCTGTGGGTGGTGTCCAGACTTCACCTGTCCTGTGTCCTACAAATTCCTTCTGAGGAGCTCATGCTTGGCTAAGCATTCGGCTGCACCTCCAAATAGAAATCTTTAAACTGTTGAAAATGGTAGCGTGACCACTGCTGAGTCTGCAAAATGACATTTACTAACACTCAAGTAATCATGAAAACATCCCAAGGCTGAAGATTGTTTTCAGGTGAGGGGTTTAGAGTCAACCCAACTGATACTCTGGCTGCATTATCTTTGTTGCAGGCTGCTGGCTTGTGCACTGAGTATTAGAAATGCCTTGGTCTCTACTCGCTAGACTCCAGTAAAAAGTCCTCGAATGGTGACATCCCAAGATGTCTCCCTGTATTTCTAAATGTCTTCTGGGAAAGAGAGGAAATCATCTCCCATCTACAATCACTTTTTTAAGAAAAACTACTTCTAGAAGTTCCCCTTCCACACATACTCTTTCCTGTAAAAGAGATGCCTGAGAATGTGGGTGTTCACAAAACACCTTTACCTGGACAGCAAAAATCTACAACTGAGCTTCATGAACAAACATTACTGAATTCTAAAGCTTAATATTAGAAATGATATAATTTAATTTGTTGAGACAGTCTGAGATACAAAATGAGTGGCAGACATTATGACTGGTTTTAATAAAGTCTTTTTTTCCCATTACAAAGAAATAACAAAAATGGAAGCAATAAAAGAAGAGAAATAAGACATTGTTTTTCTGAAAGCAGAAAAACTGATAATAAATTTATAGAAGTTAGTAAGATAATACATTGTTTTGTCAAAAAGATTAAAAGAAGCATACATTAGTGATTTTTAATCATATTTCAAAAGAGATTTTTAAAAAAATTACAATGGAGCAATTTTAAAAAATTCTTTTAGGAGATCTTAAAGCAAAATGTAAGAATGAATCTTGCTAATTGCAGTTCCAGCTATTCTGACTATGGAACAATATATTTAAGATTTAAACAAATTAGAGATTTCAGTAACCATTCTTTGATTTATACATTTTGTTTATAACATACTCAAAATTTACTTACTCCTAGATTATATAAAATACAGACTAGAAAATATAACATTACTAAACCTTTTGAGGACAATTTCTCAATTGGATTTTCAAAAGGGTTGAAATATATGAACTATTGTTTTCTAATATGTTCAACATCAGTTCCAAACTAATATAAAAGCACTGCAAAAGGTAAATGATTTAGGAGTTGCAGACTTCCCATGAACAACACATTATTATTTAAATTTGATTTTTAATCTCTTCATTACGTTTAAAAGAGTGTTTTCATCTTAATCAAAATCACCATGAATAAGATTTGCATTTTATTTTTGATTCATTGGACAAATGGTATGGAAAAGTAAAGAAAAGGAGATTCTTGCAAAAATATGAATCAAGGTTAGTGGAGTCATTTTAGACATTTTTAGATTAATTTTTAATTGTATTATTGTATTTTCATACAATTTTGGTTTAAAACACTGTGTATGATATAGGTACATAAGTTCACATTTCTTTACATCTGTTACCACACCTCACACCTACACCAAATGTGTAATTCTCACCACAGTACATTGGAGACCCCCCCCTGCTTTTCTCACACCCCATGTTCCCCCTCAGGTAGACTCAGTTTTTCTAAGATTGTGATTAGTTTTTGTTAACAGTGATGAAAAGATGACAAGGTAAGATTTGATGATATGGTGACCAGCATCAGAATTGTGTAAGGCTAGGTATCAGTGTCTAGCTCTTTTTTTTTTTTTTTAAGATTTATTTATTTATGTATACAAGCACTGGGGTACAGGCCAGAGGTGTGGGGGGGTGGTGAGAGGATTCACCACAGAGAGCAGGTAGCAGAACAGGCAGATCAACTGAAGTACACTGCTGAGGGCAGCAGCGGGCACAGCAGGAGAGGTCTGCCGCGCCATGTGTGTCCCCTCCCTGGCCGGCAGCAGGGATCGAACTCGTGCTGCAGTGGCTGCGGTCTGCTTCATAGTGCGTTGCTTAACCCACTGCGCCACCAGGGAGGCCCCGGTATCAGTGTCTAGCTCTTAAGATTTACTTTTTCCTTGATGTACATGACTTTGTTGAAAACCTATGATGCTGCTATCCTCTGGAGGTGTGAGGGTTTTTTCTTCTTTTTATAATTCATAGAAAGGCATGCATTAGGTTGCTCTCCCTGGCATTTTTGCATTTATCAAACATGAATGCTTGGTTTGGATATGTTCTTGAAAATAGTGTGTTGGAATGCTATCAGTAGACATGATTTTCAAATAAACAAACGTTCTCTAAAACCTCAGACTTCAGCATTAACAGTTAGGGACTAACATGCCATGAACCCTGAAGGAAAATACTATTTTTCGTTGTTATATTTATTTAAAAAAAATGGTGTGTTGAACTTAGGAAAAGGGAGTTTTCTATCTACTTTGATGTCTAAGTTACTATGCTGAGAAACATTAATGTGTTAAAAATAGGAATTCATTTCTATCCTCAGAATACTATTTTATGCTAATAGGATAGAAAATTTATCCTAATTAAATGTACATATTTTAGAAGACTAAACATTTTGGATCATAAAGAAATTAGAGTTTATTACAAAATCATGACCTTGAAATTTATACTCAAAAAAGGAAGAATCCATGCATGTAAATGGATAGTAGATGTTAAAATCTCAAAGTAACTGACTCTCATTCATCATTGATGGTAGTATAATATAGCATAATTATTCTGCAAAGAGTTTTGCAGTTCACTATAAAGTTGAACATCAGGTTGCCCTTTTATCCCACAAATATACTCTTCATACTGTCCATGAAAAACAAAATAGATGCATTTGTTATTGGGCAGGGTGAGGGGCACCCCAGAACCCCCAAAACTGCCTGCTCTATGTAGGTTCTGATCTACCCCATAGAGACAAAACATACACTACTGTGTTAGGTCTTTAATGGAAAGGAACTTTAATACAGCTAGTATGCAACAAAGAAAAGGGAAAGAACAGGTAAAATAGTTTTCACATGAAACACCCTATGTTATCTATCCTCTCGTGGGTAAATGCCCAGACAAACTGGCTTGGCCCAAAGCAGAGCTACTGAGGTCCAAAAGCTTGCCCATAAGTCTAAGGCATCTTCTGGGGTGGACCCATGGGGAAAGAGCAGAAGGGGCCAGACAAGTATGGAAGGAAAAGAGAAAAATCAATATCAAGATAAAGGCTGCCCTTGTTAGCCTCCCCAGCTCTCTCAGCCACATCTGTTTCAATGTCTCCTTCCATGTCCACTAAGTCACTGGTACAAGGCTAAGAAGCAAGTGCAGCTTCTTTATGTGTCTCTTTGCTCCATGTCTCTTTGCCTCCTCCATGTCTCCTTCTTCCACTTGCTCCCCTTCCTTCTTTCTTCCAGTCTTCTCTAGCTACTTTCTCCCTGCTCTGCTCCACCCCCTTCCTCGGGTATGGTGGAGAATCTGGAAACTCTCCTTCCCTGGGGACCACCCTTCACAAATGTTTAGATAGAGTTATGTCTCAGAAGTGGCAGTTATACAAAATTCTATCAAAAGGAGAACAGACATTCCCTCTGTAGAATACTGCTCAGCTGTAAAAAGGGAGAAACTTACTCCTTTAACAACATATATAAGTCTCAGAGATACTTTGATGCACAAAATAAGTCAGAAGCAAAGAGTACTTATGGAATGATTTCCCTTATATGAAGTTTCAAAGTAGGCAAAACTAATCCATGGTGAAAGAATAGCAGAACTGTTTCTGGGTTTGAGGCTACAGGGAGTTGTGCTTCACTGCTAGGGTATGTGAGGGGGCTCTTTCATTGGAGGTAAATTGTTTTTAATCTCATTTCCATATTCATTGAATGGAAATATCTACTCACTAAAACTCATTAAAATATACTCTGCGAATATCAATATATGTAAATTTTACCTTGTACAAGAAGTAAACAAATAGTAAATGCTATTAAATATATTGAGGATCTTGGGATTCATATTTCTCCCTATTAAGGGAAAAGAATTTCAAAATTGGAAAATGGGAAAACTATCCTGTGATTTTAGATTAAGATGAGAAGTATCAGTGGGTTGTTATTTAATTGATGGATGCACTAGCATTTTTTGTGTGTGCATATGCATGTGTAGGAAGAGTCAGAAATGAGAGAAAGTGAGAGCTTTCATGAAAAAGATTGGGATTCCATGATCATCTCTTCCATATCAGCCCTCTCATTTCACTTTCAAAATATTAGCTTCCAGGGGAAAGTGTAAATCTTCACCAGAAACAAAACAGCAAAAATAAACCTTGTAAAGACAAGAATTTTGGAAACATGTTTGTATTCGTAGTTGAATAACTTTCCAGTTCACTCATAGAAAAGCATTAAATTTAGCTTTTCCCTCTATCTCCCTTTCACTTTCTCCCTCATGCCAGTGTAACATCTCTCCTTTTCTCCATCTTCTCTCTTTCTCTTTTGCTCTCCCATTTCCATTCCCTCTCTTCCTCTTCCTCCCAAGGAAGAGCTTTTTCTGCTTTCCTAGAAAAAAATGAAAATAAATATGAAAAAATGAGAAAAGTATTTAACAGGTACAGCAAACATGAAAAGTAACTCAAAGCATTGCTTGAGAATTGTGGTTATCATACTACTTTCCACAAAGAACAATTAATTTGTCAAGAAATATAAGGACAAAGGAAATTGGTTGTAGACTTCCAAAGGTGGTCCAGGGAGGGAGGGTTTAATATGTGGGCAGAAACTAACAGGATTTGTTTGTAAATTCTTCCCCTGCTTCTCTGGCTGATAGTCTGTTTCCAATAAAAGAACTTATATCCTGTCTTCTGGCAAAACTGGGGAGGATTGAGAGAGAGCTTTTCCTGTGTTTGCTGCTTCTTAACTGACTAGAGCACAGCAAAACAATTATTATGTTAAAGGATTATATGTGTGGGGTTGAAGGGGGAAGGGAGCCTTTGATCTCTTAGCTGTACATAGAGCCATTTAGCCTGTTCAGACTTCAAAGAGATGGGAAATGGTTCTGGTCTACCATCCTGGTGAGAAAACATAATGTTGATTGGGACCTAAGTGGGTATGAAGTCCAGTTTTCTTGTCCATCTTCTGGAGTGGAGCTAAATTCATGTTGTGCTAGGGGCAGGGACAATTGAAGTGAGTGACTGGCCAAATCAAAGATTTTTGGTGAACTTCCATAAATTAATTCTTCTTCATTTGTTCTATATCCGTAGCCCAAAAACTCAGACTTTACATATTTTGTTTTCCAAATAAATTTCACCAGTTTTGTGTATTTTGTTATAAAATGATTCCAGGGAGCTCCTCATACTGCACACCACCCTGGCAGCCATGCTCGTGGCTGAGCAGAGCTTCTGTTTACCAGGAGCGGCCTGGAGCACATTATTTCATCAGGACTAGCTTTGCAAAAACAGGAACTGAGACTTTACAATTTATTTTTCTAATCATCCTACTTTAAATGTTTCAATTGTTGTTATCTAAATATTTCTCTTCCATTTAAACATTTCAAAGTTTTCAACTGAAATAACAAATTAAAACAAAATAAAGCAAAGCACTGCACTTACCATATTCACACCCTTACAAATGCACAGGCATACCACAGTCTTCAAAATGAAGACTTGTTTATTAATGAAATAGCATTGGCACACACAATTGTTTGCTTCCTGGGATGTGCACACAAAGGCAGAATGGAGTGGAAGAAGAGATGAAGCAGAATAGGACATGATTGCATGCTTCCAAAACAGAGTTTCCTCAAACTTCCCTTGGATAAGAATCATCTAGGGAACTTATTAAATAGCAGATTCTTTGATCCAATCACCTGATATTTTTAACTTGGTGGCTTAGGATGGGTGCCTATCATTTGAATATTTTAATAAGCAACTCAGGTGAATTTGATGCAGTTGTTAAAGAAAGTGTCTTCCAAAAAATCGAGGTAGTAGTGTTCTAATAACAGTGACTCGTGTTGAACAGGATATTGAAGAGTGTGAGCAAGGTATTTCTTATAAACGTTGAAAGGAGAATAGGTGTCATTTGGTCATGAGATTCAATAATGCCCACTCCAAACATTTTTAGTTCCTACAACACCTGCCAAATGCTTCTATTTTTTATGACTTTACCACACGCTCGGCTTTAAGTCATAATAAGTAGGAGATCGATTTACTTAAAGTAAAAAAGTGGTGGGTAAAAAGGAGGGTGGAACAGTTCTACATTCAATGTGAACATCCCATAGAGAAAAATAAAGACAAAATAAAGCAAATTAAATTTCAGGGTTAGGTAGTTTTTTAAAACTCAGCTACATTCTGTACATGGTGCAGATGCATAATTTAAGTTTATTAAAGTAGTTCTCTTAAAATGTGTCATTTTGAAGAACATTTTTAATCAATAGTTTATTAAAACAATATTCTACTTGATATACTTTATTTCTGGACTTTTAAATTTTAATGTGACACATATTAATCTGTATTATAGTACCAATTATAATAAAATACTCCACATGAGTCATATTTTAAAATTTTATTACATGCTATTTCACAAGATAATTTCTTGTATCTTATGATATTTAAAATACCATAAGTACAAAATGCATGTTACTCTAAATGTATAAAAAGTATATAATCTTCTGCTTTTGATATCCCTGGTTTTATAGGAATGTCTAGGATGACAGGAATAAGAAATTACAAAGCAGTGTGATATTTCATACACTCTTTATGTCTGTGGATTTTAATTTTCTCACTGAGAAATGCCCAAAAGATAATAATGGAAAGATAGGTTGAACCAGATAATTTCCACTTTGTAGGGTTCCCTTAAAATAACAGGAAAAAAATGTGCAGACAAACCACGGCACAGAAACATACACATAGTAACTTGCTTTTATAGTTAGTGGAACACTTTGCCAGTTATATATTTTCTTTTGCTTTTAAAGGATAACTTGTTCCAGTTTAAGTGCTCAGAATTCTCTTTTTGTTACAATTGGGTGACAAATCATAATTTGGAAGATGTGAAAACTGAGATAAGGATGAAAACAAAAGCAAGAAGTGAAGGAGGCCTATAGTATTGAGATACTATCTATCCTTCCCTCCATATCTAGAAGGGAACTGACAATTGGCTTTCTGGGAATAGAGCTCATAAAAATTCTCCATGGTATTGCTACTATTTCTTCACTCTTATTACTTCTACTCTTGATGATGATAATAATGATATTTCTATTAACAAACATTATCTTGATTTTAAATTTTGTGGAGTTTTGCATTGTATAAGGATGAGCCCACAGCTTGAGGTCATCACACTTTTAAAGTCATAGACATAGTGCCATTGTTGGTTCATACAACCTGATATTTTTAAGTCTATGTATTCCTGTTAATCTCTTTTTTTGCCTCTTACTCCCTATAAAAAATCATCCCAATATATTTGATATTATGATATTATAAATGTGTAATTTAGTTTGTGTTAATATTTACTATATGTTATAAGTCTCATATACTAGTTTTTTGCATTAAAATATATTTAGTATTATCCATTTAGTTCATATAGGTTAATTCTTTTCCTTCTAATTATTGCATTGAATTCACGATGTGACCACCAAATTTTACAGTTCACTTTGTTTCTTTTTACAGTTAGAGGACATCATTGCTAATGTTAATGGTGAAATAATAATATCGCCTCCAATTCCCTCCTATGGCCAATAATTCTGTAATTAACATCACTGAACATGTATTAAGGATATGTTCCCAGAGGAAGAACTTTTAGGTCATGAATATGCCCATACCAAGTTTGATTATGTAGTAGCGAGATTCCTGTTGAGAATGTGTGCCACTTCACACTCACAAGGGCAGGATAATTACAATACATGCTGCCATTTGGAAAACAAAAATGTGATAAACTTGTCCCCAGAAACTCAAATATCATGGACAGATGTTTCAAAAATCCCATTATATCAGGAAAGGGAAAGCTTGATTAGGCCTTCATTCTGTTCCCAGAAAGTAGTTTCTGTTCCATTTATTTCCTTGCTTGATCTTCTGAAAGATTTTTCCATATCTATTATCCTATGCAAAGCATGTCTGATTAAGGCAACATTTAGAGACCCAAATGTTATTTCCATATTTATGTGATGAGCTGTATTAAGTTTACCAGTATTCACACAATTTTTTTGCTTAGAGTTGTCATTATTCGTTTAAAGAACATCTCATAAACTTACTTGGTTTCCAGTTCTTTTCTAGACTTAATACATTTCTCTTTAGACTTTATAGATTTCTCTATTCCCTGTATTTATTTATGCTTCGTTTCATCCCGATTGAATCATGGTTTATTTGGACCATTTATGTAGGAGAGCAGACACAGTGTTAACCTGCTTTTCCTGAGCTATTTAGTCTAATTGGGAGATTCTACTAGATGCCAACAATTCATTAATGTGCTTTATCTATGGTTGTTAAAGCCATACTGTTTATTTAATCACTGGAATTTGCTTTTGATGTTAGAGGCCTTTTTCATTTTTTCTTTTACTATGTAGATGAAAAAAAATAGTTGCATTTCCAATCACAAATATTTCTAATGAATTATGCTTTCTTTTTTCACTTACTTCAAAACAAATAATTCTTTTCTGAACTCATTTTCTAATAGCACTTGCAATATACAGTAGAGAGCAAACACCAAATACTTTTCCACATTTTGTTCTGCAAAAAGATATGTTGATTAAAGTAATACTTTTACCAAGTGTTTCACTATTAGAGAACTTTCATTAGCATTTTTCCTGGATTTGAAACATTTCCTTTGTCTCCTAAACTGTCACATATTTTAGTCTTTGCATTAGTGTCCTGATCTGATTCTTGCTCAAATTTTTATATGAATTAGTGTGGTCTTGGTTATATTAAAGTAATAAACCATTGTTATTGACAGTGACTATAACAATAACTGGTGCTTATTTATTATTATAATAAGTCTATGGTGAACCTGCTAGAGGTTTTGCTCTGAATCTTTATTGAACATCTCAGATGGAAAGATCAGCCATTACCTGGAGCATTGCTAATGGTGGTAACAGAAGGATAAAACACTCTAAGATCTTGTGCCAGCAATTTACTGTCTACCCTAGAAGTGACATTTCCCATCTGCTCACAAAGTATTGACTGATATGAGTTCCATGGCCCCATCTAAGCAGAGGACCTAGAAATGCAACTTATCTAGTTGTCCAAAAGGTAGAGAATTGTTGCTGTATCTCTGTATGTTCAATGACGCAGGAATGAGACCAGCAGGCAAGAATCAAAGCAAGGAGATGGACTATTGCTCTCCTAGGAAAATAGCAATCCTCCTAACTTCTCCATAGCTTTTATTAAGCAGGAGAAAAATTAACAAGCATGTGTTACTTTCTACAAAAAGCACAGCCCGGAAGTTCAAGGATCCATAATTGTGTGCCAAGCGCACTTGTATGTAACTAGCTACTACTATCATCTAACTTTTTTTCCCCTTACTTTCTTCCAGAGTGAAAGAGTGCATGCCTCTATCCTAGGAGCTATGTGCAGCTCCTGCTAGTGTGACTTGTTTGCAAGTCTTGCAAGGATCTTGGCATAGCACCCTTTTCTGTCCTTGACTGTTGCTTATAGCTCTTGCAGCCTCTGGCTTCCCCAAACAGAGAATCATGATGAAATAATTGGTGAACACTATTCTATAATTTCAAAATAGGGTTTATCTCCAAAATGTGAAGATGGTTTAGCTGTATAAAAATTTGTCAATATATCAGTAAGAAATCTAGAGTCTAGAACACCAGCACTTCTCTAAATTCCAAGAGTAAAGTGTTTTCAAACTAAAAATTGCAAGCTTTGCATAGTTCCTGGAAGGGCTGATGGAGTAAAGGTCAAAGAATGCTCCACAAAAACCCACAACCAACATTACTGAGTGATGGAGTTTTCAAAAATTTACTGATGATGTATAGTGATAAACCAAAGGAAATTTTAGGAGGTTCTTCCACCTTATTCAAAATTCATTTTGAATAAAGAAAGTGAATAATTCTCAGGAATTATACCTGGAAACTACCTCAAATACCATATGTGGGCATATCTATCTATAATACCTACTCAAACCTGCCAGGTCGATGAGGATATTTCTTTATTTTTTATTCCCTTCTCCCCCCATGCCCTCCATCTCAGGTGTTTTCATTGTCAGGTTTTAACCCAAAGCAAGCTAGCAAGAAGGTTGATGAGGATTCTGGGAAATAACCATTTCTAGTTTTTCTTCTGTAAGTAGAAAAAATCAGAAAAAGGTGAGAGTGGTATTTTATTGACAACAAGTCAACATATAAATAAAACTATATGATCATATCAGGTGTAGAGAAAACATTTGATGAATATTAACATTTATAATGTCAAGGGGATATACTTTAAGTCAATAAGGAAAGAAGCAAAACTTTTAGATACTGTTTATCAGAAATCCATAGAAGTCATCATTCATTTTTTATTGGGTTAACATTTTTTATATTAAATTGATTGAAAAGCGCAGAGTCACATCTCCTCAGCTGTATCTGCCTCCCCATACGCACCCCCAAGTCACCCTCAGACCGCCACCAAAGTCCATTGTTCACCCCCCTTTCATTTCTTCCCCTCTCTCCTTCCCCATCTTGTTGCCTCAAATCCACAATCAGATTTCTAGAATTTGTTATTGGTTCGGTTTCATCTAACCCTTTGTTCTGCTCCTCTAATCCACATATCAGTTTTTTCTTTCTCCTTCTGATTTATTTCACTTAGTATTATCCTCTCCAATTCCATCCATGTTGACACAAAGGCAACAGTTTACATTTTTTAGAGTTGAATAGTATTATATGTATATTTTATGTATGTTTCTTTTTCAAATTCACTCTTCGTCCTCTGGGTACTTATGGTATCCTTGTATATGGCTTTTATTATGTTTAGTACTATGTTTTGAGTGTTTTCGTCATAAATAAATTTTGAATCTTATCAAATGACTTCTCTACATCTGTTGCTAGAATCAAATTATTTTTATCTTTCCTAGTATTGATGTGGTGATTACCTTGATTCATTTTTGGCTGTTCAACCATCGCTGTGTCCCTGATCCTTTTGATTCATTTTTAAATTCAATTTCTAAGATTCTCTTGATAGTTTTACATCTATGTTCATCAGGGAATTTGTGATTTTCTTTTCTGTATGTGTTGTCTTTGTCAAATTTTGGTATCAGAGTGATGCTGACCTCAGAAATGTGTTTCTCTATTTTTAGAAGAATTTGCGAAGGCTAAGTTATTGGTCTGTAGATATTTCTTTCATGTATATTATTTTTCCTAATAGAATTGTGATGGTTAACTCACATCTACAGGAAATGAAGACATGAATAAAGGGAAAAGTATCAATAATCAGAGCACATGTTAATGGAAAACACTACATTTTAGTGTATTTCCTTTAAGGAATATGTGTGCCAGCAAGTCAGAAGGCAAAAGAAAAATACCAGATGGTTCCTCCCTTAGGAGGAACATAAGGGAACCAAATAAAGATCAAGGAAAGGAATAAGAACAAT